>CAXKVI010000003.1:78222689-78557790 GCA_964058755.1 Campiglossa producta | reverse complement strand
AGGACGAATCATCAACTTCAACTCAAAACACCCGAAGTCTATGATAATGAATACAGCGAAAGGCTGTATACGAAGGATGCTGCAGATATCTGACAATTCTTACCACGGTGAAACCAAAAAAGAAATATTTAGTTTATTAAAGAAAAATGACTTCCCCGAAAACATTATAAAAATGTTAATAAGAAAAACAAGTACATACAATCAACATAATGTAGCAGAGAAACCTAAATGTTTCAAGTCCGTCACATATGTACCCCACCTGTCAGAGCGATTAGCAAAGTCCGACTGCTACGATAAAAATACATGTAAAATAGCCCACAAACCAAAAAATACACTTAAAAATATATTTAATAATACCAAAGAAAAAATACCGAAAACGGAAAAATGCAACGTAGTCTATGAAATTCCATGCAATGGCAAAGAAAATGAATCGTGCAATCGCGTTTACGTAGGAACTACCAAATCCAAATTAAAAACAAGAGTATCACAACATAAGTCAGATTTTAAACAATACCCACAGTCAAATTTTCATAAAACAGCACTTATGGCACACTGTGCGAGTAGCGGCCACTCTCCCAACTTTAACAATGTAAAAATTCTTCAGCAAGAATCAAACTACAGCAAGCGCCTCACATTGGAAATGCTGCATATAATTAACACACCCCCAAACATACGAATGAACTACAAGGCAGACAGTGAAGGTGTTGCTTGTATATTTAGACATCTTGTAAGAAGCAAATCAGTAGAAATAAAAACAGTAGAAAGCTCCGCGTCGAACAGAACGGACGTGTAAAAATAAATGTATGTATTGCCAATAATGCTTTTGTTAATTTTTTTTTTATTAGTTTTTTCTTTTTTAAAAAAATGTTTAAAATGTTTTTAATAAAATAAATGTTTTTTTTTTCTGTTGTTATAGTTCCTGATGATGGTTACCGAAGTGTAGCCGAAATATATCGAAAAAACCAAATAGAAACCTTGTTGTTTTTATTTTTCTAAGTTCAATTTCTGACCTCGAGCCGGCAAAAACCATTTATTATTTTTTAATTATATTTTATTTTATTTTTTATTATTTTTTATTTTATTTCATTTTTTATTTCGTTTTTTATTATTTTCTTTATTTTTTTTTTATTTTATTTTATTTGATTTTTTATTTTTATTTTCTATTGTATATTTTATTATAATTTTTTCATTTTATTTTTACTTGTTTTTTTTTATTTTATTTTATTTTGTTTTTTTATTATTTTATTTTTTTAATATGATTTTATTTTTTAATTTTATTTTTTTTTTTTATTATTATTTACTCTTAATTTTTTTAATTTTATTTTTTTTTTTTTTGTTATTTTAATTATTATTTTTTTAATTTTTATTTTTATTTCATTTTTTTATTTATTTTTTTATTTGTTTAATTTATTTTATTTTACTTTTTTTTTATTTTATTTAATTTAAACGTTCTTAAATGCATTCGTGAATTATTCACGCAACATATGCATACGTATATGAAGATAAACGACAAGGAAGAAAAATTAAAATTAAAATAAAATGACACAAGGGCCTTCTTGGGTTTGGCTTATGTTTCTTCGAGGAAACCGTTGCGGAAACGGCGACGTACGACTTTCAGATAACGCATGCGACCCGTGTCAGTGGTCTTCCTCCTCTTGGTATTCACGACCAGTTGTATGAGCGCAGCTTAGCAGCGTGTAACCACATTGGGAGCATGTTGACTTTTAACGATGAACATCCACAGGTAAAAGGTGCGTCTTATTGTGATATTTGCCAAAACTTGATGTACCTACCTTGGGTCATCTTGGATGGCGAAGAGCCGTGCTCCTGGAAAAGTGCCAAGGTAGTGTTTCTTAAGCTTGGAATGCCTCCTATTACAAGCCTAAGGACACACGGGGTAAATCAAGGGAAACTGCGCTCCTCGCAACTTAACAGCAATAGCCAGTTTTCTGCATCTGGAAATATATTTAATACATGAAATCAATAATATTTAAAAGATTTTTTAGCAAATCTTACCCTTAATTGTCTACAAAACACAAAATTCCAGCAATTTTCCAAAAAAAAAAAATTGTTATTTTTTAGTTTTGAATAATTTGAAAGATATAAGTGTCAGAACAAAAGGAAATTGGTAACAAAGGTGTTGCCAACACAAGCGTTTTTAACTAAATTATAAATCGTATGGTTTTCATTGCACAATTTGCTCTGGAACAAAAAGTAGTTTTCTGAAGAGACAACATTGCAAACGCTAATGGCGTTCAAGATGGCGGTGTAAGAGCGAGAGAGTGTATTTAAAAATCACCTTATATTATTACATCATGGATGAGGACCACATCCATGTCGCATTTAGAAAGCCGATAATACTTTAGATTTGTGCAGATTTATCTGAAGCACCACCAACATGATAGCGTTCAGACTTCCCTGACGTACCCATATCGTCCAAGGGCTGCCATCCTGCCATCCCTGAGGTTGTCTCTCAGCGATGAGTTGGCGTAACGGGAGCCCTGCTGACTGAAGCATCAGAGATAATGCGCTCAGGATTGGTTGCTCCCCGTCCAGCAAGCTGTCTTCCATCTCCGAGCTGTTCACGTCACTTTGAAGAGTGCTGTGGCAAATAACATGCTTTTCGCGTCGGACTCCTCCGTTTCCTCTTGCAGTTCTTCGATATCCGAGTCCCCCGTTGCAGCGGAGATGGCAGCGCGCTTGGCCACGGTTTACGTGGATAACGATCTGACCTACACTCTAATGGACTAGTCCATTGTAACTTTTAAGGGGCTCGTGTGCCTCCTTATTCATGGTGAAGACCACTTGTCTATCAGGCCCTACAGCATCCCCGACCAGAGTGACACTTCAGTCCTGCGCCAGGAGGGACGGATTCATTATCCGCAGCATAGTGAGAATACTCTCAGGCTCTGCAGGGATGACAGGAATCCATGCCCTTGCCTTTGGCAAAGCCGGAATGTCATTCCAGTCGACGACCCCGATTTTTGCACCTTTGTAGACTTCACACAGTCTTGCAGCTGCTGCCTTGTACAGTGTCACAGTTCATGCGTCGTCACACGCCACTATTTTAGACCCTGGTACCAACCCGCATCCGTGACCGCCGCTGTACCACCCGGAGTCTTAAACGTCGATAAAAGCGTTAGTGAGTTCGTTCCGGACGTGTCGCCACTGGTCTTTGGGGATGGCCAAACGGTCGTTGCCTCGGTCAGGAATGCTTATAAGGATCCTGTCCTTAGTTACTTCGGCAAAGCGTCGTTTTCCCACTCCGGGGTGAGGTTTTAACTCCACGTCCGATCTCTTGCGTTTGAAGGGTTTCCGTTTACCCTCTTTGGCACATAAGTGGTTTGGAAACCCGGTATCAGAGATTGCACCAATTCCTGGAACTCGGCAACAGAGTTTCCTGAGGGACTCTCTCGTATTTCTTCAGGGTCCTTGCGGCCAATCGTTTTTCCAGGTACACAGAGCGGAGGGGAGATGTCTCCTGGGAGTCCGGACCCGTAGCTGCCATCGCGATCGCTCCCTTTGCTTTTTTCTTCTATGGATCTCCGAGGCCAGTTCGTGAGACCGCTACCACAGACGTTAAGAGATCGGTTTTCATACCGGCTATTGATAAAGTTATTAAAAAAGGATCCAATTATAAACATTGCCGTTTTATAAGCTTATTTCGTACACGTTACTGCTACCCACAAAAACGGCATACTTTTTACAGTTAAATTGAAAATTAATTTAATTTTCCTAATAATATCATATTTGCTTGGTAATCGTTGACGAGTGCGGACGTGCTTTTACTTAGCTCTGTCGTTATCTGTTTTCTTACGATGTCTTTGTGTGTTAATTGCGGTGCTTAATGTATAGGAGGTGATGTTGTTGCCTGCGGTGTTTGTTTACACAACTTCCATATTAAATGTGTTAAGCTAAACTGGGCATGCTTAAAACTTTTAAAATCCAACAAAAACCTACTATTCAAATGTGACACTTGCTGTTCTGTTTATAATTTGTCTTGCTTAGCCAAGTTTGAAAATGCATTCCGCGCATTAAAGGAGTTACAAGACGATTTATGTGGTGAAAAAATCACCCTTAATAATGAAAATGCATCGTCATCTAATCAAGTTGGCATAACTGCTGCTAGCAACAATAACAATGCCACACAGTAAAAATAAAAGTCTAACTTTAATACCTTTTTGGTGTTTATATATAACTACGCCAAAAAAGTATTAAATTAATACCATGTTCGGTCTGATTTCTCAGTCGAAGATTCTCTCAGGCAAAAAAAAATTACAGTTTTATTATATTGCCTTCACCGAGAGTCGAACTCATAATTTATTGAATGCTCAACGGAGATGTATACTATCAAGCCATCGAGTACTTATGTTTGTCAGCGTCTAATTGCACTGTTGTTCTTAATGTAGTGTCGCAATAGCGACGAACCGCGTGCTCTGAGCAAACAAACCACCGGACTTAATTTAATGCTAAAAAGTAATTCATTTAATACTTTTCAGGCTTTGTTTTAAAACAAATAGTACCTAAAACATTATAATGAGAGAAAACGCTAGGGAGAGAGCGCTTTAGTATTATTTTGGTATTATTTTAAAACTATTTGGAATTAAAAAAATTCAGAGTCTTAAATTAATACTATTTAGTATTAAAACTCAAATATAATTCCAAAAAGGCTTAATTTCAATACCGACTGGTATTAAAAGTAAACTTTCATTTTTTACTGTGCAGTAATTGTGATGCATCAAATAGTGCCACTAAAAGAGTTTTGCGTTCAAAAAAAAAATTCAAATAAGGTCGCTGACCTCGTTAAACTGCGAGTTGGCACAGATTCTTCAGCATCGGGTAGTGGTGTTGTTGCTGAACTCGCTACTGGGCTAGCTGCAAATTTCGCTGCTGAGAGTGATGCTGAAATTAACAATTGCGCTTCGCATGCAATTCAACGCAACATTGGAGAGAAGAGTGGTTCTAATGCAATTGCTCAGTCAGAAGTTAGTGGTTCTCTTAACCTACCTGCTGTCACTTCTGTTGTTGTGTCCGATAACCTGCCAGCTTCGGGTAATGCTGCGCTTTCTCAACAGCAAATAAATGATGAAAGCGAATTTGAAGATAATACGGCGTGGACAAAAGTAAACAACAAACGACGAAATAACAATGTGGTTGTTGTTGGGTCTAATGATAGCACAGAGTTGTGCGTAGCTGACCGCATGAAGTGGGCGCATTTGTCGTCATTCGACCCTAAAGTCACTGCCGATGAGATTATTAATTATGTGTGTAAACATGTAAAGATTGAGAAAAAGGCTCTCTCTTGCTATGCATTAATTAAAAAAGATGACCCAGCAGAAAATCGTACACACGTTAATTTCAGGTTGGGTGTTCTATCTGCCGAGTTTCCCAGTATTCTCGATGCGAAAATTTGGCCTTTGAATGTAAAAGTAAAACCTTTTAATTTTTTTCGAAGACGGGGAGGTCGGACCCAAAGGTCTTAATGGATGGTAATGCTTCTCCTGAATCTAGCGCTGAGCTAAAAATCTACTACCAAAATATTTCTGGCCTAAGAACAAAATCGAATACTGTATTTCAATTTAGTTCACAAGAAGTTTATGATGTGCTGGTGATTGTCGAGACTTGGCTTAAATCGGATTTATACGATAGTGAGTTTTTCGATCCTAATTTATACAATGTGTTTCGTAAGGATCGGGATTCCATGAAAACTGGCTGTTCAAGAGGAGGTGGTGTTCTAATTGCAGTTCGACGTAAATTCCGTGCAACAATGGTTGACCTTGGCAATGATGACACTTTGCTCGACCAAGTTTGCGTTCGAATCAAAGGAATGAAATCTCGAAATTATTTATATGTATTTGCTTCTTATATTCCACCTAATAGTAACTTTGAGTTATATAAAGCACATGTAGATAATGTAATTGGGCTATCCCTTGATCTTAAAAATGACCATATTTGTGTTCTGGATGATTTTAATCTCAGTGACATAGTATGGTGTAGTAAGTCTGATAACGCGCGTCTTTTTCCAAGTAATATTACCATTGAGCGTGAGTCTTACTGTATTGACAATTTCCTTAGTGTAAATCTAATTCAAGTAAACTTTATTTTTAATGATTTAAATAGATTATTAGATCTTATATACATCAGTGATAATGTTGATTTTTGTATATCTAAATGCAGTTCGTCGATTTCCGAAGCAACTACGCACCATGTGCCTTTAGAAATCGGGCTAAAATTTTATGTTTTTTCGGAAATCGTGGCTGATGTGAGGAGTGACTTCGATTTTGCGTCTTGTGATTTTCCAGCTCTTAATAAGTCTATTTCTGAAATTAATTGGGATGAACTTCTTTTGGACTTGGACGTTCACAGCTGCTATTCAACTTTTAAATCTAAAGTTAATGAATTCTGTTTAAATAACATACCTATAAAACGAAAGCGATCTTATAAGTCACCTTGTTATACTAAAGCTTTAATGAATTTAAAAAACATTAAAAACAAATACCTTAAGAAGTTCAAATCAACTAGAATCCAAGCATTCTTTGTAAAATTTCAGCAATGTCAGAAAGAATTTAAGTCATTAAATAATCTTCTGTACACAAAGCATATAAGGAGTACTGAGCGTAATATCAAAGCTTACCCGAAATATTTCTGGAGCTTCGTAAAATCGAAAAAAGTTTCTAGTATACCTAGTTCATTATTTTTAGATAACAAGTCGGCTAATACTCCTGTTGAGGCCGCTAATATTTTTGCGGATTATTTTGTCTCTAATTTTTTTGAAGACGATGTGATTTCACCTGACTTTTCATCTGAAATACCCCCTTCTATTACTCTAGGGACTTTGCATATCTCCTCTGATGAAGTCGGCCTATCAGCTCTTTTTTTAAGAGCCTGTCCAGCGTTGTCATACCCCTTGCACTTGATTTTCAACAAATCCCTTCCTTCCGGTATTTTCATTAATGATTGGAAGATTACATCAATTACGCCACTTTTCAAAAATGGTAGTAAAAGTAATGTTCGTAATTATAGGCCAATTGCAAAACTATCAAATATTTCGAAGCTGTTTGAAAGTGTGGTTAAGGACAAAATCTATTTCGCTGTAAAATCATTACTAAGCCCATACCAACATGGATTTATTTCTGGGCGCTCGACAGTCTCTAACTTAATGGTATTTAGTGACTTTTGCACCTCAGCTTTTTCGATTGGCTCGCAAGTGGATTGCATATATACTGACTTCTCTAAGGCGTTTGACAGAGTATCCCACAGGATTCTGATCAGTAAGCTAGCTTGCCTTGGCTTCCATTCATCCGTTTTGCAATGGATAACGTCATATCTATCCAATCGTCGTTGTGCTGTCTGAATTGATTCCTCAACTTCGGACTTCTTTGTTGCCCCTTCTGGTGTTCCTCAAGGTAGCATTTTAGGTCCTCTACTTTTCGTTCTTTTTATAAATGACATTGGAAGTTGTTTTACCTTTTCAAATTATCTTCTTTTTGCTGATGATATGAAGATTTTTGCGATGGTTAACAATATGGAAGATGCAAGTAAGCTTCAAAGTGATTTGAACAGTCTTCATTTGTGGTGTGAAAAGTCGCGGCTGTCGTTGAACATTGCTAAGTGTTTTCATTTAACTTTTACTAGGCGTCTCAATGCTACGCCTACCGTTTATTATATTGATAACTGCGTTTTAAAAAAAGTTTCAGAGATTAAAGATCTTGGAGTGGTTTTCGAGTCTAAGCTTTCATTTAATAATCACATCAATTTCATTCTTTCAAAGGCTTATTCGGTATTGGGATTCATTCGACGTAGTTCCACTGATTTTTCTGATCCATACACTTTTAAGCTTCTTTTTACTTCTCTTGTACGCTCCAACTTAGAATATGCAGTAATTATCTGGAGACCCTACGATCAACAATCGATAAATAGGATCGAACGGGTTCAAAAGATATTTCTAAAGTTTGCATTGCGTTCTTTACGGTTCGAGGATCCAATGCCTCCGTACCAATCCCGGCTATTGCTAATTGATCCATGCTCTCTAGAGAAAAGACGGTCTATTCTAGCTCTTTCGTTCATTTTCAATATAGTTAATGGCAATGTCGATTGTCCAACTCTTCTAGAGCGAATAAATTTTAACGTTCCGCAAAGAAATCTGCGAAGCTTTCTTCCTTTTTACGTTGCTAGTTGCACAACTAATTTTGAAAGTAATGCACCTATTACGCGCGCCTTAAAAGAATTTAATGACTTATCTTCTTTTAAATTAATTGATTTTTCCTTATCAAGATCTAATTTTGTGTTGATCTTAAATTCTATTATTTGATAAGTATGTTTTAAAAATAATTATTATTGTTTCTTTAGTCTGTAAGGTACTTTGTACTGTAGATGGAAAATAAATAAATAAATAAATAAATTTTAAAAAATAAATCTTGAAAAGACAGATTTCCCGAAAAAAATCCTGAAATTTTGCGAACGGCGTTCCTTCCTTTCCTACTACAATTTTGCTAAAGGGGGATTTTTTTTACCCTTTTTTGCATCCTTCGTAAATGCAACTCTAATAAGGAAGCTTTGCCTTTGGCAAATGTCAAAATCTGCTTAACCTTATATAATTTAACAATGATAATAACATTGTTGTTGTTGTTGTTGTTGTTGTTGTTGTTGTTGTTGTTGTTGTTAACAACAAAACACTCCCCGAAGGTTTTGGGGAGTGATGCCGAAGTTGACAGTCCTTGGCCGGATATGACCCCGGTACGCTGCGGTACTCCCTTGCGGTACTGCGCGACTGTCGTGGTAGCGATTTGGTATGACCAGTGGAACCTTCTAGGTCATGGCATCCCTCCATCCATGAGGAAGGAGAAGATGGGTAATGAGAGGTGAGAGGCATCATATCCGTAGATCAACCATCGAGTAGCACGTCAATTACCTATGTGCATATTAGTCGCCTCTTACGACCGGTATGCCTCCCTCGGGCATATTCTAAACCCCTAACCCGCAGGGGTCATAACATTCGATTGCTTATTAAATTCTCTACAAAATCAATATATTTAAAAAATGGGGTCTACATACAGACTTTTACTAAAATACATATTTACAAGACCAACTCTAAATTTTTGTATGAAAAAAAAAGAAAAAGGTAACACAAATTTTTTAACTAGCTTTTTTTTGTATTATAACATTGAGAGCTAAAACTATGAATTGGATAGATATAATTATGCATTTCTAATTCTAAATTCTGTGCAAAGCATGCAATATCATTGAATACAAGAAACAATTATAAATCTCGTCGGCCACCAGACTAATTTAAATTTGATATCGTAATAAGTAACTTGTTTGGTTTTAACCAGGGACTGAAACCGAAACCGTAACCGTAACTGATTAAAACCGTTTCATTTTTCAAAACCGAAACCGAAATCGTAACCGTTATTTTGATCTTAAAAAGAACGAAACCGTTTCTTTTTGTGGGAACATATTTTCTTTACCAAAGGGTAACCTGAAAAGCTTTCATGGAAGATTGTCGAGCAATGCTACAAAAGACACGTTTTGACCTCAGGTTCAAATTCCGAAAAAGGAATTGGATTGAAGCATCCATCGCCTCTACTCTCTCTCTCTGATGTTTTAGGCATTATCCAATTTTTATTAAACGAGCGCTTTTAAGAAATTACTAGCTGACCCGGCAGACGTTGTCCTGCCACAAATTTATTTCCCTGCATGTTTCTCTAGCCCGATTCCTATATCTATTTTAATCCATATCCCTATCTCCTTCGTATAAGAGGAACCAAGCCCCCTTTTTCGTTTTCCCCAGTATTTTTGGAGGAGGTATGGCTCGATCTCATACAGCCTCTCGCCAAATTTCAGTGGTCTAACCCGAATAATTCCAAAGATACGGACAACGAAAATTTCAATTTGTATGGGAGGTGCCACGCCCCCTTTTGTCGTTATCCCCAATTTTTATGAAGGTGGTAGGGCTCGATCTCATACAGCCTCTCACCAAATTTCAGTGGTCTAACATAAATAACTCCAGAGACATGGACAATGAAAAATTCCATTTGTATGGGAGGTGCCACGCCCCCTTTATCGTTTTCCCCAATTTTTTGGAGGTGGTAGGGATCGATCTCGTACAACCCCTCACCAAATTTCAGTGGTCTAACCCAAATACTTCCAGAGATACGGACAATGAAAAATTCCATTTATATGGGAGGTGCCACGCCCTCTATGAATATAAAAATATTTTTTGGCCTGTGACCATCCCTGGAAGATATCCAGTGCGTGTGTAAAATTTGGTTATTCGTTTTGTACTAGCACTAGTACGCTGGGTATAAAAATAATAATAATAAAAGTCAAAAAGAAGTAAAAATTCGATTTGTATAATAAAAAGAAAAATTAAAATAAAAGTCAAAATAAAAGTAAAAAATTTGACTTTTATAATAAAAATAAAAATAAAAGATAAAATTTGACTTTTTTAATAAAAATCAAAATAAAAGTAAAAAGTTTACATTTATCATAAAAATCAAAATAAAAGATAAAATTTGACTTTTATAATAAAAACCAAATAAAATTCAAATGAAATTTTAAAATTTGACCTTTATTTTAATAAAGAAAAGGTGACTTATTCCAGCAAACATGGCACATCTTTTTCTCCAAACTTTGAAAAACTGTATAGTTCTCAAGTTGATATCCAACACAATTCTCCAATTTTTCTCCAACCTTAGATAACTTTGTGGTTCTCAAGTTGATATCCAACATCATTTTTCAAGTATTATCCAACTTAGAGATATTTTGATAACTTTGTAGTTCTCAAGTTGACCGAAACCGTAACCGTTATTTTGATCTGAAAAAGAACGAAACCGAAACCGTTTCAAAAGCCGGAACCGATTCCAAACGGTTTTCAATTTCTTTAATGTCTCACTTCTTTTAGTGGGCACATACATAGGCATTTTCCTTTACAAACAGGTACCTTGAAAACTTTTATGGAAGATTGTCGAGCAAGGTTACAAAAGACACGTTTTGACCTCAGTATAAAATTTCTGAAACAGGAAGTTTGACTATAGTTGAATGAAGCGATCAAAAAAAATTTACGAGATCCGAAAAAGAAATGTTCAGGCTTGTCGCAGAAAGCACCACTCATATAAATGTTTTTGACGATTTACACATTTCATTTGGCTTCCATTCTAATATTTTTCTAATAAAAAAGTAGAGTTTGTAATAATTGAATAAATTCCACGGATGACTCAAATCTATCGATATTTAAATGAAACACGTTATTTTTTTCGTCAATCTATCCAAGAATTGACATGCCGGAATCTCTTTCCTTTTCTTCTTTTTTTTCTCCTCTTTTCTATTCCTATTCTACTTACAGGGTTGTTCTTCTCTTATTCTATTTGTACAGGGTTGTTATTTGTATAGTTGATGGTTAGTTAATCTCAGTGATGTTATTTTCCCGATTGATCGTCTTACAACTCGGCCAACCTGGCCTTGTAATCGGCCTCGATACATAATAACTTACATACTAACTAGATTAAAAAATTTACTCGTCTGGCTCCTCCACACATCTGTCAGGTAATTGAGGCCAACTTTTGATTCTATGTGCCTCAATCACTCCATCGTAGGGCAACTGCGGGCGAAGTTTGTCTTGGAAATATTCAGTGAACTCGTCAACTATTATTTCCCTTTGCTCTACCCCGAACAACAACCGGCTGGGCGTCTCTTTGCAAGTACTGTGGATGGAATTGTTTATCGCATACTCTACTTCCGGCAGTTTTTTAACCCAATCATCATGATTTATTTCATTGGTCAATTTACATAACATTGTTTTTAAGACTCTATTCATCCTTTCCACTTGACCATTAGCTTGAGGGGATGCAACCGCGACTTTCACATGGTTAATGTTCTTCCGTAAAAGGAAAGCGGAAAACTCGAGTGAGGTGAAACAAGTCCCTCTGTCACTCACTATGCGCTTCGGTCGACTATAATAATTAAAATATTTTTCGAGTGCGGCAGTGACTTCTCTGGTACTTGTAGAGTTCGTTGGATAAAGTTTAACGAACTTAGTGAAAGCATCAACTACTACCAAAATATGCTTACGCTTGGACTTCAATGACGGAAGTGGTCCAAAATGGTCGATGTGAATCGTGTGAAACGGCAGGGGAATTGGATACAGGTTTTTCTCTTTAGAATGAGGGGGGCTAGAATACATGATGCACTTCAAACAATTTCTAATAATTTTTTCTACTTTCTTCCGCATTCCTGGAAACCAGTAATAAAGTGTTTAGTTGCTAAGTGTTTTATCCAAAGAGCGATGAGCCATTTTCTTATGTATCAACTGAATAACGTTATTTTCCATCTCGTATGGTACGTAAAGAGCAGTTTTACCATCTTCTTTACACCTGTACACTAATCCATCTATCAATTTGTACTCTTTAAGTTCCTCATTCTCTAATTGGTTCCGCACTGTTTGAATATCTGGGTCCCTTTCTTGAGCGACTTGTATATGAAACTCAACCTCGTCAGAATTTGTGATTGAACTGATCTGTCTTCTGCTTAGAGCATCCACGTGGCCCATGGAAATGCCCTTCCTGTGCTGTATTCTATTATCATAATTTTCAAGCTCAAGAGCCCATCTGGCTATTCTAGGATTCAGCTGTTTCTTATCTAGCGTCAAAGCTAGGGAATTGCAATTGGTGACAAGGAAAAATGGATGCCCTCTAAATAATGTCTAAATCTTCTTAATGCATATATTATGGACAGCGTTTCCAATTCAAAGCTGTGATACTTTGATTCGGTGGCTGTTGCGGTTTTTGAAAAATACGAGATCGGGTGGAGCTTATTATCATCTTGGCGTTGCAGAAGAACCGCCCCGAATCCTATGCTACTGGCATCACAATGTAATTCAGTTTCTTTAGTTGGACTGTAAATGGCTAACACTGGGCTCTTTACTAATCTAGATTTAAGCTCCAAGAAGGCTTCGAAACATTTATCGTCAAAATCGAAATGAGAATTATTTTTAAGTAAGTTTTGAAGAGGTTTGGCAAATTGTGAAAATGACGGCTCGAATCTACGGAAATAGGAAAACATACTTAAACAAGATTGCAACTGTCGTAGGGGCTGGACATTTTTTTATACTTTTTATATGAGAATCATTAGGTGATATTCCTTTGTTAGTGACCCTGTATCCCAAATAATCAATTTCCGTATATCCGAACTTACATTTACTTAAGTTAAGTTTCAGGGTACGTAAATTAATTCGCTCTAATACCGACCTTAAAAGATTCATATGTTCTTCAAATCCCTCCGTCGCAATAATTATGTTATCCATATAAATGATAACTTTCTTTTCATCCAACATATCCCGGAAAATGTTGTTGATGAAACGTTGGAATACCGCCGGAGCGTTTTTCAAACCAAACGGCATTTTCAAATATTCAAAGTGCCCGTGAGGAGTTACAAATGACGTAAAAGGTATAAACTCAGAAGCCATATGTACTTGGTGAAAACCATTTTCTAAGACAGTCCGCAGACGAGGCGGATCGTCATAGACGCGTACTTGTAATTTCACTGATGACGAATTTCCCTGCGTCTCAAGATCTGCACACGACGCTGCAGAAAAAAAGCACACAAAGAACTGTCAAAATTGCAATATTAATTAATTAACACGTTTTCACAGTAATGGACGTACATCTTTTCTCCGATTCTGCAAATTTTGAAAAATTTCCATTTTTTCTTTAAAAATAAACAATTAATTGAATTGAAAAAAAGAAAGCCACGGCACACAAAAATCGGAAATGAAAAATGTAAACAAATGCTTATTCTTCCTCTTTTCTAAGCGTACGACGCCTGGCGACCAGCATTGTCATACGCTGAGCAGCATGTAGCTTTCATGCTTTGCCACTTTCGTGCAGCTGCCGATTCGTATGCAGCTCTTTATGCAAATATATGTGTTCAGCAACAAAGCGTACAAAAATCGAATGTAGCGTCTAATACGCGTCTATGACGATTCGCTCCGTGTGCGGACACGCTAAGTCTAATACTGAAAAGTATCGTTTATCCTGTAAGTATTCAACACAATCATCGATCAATGGCAATGGGTAATTATCTCTGAAAGTTAATTTATTGAGCGCCCTATAGTCTACACACATTCGTGTTTTGCCGTTCTTTTTCTTAACCAGTACGATGGCGGATGCGTAAGGGGAGTCACTAGACCGTATTACGTTGTCCCTGATGCCCCTGCGGGTTAGGGGTTTAGAATATGCCCGAGGTAGGCATACCGGTCGTAAGAGGCGACTAATATGCACATAGGTAATGACGTGCTACTCGATGGTTGATCTACGGATATGATTCCTCTCACCTCTCATTACCCATCTTCTTCTTCCTCACGGATGGAGGGATGACATGACCTAGAAGGTTCCACTGGTCATACCAAATCGCTACCACGACAGTCGGGCAGTACCGCAAGGGAGTACCGCAGCGTACCGGGGTCATATCCGGCCAAGGACTGTCAACTTCGGCATCACTCCTCAAAACCTTCGGGGAGTGTTTTGCTGTTAACAACAACAACAACAACAACACGTTGTCCCTGAGAAGTTCATCTAAGAGTTTTCGTACTTCACTACGTTCAAGGTAGGATAGCCGACGAGGGGAACAATGAAAAGGAACATCCGAATTCAATCGTATTTTCATTTCATACTTTACTGGCTCAGTTTTCATATTAAGATTGAAATAAGTTTCGTCTGTCCTACGTTGCTTTTCCCTGAGAATGCAATTTACCCCAGTATTCTGTAATTCTGTCTCATATCAAGTCACTAATACCTCAATTCTGTAAGCTGTATCTAGTCACTAATAGAGACATTTCGTGGTCTATTTTACATTTGATACAATTTGGTATTCAGTAAGCTGCCTCACATCTCTAGTCTCAATAAAGAGTCACTAATTTGTCATCTGCTTGTAGGCAGGTAACAAACACAATTAATTAAAGAAAATTTGTTAAACAATTTAAAAAATTAAAAAAAAATTTAATTTACCAATTAGAAGTACTTAAATGTTTAAAAAAAGTTAATTAAATTTGAAAAAATTAAATTAAAAAAAAAAAATTTACTGTTTGCGGATCGGCACTTGAACCTGTGACCTCCCGCGTCATAATCCGGACGCTTAACGCCTGGGCTACATCGGCATCTATAGGATGGTTGTGAAATGCGTTACTTAAAATGTATGCAATTTTTGTATTCACCACACCTTAAAATGAGCGAGAGAGGGACTGTGGTAGATTTTTTGTGACTTTCTCTTATAGAATACCGGAATCATCTGAAGTCACAAAAATTGTATCTAATGAAATATCTCAAATATAGTGACTTGATATGAGACAGAATTACAGAATACTGGTATAAATTTGAGATATTTCATTAGATACAATTTTTGTGACTTGAAATGATTCCGGTATTCTATAAGAGAAAGTCACAAGAAATCTACCATAGTCTCTCTCTCGTTCATTTTAAGGTGTGGTGAGTACAAAAATTGTATAAATTTTAAGTAACGCGTTTGACACTCGGCCTACAAATGTCGACGTAGCCCAGGCGTTAAGCGTCCGGACTATCACGCGGGAGGTCGCAGGTTCAAGTGCCGGTCCGCGAACAGTAAATTTTTATTTTTTTAATTAATTTTTTTAGTTTAATTAACTTTTTTTTAAACATATAAATACTTCTTATTCGTAAATTCACATTTTTTATAATTTTTTCAATTTTTTATCCAATATTCTTTAATTGATTTCGTTTGTTACCTGCCTACCTACAAGTAGATGACAAATTAGTGACTCTTTATTGAGACTAGAGATGTGAGGCAGCTTACTGAATACCAAAATGTATCAAATATGAAATAGACCACGAAATGTCTCTATTAGTGACTAGATACACCTTGCAGAATTCCGCCATTACATAATTAAATGCGTTTACAACATGGGTCGGCAGATTTGTAAGTGCAGGTGTATAAGTGAGAACGCTTATACACGCGCTGTGATCGTCCGAACTATATTTTTAACATTCGCTGACCAAACAAGCGACACCCCCACGCGATGTGGTTTCGCCCTTTGCCCGGCGACGACTAAATCATTTGGCACAACGTGTCTGTGTGCTGAATCCAACTTGTTTGACTGATCTTAGATCTATGGGGCGCCGATGCTTGGTTTACAACATCGGCAGCTGAATCGTTTTCGGTATCCTCATCTATGTACATTTGCACCTGCCCAGCTATGCCATCTATGATAAAGTCAATAACTTCCATCTCGCCAATATTTGCCCGCTTTGCTATTGCCTGCATGGACAGAACGTAGCAGTGTAGTGACTCCTTCTTCTTCTCCCATTTACGACGAGCCAACATTTTGTATACTTCGTGCCGACTAACCGGCACATTAAATTCGGCTATAAGTGCTTTTTTCAACTCGATATAGCTCAGCGCTTTCGTTGTGGACAGGAAAACTCGTGCCGTCCCAATGAGACATCGGCGAAGCGCTAGTAATTTGAATCTGTCATCTACTCCCGATGACTCCATCACTTCCTCAAAATCTTGTAGAAAATGGTCGACTGTGACCGAGACGTCATCCCCACTAAACTTTGTGATAGCATGTTCTATGTCTGCAAAGTCTATTCTGCGCTGTCGTTGCTCCGGGGCACTAGCTCTGATGCCTTCTATTTCTTGCGTCAGCTTTAGTATTTCTAAACGTTTTTTTAATTATAGCAATTCATCGTCTGCATTCGTTTTCGTGGCTTTTGGTACCGCTCCGGTAGTGGTTGTGTTACCAGAGGCGGACCCGGCAGGAGAATTGTTAGAGGCGGCGGAAGCGGCAGTGATTGACAGATTGCCGTGAGCAGCGGCGGTTTTAGTGGCCGCAGTACTATGTGCGGCAGTGGTAGTATCGTCGACTGCGGGAGCATCATGAGAACCGGCAGAAATTTCGGCAGCGGCAGTATTTGTCTTTACGTGACCATCGGCAGTGGTATTACCATGAACGGTAGTGGAGGATTCATTGGTGATGACGGCAGCGGCAGATTCATTGGCGATGACGGCAGCGGCAGATTCATTGGTGGTGACAGCAGCGGCAGATTCATTGGTGATGGCGGCAGAAGTTTCATCATTTGCACCAGCGGCAGTATCGGGGATTGCAGCAGTGGTAGCGTTTGTGGAGTCTCCATTTCCAACACCTACAATGCATTGCAGCAAACGGCGAAGCTGCATTGTGCATTGTTGAGTAGGAGTAAACTCATCTCTATTTTCTACCAAGACAACAATTATGTCTTTTCTTTGGTCAGACATCATAAATTTTCCAATGTTGAGATGTTTTTAGATGGTTCGATTTATACACCTGAGATGTAATCCTTGAATAAATTCCACGGATGACTCAAATCTATCGAGATTTAAATGAAACGCGTTATTTTTTTCGTCAATCTGTCCAAGAATTGACATGCCGGAAGTCTCTTTCCTTTCTCCTTTATTTTTCTCCTCTTTTCTATTCTTATTCTACTTACAGGGTTGTTCTTCTCTTATTCTATTTGTACAGGGTTGTTATTTGTATAGTTGATGGTTAGTTAATCTCAGTGATGTTATTTTCCCGATTGACCGTCTTACAAGTTAATTATAGGAATTTGTTTTGCGGAAATTTCATCCTTGCATAGCGTTAATAAAATGTATTATTATCATGGCCGCAGGAAAAAAGTTATGAAAATTTAGACCTATTTCAAAGCTACATATGTAGGCACTTGAATATTTTAGTAGAAAAATATATTTTGTTCGTGTTTTTATTTGGAAACCGAAACCGGAACGAAACCGAAATAAATGTTGAAGAACGAAACCGAAACCGAAACATGTTGCAAAACCGAAACGGGAACGTTATTTTAATCGGTTTCGGACCTTGCCTCCAAGTATTCTTCAACCTTAGAGATATTTTGATAACTTTGTAGTTCTCAAGTTGATATCACACATATTCTCCAATCTTCAGCTTCTAATATTCAAATTAAATTAAAAAATATGTAAATCAAAATTTTGTGTCAACTAATTCATGAATTTCCCAAATTTTTTGGTACGCCACTGTACCTATGCCTTTGATTTCTGATTTAGCTGAAATTGAAAAAAAATGCTAAACAAAAATTTGTGAGAGGCACGCTTTGGTATTTTTTTGACAAACAAAGTGAATTTTTCTTCATAGAAATCTATTTACAAAAAAAAATTTCATAGGTACCTCACTTAAAATGACTATATCTTTTTTGTTTATTGGGCGATTTTCATAAAATAAAGTTTAGGGCTCCTTCTAAGCTTCAAGCTGTCCACCAGAAAAAACTAATGGCGGCGATATACCTACAGGTTATCATCATAACCTCTAACGAGATTTTTTAGCCGAGCTTCTCTTTCCAACTTGTGGTGTGTTGCTTTTTTGAGTTTTTTCCTACAAGTTGGCGGGACCTACAGTTTTTTGCCGACTCCGAACGGCACTTGCAAAGCAAATGAATTTTTTGCTGAGAAGCTTCTCATGGCAGAAATACACCCGGAGAGTTTGCCAAACTACTGCCGAGGGGCGACCCCGTTTTAGAAAAATTCTTTTTCTAAATAATTTTTGATGTTACTTTTGCCGGGCATCGAACCGCCACGACTTGGTGTAGAAGGCCGAACACTTAACCGCTACACCACGGCGGCCGCCGTCTCATTAAAATTCGTTTCTTAGTTTCCGAGATCCTTACGTTCAAACGGACAAACAGACAGACAATAATTCTAAAAATGGTTGAGATGGACTCTATAACATTCCTCAAGTCATCCCCAGTAATTTTTTCAAAGAAATTTTCAATGTACAGACACGACTTTTCTACAGTTTTATTATAGTATAGATAAGTGAATGGATGAATAGATTTAAAAATTTTATTTCCCAAATATTTTGGTACGCGACTGTACCTATGCCTTTGATTTCTGATTTAGCTGAAATTGAAAAAAAAATGCTAAACAAAAATTTGTGAGAGGCACGCTTTGTTATTTTTTTGACAAACAAAGTGAATTTTTCTTCATAGAAATCTATTTACAAAAAAAAATTTCATAGGTACCTCACTTGAAATGACTATATCTTTTTTGTTAATTGGGCGATTTTGATAAAATAAAGTTTAGGGCTCCTTCTAAGCTTCAAGCTGTCCACCAGATAAAGTCTCATTAAAATCCGTTTTTTAGTTTCCGAGATCCTTACGTTCAAACGGACAAACAGACAGACAATAATTCTAAAAATGGTTGAGATGGACTCTATAACATTCCTCAAGTCATCCCCAGTCATTTTTTCAAAGAAATTTTCAATGTACAGACACGACTTTTCTACAGTTTTATTATAGCATAGATTTACAAAATTATGGTTTTTCCTTTTACGAAATGTGCACAAAATTCAATGAATGGGCATGTTTTTAGCACTTTTGACACTATTTCCATTTCAGTTTGGAAATAGTGCCAATGACTTATTTTCCATTTTCTTGTTGACACTAATTCCATTTGAAAGCGCAATAGTGTCAATTGACACTATTACCAGTGACACTATTACCTATCACCGTATTTCACATTTTTTTTTTCCCCTCCCAATCCAGGGTGTTACGCGATACCGTGCCCATTGGACGTTTGCAGCCGGGAGGCAAATCGTGGCTGTAGTCGAACGGTGCCTCTCTGATACCGGACCGCCTCAGAGAGTAACCATGGTCTTACCGCGGTATGGGGCTCTGCCGTGGCGGACGACACATTCCCCTTAATCCAGCCTTGACCCCAAGCTGGCCGTGTCCGGCGAGGGGTCGTACGAACAAGATGAATACAACTCAAAATTCAAAACAATCAATAACTTCGTTTACTCCGCAGCAGAGGAGAACTATGCTGGAGCAAGAGAAATCACAACGCCGGAGGACAAACTCTATTTCAAAGTCAACTGGGGGACCCATCGTTGTCTACGGGTCGGTCATCCTCGAAACTGCTAGCAAGTGAGAGTGACTTGATGAAAGCCAGCACCAGTGCGGCTGCATACGCAGGTAAGCAGAAAACGGCGGATGCTAAACTTCCATCAAGCGCCGGCACGAACATCAACCTCTCAATGTCTGTGGCAATGGTCTCGGGACCTGGCCTCAGTGATCCGAAAGAGAAGGAAGACGCAACTAAGCTTCTATCAAAGGGAGAGACCGCGATGGCAACTACGGGTCTGAACTCCTCCCAAAAGACATCTCCCCGACGCTTTGCGTACTGGGATAAAAGGAAGGCTGCAAGGATCCTGAAGAAATATGAGGGAGCATCGCAGGATACACTATCGCTGAATGAAAGGAAGATGGTGGAGAAAGCGAAAGCTCCGATACTAAATTTCCAAAGGCCCTATGCGCCTAAAAGGCTGAACGGGAATCCCTTCAAACGCCAGAGATCGGACGGAGAGGTGGATCCCCATCCGAAGCGGCATCAGAATATCCCAGTAGTGGGCAAACCCAGCTTTGCTGAAGTGACCAAGGACAGGATCCTTATAGGTGTCATTGATCGAGGCAACGACCGTTGGTCCATCCCTAGAGACCGGTGGCTGTATGTCCGGAACGAAATTGGCAGGGCCTTTCTCGACATATGGCGTGAGTCTCCGGGTAGTCCGCCGCGGGGTACAGACGCGGGTTGGCACCAGGGTCAGATTAAAGTTTTCGCGTGTGAGGATGCAAGAACTGTTGCACTGTACAAGGCAGCAGTTGCAAGACTGGGTGAAGTCTACCCAGGGGCAAAAATCGAGGTCGTCGACTGGAAGGACATTCCGGCCCGGCCAAGGGCAAGGGCATGGATTCCTGCCATCCCTGCTGAACCGGAGAATATTCTTGAGATGCTGCAGGCCTGGAATCCGTCTCTCCCGACACAGGACTGGAGTGTCAACCTGGTCGAGGGTGAGGTTGGGCCTCATAGACAGGTGGTTTTAACCTTGAATAAGGAGGCACTCGAGCCCCTTAAACGGTGCAACGGACGAGTGCATTATGGAATGGGTCAGATCGTGATCCACGTATACCTTGGCGATGCACAACGCGCTGCCATTCCGGCCGCTTCGAAGGACTCGGAAATCGAAGGACCAGAAGAAGAGGCAGGGGTGTCAGACGCGGAAAGTATGGTATCCGCCACGTCAAATTGCGAGGAAGCCGTGAACGACTCGGCGATGGAAGATAGCCTAACGGACGCGGAAGACCTCGACCGCACGGTGGTGGAGGGCAATCCGGTGCACACTAAAGTTGATGCCGCTTCAGACAGTAGAGATTCCGCCACGCCAAATCGTGCAGATAAATTGTCGTTGAGAGATAGGCCCCGGGACGGGGTAGACCTCCACGACGGTACGACGGTGGTAGGGAAGTCTGAGAGCTCTCATGTTGGTGGTGCTTCAGATTAACCTGCACAAATCTAAAGCAGCCTCAGCTGCCCTAAGCAGTCGTCTTTATAAAGGCGACGTAGACGTGGTCCTTATCCAAGAACCCTGGGTTAATAGCTCAAGGATCTGTGGATTGGGGCCTAAGGGGTACAAGCTCATCCGAGCTAATGAGGAGGGCAAGGTCAGAACCTGTATCTTGGTCTAGTCTGAGCTGAACACCCCTCTCTTACCCAACTATTCAAATGGTGACGTTACAGCTGCCAGCTTAACGGTCGGCAGCACCAGCCTGACGATGGCGTCGGTCTACATGCCCTATGACGCCGAAGAACCTCCTCCGCAAAAGGAGGTGAAAGATCTGGTGGAAAATTTCTGCACGGGTCATCTTATTATTGGAGCTGACGCTAATGCTCATCACGTCCAGTGGGGAAGCTCCGATATTAACGCTAGGGGCGAGTCTCTGTTTGACTACCTACTAACAACTAACCTGGTGGTTTGTAACGTGGGTAACGAGCCTACTTTTATCACTAAAGCCCGTAGGGAGGTCATAGACCTCACTATTTGTAGCGAAGGCGCTTATGAGTGGGTTAGGAAATGGCGTGTTCTTGAGGAGCATTCATTTTCCGACCACCGGTACATAGAAATTGCCTTAGATTTTTCTGTTGAGCAGCCAGTTATGAAACGCAATCCACGCAACATTAATTGGCAGCTACATAATCAAATATTAGTTAGGGACCTACCAGTGTTACCCCCACAAGCTCCATCATCAGTAGGACAACTGGATGATCTGGTTGCGACCTTTACAACGGCGCTCTCAAATGCCCTAGAGCAGGCTTGTCCAGTGCCGAAACCACGCGGTAAACATAGACCACACTGGTGGTCCTACGACCTGGATTCGCTCCGCAAGTCCTGCAGGAAGCAATTTAATAGGGCCAAGAGCCTCGGTACGGAGCCTGAATGGCTCGAATATAAAGTTAAACTGAGGGCCTATAAAAGGGCCCTAAGGCAGGCGAAGAGAACTTCGTGGAGAGATTTCTGCACCGGGGTCGAAAAGGTCGATGATACGGCGAGACTTAAACGAGTGCTCTCAAAAACTCAAACAGCCATTAGCTATTTGCGGAAGCCTGACGGATCGTGGACTAGCACCCTGGAGCTGCTATTGAATACACACTTTCCGGGGAACTTGCATGAAGCACCTTTAGCATCTGCAACAAATATGGCAGTGAATATACCCTTCACGGAGGAAAGGGTAAGGTGGGCGATCAAAAGCTTTGAGCCGTTCAAGGCTGCGGGGCCAGACGGGATTTTCCCCGCACAACTCATAAACACGTTGGAAACATCGGCTAAATGGCTGGTATTTCTCTTTTCAGCCTGCCTGGCTCTCAACAACATTCCGCACTCCTGGAGAAGCGCCAAGGTAGTCTTTATTCCAAAGGCTGGGAAGGCCTCACACTATGAGCCTAAGGACTACAGACCGATCAGTCTCTCGTCCTTTGCACTCAAAACCTTCGAGAGGATAATTAGCGATTATCTCTCCTCTACTATTGATAGCAACCTTAACTCTAGCTATCAACATGCATACACCAAAGGTAAATCAACGGAAACTGCGCTTCACAGCCTTGTCTCTGTTATTGAAAAATCGTTGTATGAAAAAGATTACTGTCTCGTGGCCTTCCTAGACATTGAAGGTGCCTTCAACAATATAAGCCCGATAAGAGGCTATTAACACCGCTCTAACTAATCTGGGCATAAGCAGGTCTCTTATTGAAATAATTGATAAGCTACTAAAGGGAAGGAAAATAGTTTCTACACTGGGCACAGTTGATTTCTCACGCTATGTCACAAGAGGAACGCCTCAGGGTGGTGTTCTCTCTCCACTTTTATGGAACCTCACTGTAAACTCGTTGCTACGAGACACAAGCTGGGGGGGGGGCGGGAGGATAGTGGCATATGCAGACGATTTAGCTATTGCATGCAGGGGCAAATTCCCACAAACCCTGTGTGACTTGATGCAAGTAGCACTGCGAGCAGTTTCCTCGTGGTCATCTCGCTGCGGACTTAATATCAACCCGGGAAAAGTGGAGCTTGTCCTTTATACTAACCGGTACAAAATACCAACGCTAAGCCTACCAGAACTAAATGGCGTGCGCCTGAACTTGGCTGACAAAGCAAATTCCTAGGCATAGTTCTGGATAGAAAGGAGAATATCATCCAGCGCCAGAGGAAAGCGTGCATTGCACTTTACACCTGTAAAAGAGCCATTGGCAAAAAATGGGGGCTCAGTCCCAAAATCTGCAGATGGATTTACACTGCGATAATCCGGCCAATTATGCTGTATGGAGTCGTGGTATGGTGACCTGCGCTGAGCAAGGCAGCCAACCTAAACCTGTTAGGTAAAGTCCACAGATCTAGCATGATCTGTATAAGCGGCGCGTTGAGAACAACGCCCAACGAAGCTCTCCAGGCCATTCTTGGCATTTTGCCACTCGATCTGGAAGGGTACCGGGCAGCGGCAGCATCGGCTCTGCGTCTAAGGGAAACTTCCGGCTGGGGCGCAGGCACTACTGGACACTCCGTTATTCTGGATTCTTACAGCTTTCTCCCTCCGAGCACGGACCGTTGTGCAACCACAACAGTCGGAGATAGCTGGTTCAGAATAAACATTCCCAGCAGGGAAGACTGGGAGAGGACGGATCGGTGTCCTGCTACTAATGGCGGCATTTCCATATACACCGACGGTTCGAAGTTGGACGGCAGAGTTGGAGGAGGGATTTATTCCAAGGATCTGGACCTTGAGCTTTCCTTCAGACTGCCTGATCATTGCAGCGTCTTCCAGGCTGCGGTCTCAGCAATCATGGACGCCGCGGCTTGGATAGGGCAACACGCTATCGGACAGAATATCGTTATTTTCAGCGATAGCCAAGCGGCAGTCAAATCCCTTGGCTCTTACTTGTTCAACTCTGAACTGACGCTCAGCTGTTGTCGATCTCTTCAGGAGATGGCCCAACAGAACCGCGTGAGCCTCACATGGGTCCCGGGACACAGGGACATTGAGGGAAACTGTAGGGCAGACGAACTTGCTAGGCAGGGCACGACCAAGCAGGTTCTTCAGGATAAAGAACGCTTAGGTATGCCCTTTGCCACATGCAAGCTAATGCTGAAGGAGCATACACTCCGACAAGCCAATGAAAGATGGCTTTTATCGCCAGGGTGCCGAGTATCCAAACAATCCTGGCCAAAATGGGATATTAAAAGATCTAAATATATTTACACCCTAAGAAGAAGGGATATATCTATATTAATAGGGGTTTTAACCGGGCACTGCCTTATTGGAAGGCACGCAGCAAGGCTGGGTGTACCCTACCGACGATGCTGTAGGAGTTGCAAAGATAATGAGGAGGAGGAAACGGTGGAGCATCTCATCTGCAACTGCCCGGATTTAAGCGGCGCGAGAAGGCGCTTTTTCGGAGTTCCCTTCCTGGATAGCCTACGCCAGGTAGCGGAGCTGGACATAAAGGACTTGATGGCTTTCATCAAGTGATCTAAATGGTTCGAGGAGGTGTAACGGTGTCGGTTTTAGGAGTGTCAGCCCCGGGATTCTGCTATGTGGAGAGTCCCAATAGCACTGGGATTTTCCATATGGCCGGGTTACTAGTGTTGATGGTATCACAACGGGCCTTTTAATACTGGCCTAGGTGTGCCTTTGCGGCAGCCTTTTCTACCTAACCTAAAAGAGAAAAATCATTACTTTTCATTGCGAGAAGAAAAATTAATGATTTTTTCCTTTTACAGAATGCTTACACCTTCTTGAATGCATATAGAGCAGAAAATATTCCGTAAAAGGGAAAATCAAATGAGTGTGAAAGCCATACGATATAACGCCATATGGCCTTATCGCTCTTTGAAATTGGAAATAAAGCCATACAGAAATTTTGGTGCGAATATGGCTTTAGGTTAGGTTAAGTTCAAGTGGCTGCCGCAGAGGCACACTTAGGCCAGTTTTGAAAGGCCCGTTGTGATACCACCAACACAAGGAAAGTCAGTCCCGGGACCCAGCCATATGGAAAATCCCTGAGACTGACACTCCTAAACCGACACCGTTACTCCTCCTCGAACCACTTAGATGACTTTATGAAAGCCATCAATTCCTTTATGTCCAGTTCCGCGACCTGGCTTAGGCTATCCAAGAACGGAACTCCCAAAAAGCGCGTTCTCGCGCCGCTTAAAGCCGGACAGTTGCAGATGAGGTGCTCCACTGTGTCCTCCTCCTCATCATCTTTGCAACTCCTGCAGCATCGTCGGTAGGGCACACCTAGCCTTTCTGCATGCCTGCCAATGAGGCAGTGACCGGTTAATACCACTATCAATATGCAGATTTCCTTCCTAGTTAGGGCATAAATGCGTCTAGACCTTTTAAAATCCCATTTTGACCAGGTTTGTTTCGATATCCAACACCCTGGAGATTTCAGCCATCTTTCGTTGGCTTGACGGAGTGTGTGCTCCTTCAGCATTAGTTTGCATGTGGCAAACGGCATACCTAAGCGCTCTTTATCCTGAAGAACCTGCTTGGTCGTGCCCTGCCTGGCAAGCTCGTCTGCCTTACAGTTTCCCTCAATGTCCCTATGTCCCGGGACCCATGTGAGGTTTACACGGTTCTGTTGCGCCATCTCCTGAAGAGATCGACGACAGCTGAGCGTCAGTTCAGAGTTGAACGTGTATGAGCCAAGGGATTTGATGGCCGCTTCGCTATCGCTGAAAATATTAATCATACTGCTTTGCAGGCGAACGGACGTGTTTTTCCCGTGCTCTGAGTTTTTCACAATTGCAATTCGAGCGTTTATTTTTATTTATTTTTATTCAATGGCGCATTATAATTAAAATTGTGTTTGAGACATTGACTCTGTTGGCATTTTCCTGTGCTTATTTTACCTACCATTTGGATTATTATGCCGTGTTTTTGTGGCCATAGGGTCGAGCGCGCCCAAACTTCCGTGCAATGCGAAAAATGCCGCGAAATTTTTCATCTGTGTTGTTGGTGACTTGCCTGCCGACCTCAATTACCTAAATAATGGTGAAAATATTTATTGGTTTGTGTGCTCCCCCTCAACAAGACGAGTCGTTGACTTTGCATAACTCGTCAGTACAAGAACAACAACATCCAATGCAAGTGCAAGTGACATGTACTGATAATGAGTGCCTACAGCAAAAAATTGATTCTCTTCAAGCCGAGGTTCGTTACTTGCACTCTAAGCTTGACGAGAATAATTCAACTCTATCTCGTTTGCTCGCTCAGTTTGAGAATTTTGTAAATCACTGCAACAACAACAGTGCTACGTCAACGCAGCCATCTGCTACAGGTGCCATGGGCTCTGTCGACGTCATTGCCAATGCTGCTGCTTATCTGCCGCAGCCGAATGATGCTGCTGCTGCTGCTAGCACTTCAACTGCCACGCAAATTCCAACTGCCGCTTCTTCGCCTACTTCGGGTATTGTTGTTAAGCCTACTGCAGCTGTTGGTAAACAAAACGAGTGGAAAACAGTGCAGAACAAAAAGAAACACAAACGAAATAATAAGAAGAATGATAATAATGAAATGCATAATGACAAGGAATGCGGTTCTAAGAATGCTAGTGTTGAAGTAGGTACTAGTACAATGCCTGATATTGCTGTAAGCAACAACAATGATGCTAGTACAAGCGAAAACATTAGGCCCACCCTCAATAGTGGTTCTCTTAACGTTCCTGTTGTCACCGCTGTTTCTTCTGCCGATAACCTGTCAGCTCTGGGTGCTGATAATGCTGTGCTCTCTCAACAGCAAATAAATGATGAAAGGGAATCAGAAGACAATACTGCGTGGACAAAAGTGGTCAGTAAGCGAAATAGCAATGTTGTTGTAGTTGGCTCTAATGCGAGCACTGAATTATGCGTTGCTGATCGCATGATGTGGGTGCACTTGTCGTCGTTCGACCCCAAAGTCACTGCTGATGACATTAAGAATTATGTGTGTAAGCATGTAAATATTGACAAAAGGGCTCTCTCCAGCTTTGCATTGGTTAAAAAAGATGAGATGCAGAAAATCGTACTCACGTTAACTTCAGGTTGGGTGTTCTATCTGCCGAGTTTCCTAGTATTCTCGATGCGAAAATTTGGCCTATTAATGTTAAAGTTAAACCATTTAATTTTTTTCGAAACCGAGGAGATCGCAAACGGAGAGTTCGAACCCAACAGCAGAATGTGTAGATGGCAGTACACCAACAAGATGTGCTAAAGGCGGCATGGCTAATTCTAATAATAATAATATTAATACTGCATATGACCTTAAGGTATATTTCAAGAATGTTTCTGGCATGCGAACTAAAGGGGAGGCAGTGCGGCTTTTTAGTTCTCGTTTGGATTTTGATGTCATTGTGTTTGTTGAAACCTGGCTCACAATTAACTTCTTTGATAGTGAGTATTTTGACTCCAACTTGTATAACGTTTACCGCAAAGATAGAGACTCCCTAAAAACCGGCTGTGGTAGAGGTGGGGGCGTTCTCATTGCTGTTCAACGAAAATTCCAATCTCACTTGGTTGCGCTTGATAATTGTGATTCGCTATTGGACCAGCTATGTGTCAGCATTAAGGGTGCTTCTTCGCCAAACTCACTGTTTATTGTTTCTTCATACATTCCACCGAATAGCGCGGATTACCTTTATAATGCACATACTGATAATGTGATCTCCTTAATTCTAAATAAGGTAGCTGATAATCATGTTTGTGTATTAGGTGACTTCAACTTATGTGATGTAGGCTGGTCTCCTATAACAAACTTTGGCCTTATGCCCATAAATATTAGTAAGTCGTATGAGTCTTATCTTGTAGACAATATCTTGAGTGTTAACTTAGTGCAAATTAATAAATATGTTAACAGGCTTGGCAGAATTCTTGATCTTGTTTTCATAAGTGACAATATAAACACTTTTATTGAAGAAAGCCATTTTCCTCTGTCACCGTCTAGTTTGCATCATCTTCCTCTAACTATTAATTTTGAGTTTTATAAGTTTGCATCAAATGCTTCTGTCGAAAACGTACGTTTTAATTTTAAAGCCAGTAATTTTTCTGAATTAAACATATGTTTAACTGAGCTTAATTGGGAGGAATTATTTTCTACCTCTGATGTCTCGGCTAGTTATCGTATCTTGAAAGATAAATTATCCGCATTGTGTCTAAAATGGGTTCCCATTGTTAGGAAAAAGAGTTATAAGCTTCCATGGTACAATCGTCGCCTGAAAAAATTGAAGAATCTGAGGAACAAATTTTTTAAAAGGTACAAAGCTACTGGTAGCTCTATATTTTATGCATCATATCAGAAATACATGAAAGAATTTAACTGTTTAGATAAATTTCTTTATAGGAATTACATACTTAATGTTGAGTCGGGTATAAAAGCCAGTCCCAAATCATTCTGGAGCTTCATCAAATCAAAAAAATCTACCTCTGGTATTCCATCTGCTATATTCTTGGAGAACGAATCTGCTAGTAACTTAACTGATGCAGCAAATTTGTTCGCGAAGTTTTTTAGCTCTAATTTTATTTTGGATGATTGTAACTCTGAATATGTGGCTGGTTCTGGAGATAATGTTTCTTCTGTAAATTTTGGATCTCTTAGACTTTCATCTGAGGATGTTCTAGACGGAATATTGGGTCTTAAGCCTTCAGAGAAAACTGATATTGATGGAATTTCGGTTTTTTTGCTCAAAACCGCGCCAGCGTTAATTTTACCAATTACACTTATTTTTAATATGTCTCTGGATTCAGGCTATTTTGTGGAAGATTGGAAAATTACATGCATTACTCCTACTTTCAAAAGTGGAAACAAAAATGATGTTTGTAATTATCGTCCGATTTCAAAGCTGTCCACAATCTCGAAGCTTTTTGAAGTTATTGTAAAAGAGAAAATATATTTTGCAACCAAAAGTTTAATATCATCATTTCAGCATGGCTTTATTCCAAATCGGTCTACAATTACTAATTTGACTGAATTTAGTGAATACTGCTTTGAGTCTTTCCAACTTGGTCTTCAAGTTGATTGCGTATACACTGACTTTTCCAAGGCTTTCGATAAAGTATCTCACAAGGTACTAATTAGTAAGCTTGAATACCTGGGATTTCACTCTGTTTTTTTAAGGTGGATAAAATCGTATTTATCTAATAGGCAATGTGTGGTCACTGTCGATAACACTAACTCTCGACCTTTTATAGCGTGTTCGGGCGTTCCACAAGGAAGTATTTTAGGCCCACTGCTGTTCGTGTTATTTATAAATGACATAAGCAGTTGCTTCTCTTTCGCTAAATACCTATTATATGCTGACGATCTAAAAATATATTCTGTAATTCAAAGTCGTGACGACATTAATAGGGTTCAAGCTGATATTGACAAGCTGCAGGTCTGGTGTTTAAACTCCCGCCTCCCCCTAAACATAAAGAAGTGCTTCAAAATAACGTACGCAAAGACTCAAAATGTGCTGCCTTCAACCTACATGATTGATGACTCTGTTTTGGATTCGTTGGAAGAAACGAAGGATCTTGGTATAATTTTTATCGCGAACTTTACTTTTAATAGCCACATAAGCTATATTATCGCTAAAGCGTACTCACTCTTGGGCTTTATTAGACGGAACTGTGCGAAATTCTCGGATCCTTATACCCTTAAATTACTTTTTACGGCCTTTGTTCGGTCAAACTTGGAATATGGTGCTATAATTTGGAGACCATACCATATTTCCGCAATAAATAGAATTGAAAGGGTTCAAAAAATATTTCTTAGGTTTGCGTTACGCTTACTAAACTTCTCGGAGCCGATGCCTACTTATAACTCGCGGTTACTTCTAATAAATTTGAAAACGCTAGAGACCAGGCGAGTTTTTCTTTCATTATCTTTCTTTTTCAATATTATTAGTGGCGACATTGATTGTATATCTCTTCTTGCTCGGATTAATTTTAATATCCCGCGAAGGTCTCTGCGTACTGTTGTTCCCTTCTATGAACAAATTCTTAGAACTGATTATGCTCGTAACGCTCCCATTGCTCGAGCTATCAATGAACTTAACAGGATCTCGAACTCTGTTTCGTTTGATTTCTCAATTTCTAAGTATGAACTTGTTAACATATTAAATACAGTTTTGTAATCTATTTTTAAGTTGCTGGATTGTTTTACTTATGTAATTTATTTTATGATACACATAGCTTTTAGTCTGTAAGAAACTTGTACTTCATAGACTTGAATAAATAAATAAATAGCGATATCTTCTCCGATAACACGTTTGCTTAACCAGGCCGTGGCGTCCAGGATTGCCGAGACTTCCGCCTGGAAGATGCTACAACGATCAGGTAGTCTGAAGGAGAGCTCAAACTCCAAATCCCTTGAATAAACCCCTCCTCCAACTCTGCCGTCCAACTTCGAGCCGTCGGTGTATATGGAAGTGCCACCATTTGTTTCGGGACACCAATCCGTCCTCTCCCAGTCTTCTCTGCTGGGAATGTTTATTTCGAAACAGCTATCCCCGACTGTGGTGGTCGCACAACGATCTGTGCTTAGAGGGAGAAAGCTGTAAGATTCCAGAATACTGGAGTGTCCAATAGTACCCGCACGCAAACTGGAGGTTTCCCTTAGGCGCAGAGTTGATGCCGCCGCTGACCGAAACCCTTCCAGATCAAGTGGCAAAATGCCCAGAATGACCTGGAGGGCTACGTTGGGCGTTGTCCTTAGAGCACCGCTTATACAGATCATATTGGATCTATGGACTTTCCGCAACAGATTCAGGTATGTTGCCTTGCTCAGAGCAGGCCACCATACGACGACTCCATACAGCATGATTGGGCGAATGATGGCCGTGTAGATCCAACTGCATACTCTAGGGCTGAGCCCCCATTTTTTGCCAATGGCTCTTTTGCATGTGTAAAGAGCGATGCAAGCTTTCTTCTGGCGCTGAAGAACATTCTCGTTCCAATTCAATTTCCTGTCCACAACTATACCTAGAAACTTGGCCTTATCCGACAAACCCAGGCGCGTTCCATCTAGTTCTGGTAGGCTTAGTGGCGGTATTTTGTACCGGTTGGTGAAGAGGACAAGTTCCACTTTCCCCGGGTTGATACTCAGTCCGCGAGAGCACCACGTCGAAACTTCTCGCAGTGCTACTTGCATCAGGTCACACAGAGTTTGTGGGAACTTTCCTCTGAATGCAATAGCTAAATCGTCTGCGTATGCCACTATCTTCCCCCCCCCCCCCCCAGCTTGTGTCACGTAGCAACGAGTTGACTGTGAGGTTCCATAAAAGCGGGGAAAGAACACCACCCTGGGGCGTTCCCCTTGTGACATAGCATGATAACTCAACCGTACCAAGTGAAGAAGCTATTTTCCTTCCCCTTAAAAGTTGGTCAATTAAACCAGTTAGAGGTCTATCTACGCCCAGATTATTTAGAGCGGAGTTGATAGCCTCCGGGCTTATATTGTTGAAAGCCCCCTCAATGTCTAGGAAGGCCACGAGATAGTAGTCCTTTTCACACAGCGATTTCTCACTCCTACGCTCAGGATCACGCGAAACTTTGAGGTTTCAATCGTAGATCGAGTGCTCTGGGAAACGGGGAACCCATATGCTGAATCCGATTCGGAGATTTGGTATACGGATGGATCGAAGCTGGACGATGGTAAGACGGGAGCTGGTATCTATGGACCAAGCTACAAAAAATCGGTACCAATGGGTAGCTACCCCACTATTTTCCAAGCGGAAATCCATGCAATAGAAATCTGTGGCAGAGAATGCCACCGAACAGGACTATCCTCTAAGCGAATCTACATTATGTCGGACAGGCAGTCGTACGCAATAACTTTGAAGCTTGTTGATGAGTGCGTCACAGTCCTTAATGATATGGGGGCCAAAAACAAAGTTTTGTTAGGTTGGGTCCCAGGCCACGAAGGACATGACGGCAACGAAAAAGCAGACCACCTTGCATAATACAGCATCTTACAGCATTTTGTGATCCGGAACCCTTCTGTGGGCTCACCAAGGCCCACGTAATGCTATGGATACACACGCGCTGATTATCTCCAATAAAATGTATTTTTTTTTCAAAATCAGTCCGCAGGTAGTGGCTATAAATCCACAGAAGCTTTAGCTAACAGATCTCAAAGGTATATTGTCGCCGATTTTTAGTGGTCTGTGTAGGCCGCTTCAAACAACGGAGGGTTAAGCAATGTGTTGCGTGCCAAAAGACACAAGCCAATCCTGAAAAGAGCCCGCTAATTCCATGGTCACCCACTGGATCGCCTTGGAAGAGAATACACATTGACTTTTGTGGTCCAATAAATTCATTTCACTTGCTCATAATTATAGACTCTTTTACTAAATGGGCAGAGGTTTTCAAAACTAAGGAGATAACTTCATCCTTCGTTATAAAGAAAATTCGTGAAGTTATTTGCAGATTTGGATTATTTGACACCTTAGTTAGTGATAACGGTAGACAATTTACATCGTCAGAATTTGAAAGGTAGAGAATTAAAGTCTCGTTGCAATTTATTAAAACCACCAGTTACGAAAGCAATAATTGAGGCAAAACAACATTCAATGGTTAAAAATTTCAAAGGCAAGCGTTATGATACATTTACACTGCACCAAATTCGTCGCTTTTGGCGAAGTTATTTCAAGAATGTTTGTCCGCAGAATGAATTTCTTTGCCAAATTAGATGAATTTAATTTAATTTGACCTAATTTGGTGATCAAATTCAATCTGCGGATGAACGGTCTCGAAAAAACTTGGCCAAAAGTGACGCATTTGGTGCAGTGTAAATGTAGCTTAATACAACCTTTTCAAACGGGCAGGAGGTTTATGTTAGAACTTACAAGAATCCGAACAAAGCATGTTGGTCGCCTGCAGTTGTCTAGAAATGTTTTGGCCCAAGAAATTACAGTTGTTTGTTAACTCACGAAAATCGCGAAATAAAACGACATATCGATCAAATAAGACCTCGCGAAGAGCCAAAATCTAATGAAGTTTTAAAAGAAGAGCCTGGCGAGCCTGACTCGCAGCGACAAGCTGCATCTTCCACTGTCACACCGGATGTCGCCCATCAACCAGCAAACAATACAATGGAAGATAGGGAAGATCCAACTAAATCAGACTCATCGTCAGCTGGTGTATAAAAACGCCATGATAGCTAAAGAATTAATTTCAAAAATATTTTAAAGTTCAAGTTTACACAAATGCATAAAATTAAATTATTGCTAAGGGGTCGTGCATATATGACGCCACGCTCTTTGAGGGGGGGAGGGGTCTGCGATTTGTGACGAAATGTGACATGGGGAGGGGGGGGGAGTGGCACTTACGTGATGTCACGTTATTTTTTGCATGTTTTCTAGCGTGCAACGTTCAGGAACGTTTCCAAATTTGGCACGTTTTCATTCTTTCGATTGGCAAATATGTATCAGATTTTATATCAAATAAATATTGAATTTATATTTATTAAGGGTGTGATGTGACATTCGAGGGGAAGGGGGGTCTGGAGTTTGTGGTGGGTGTGACATTGGGGGAGGGGGGGCTCAAAAACTACCAAAAATTGCGTGACGTCATATATGCACGACCCCTAAACACAACTTCAGAAAAGGGTTGTAATGTAATATACTACTAAATGAAATGTAGTATGACTGAATGTCATTTTGTATTATTTTATTCTGAGGTTTATCGTCGCATACACGTTATTACTATTCGAATGTAAATTAGCATGTAAGATTTGGTACAACAAAGTTCAGTCCTTTTTACTGCTGATCCACCGAGTTGAATACACGTCAATTTGTATTTTTAATTTTTTCGGTTTAAACTGTTGAACTATACATTATACTAATTCCCATAAACATTTTTTGCCTTCATCTCTTTAAGTACATATCTTCAGTAGTTTGGCCGCTATTGCAAAAAAACGTTCAAAACATTTTGGAAAAAACGAAATTTTTTACTTTAAAATCAGAAAAAGTCCATGGACGAAAAAAAGTTAGCCATCCTATGTTGTAGAAAATTCAATAACACAATAACAGTACAAAATTGTGATGTGCTCTTGACTTCATAAAAAAAAAAATAATAATAATGGCGGCTATATATACGGTGACCATCCGTTCTGTTTTTGGCAGAACAGTTCTGTTTTTAAGGAGCTTGTTCTGCATATTTTTTTTCTAAGGAAAATAACAGCAATGTTCTGTTTTTAAGCAAATGTTCTGTTTTTGTTCTGCTTTTTAACAAATGTAATGAGTACCTCTGTAAAGTTAGTTTGCTCAATAATTTCAAAACTTTATGAAAAATTTTAAATCTTTCAAAATATTTTAAAAATAATTTAGTTTATGTTTAACGCGGTCAGTGCTTCAGCGAAATCAAAAATTGAGTACGTTAAAACGCAAAAACGTACCAAATTTGGAAGTTCCGTGGTATGGAAGGTTTTAAATTAACAAGGAAATGTCTCTCACCATCAAGAAATACTATTCACAAAAAGGAAAAATATACTTAAAAAATGACTTTCAATTGATGCACTTTGGTTGAAATTATTTGAGATTGCAATTTCAATGTTTCTAAGACGTTGGCAACATTTTTGACTGCAAAGAGATGATTACGCCATGAAAACACTTTTATATGCCAAATAATGAGAGTGTAACCCCAAATAGTTTATAGCCGGGTAGCGAAATTTTCACGTGAAGGCAATACCAAGCCATAAGTAAAAAGAGTTCTGTTTTTTCAAAAAAAAAAATGTATGGTCACCGTAGCTATATACCAACAGGCTATCATAACCTCTAACGAGATTTTTGACGGGCTTCTCTCTCCGACTTGTGGTGTGTTGCTTTTGAGTTTTCCTACAGTTTTTTGCCGACTCCGAACAGCACTTGCAAAGCAAATGAGTTTTTACTGAGAAGCTTCTCATGGCAGAAATACACCGGAGAGTTTGCCAAACTATTGCCGAGGGGCGACCCCGTTTAGAAAAATTCTTTTTTCTAAATAATTTTTGATGTTACTTTTGCCGGCCATTGATCCGCCACGACTTGGTGTAGAAGCCCGAACACTTAAACGCTACACCACGGCGGCCGTGACTTCATAAGCCCTGTTATATTGAAACTACTCAATCAAAAATTTTCTGTTTTTACCCAAGAAATTTTCCGAAGTTTCCATATCCTTGACATTTGATACAAAATTTCTATGTAGAATTTTCTGCTGATTCCAAAATTGTTATCATTTGGTTTAAAAGTAGAATAGTTTTCGAGATATTTTGAAAACTTAGTTTTTGAGATAAGTTAAAATTTTGTATATAGAAAGTGTTTAAAAGTTGATAGTTTTCACCTTTTTGTTACATTTTATGCTTCCCAAAGAAGGGACCAAACAAAGTCGCCTATGATAGCTTATCATCGAAGTCCTTGGTATAGCAGTAGGCGGAAAAGTATTCAAAATTTAGATAAAGAAAAAAAATGTTTTTCGTAATAACTCAATCACCTTAATATCTATTTTTATTATTTTGCAATGGTTAAAAGGGTATTTCATTTCCTCAAAACGAAATCAAATGTCATAAAAATCGGGAAGGTAATAGCAAAAATATTAAAAGATCAGTAATCCCAATTTTCCCTTATCTCAAAAACTGACATTTCAAGATATCTTGAAAACTGTTTTACTTTTAAACCAAATGGTTACATATTCGGAATCAGCAGAAAATTCTACAAAGGGATCATCTATCAAATGTCAAGAATATGGAAATTTTCGAAAACTTGTCGGGTAGTAATAAAAAAATTGTGATTGGGGACTTTCAATAAAACGAGGCTTATAAAGTCAAGGGCACATCACAATGTTGTACTGGCGTGCTTAAAATTTTCGTTGTTAAATTACATACAACATAGGAGGGCTAATTTTTTTTCGTCCATAGAATTTTTCTGATTTAAAAGTGGTTAAATCTGAAATTTTGTAAAAAATTTCGTTTATTTTTGAAAAAATTTTGAACGTGTTTTGGCATAGTGGCCAAACTACTGAAGATACTTATAGAGATAAAGGCAAAAAATATTTATGCGAATTAGTATAATGTGTAATTCAACAGTTTAAATCGGAAAAATTAAAAAGAAAAATTTTTGATGTACCCATATGAAATAGTGTCTTCCAAAAATAGGAATTTTCACATTTTCACCGATATCTCGAAAACTAGATCTACCACAGCAAAATGAAAGTGATATTCGGAATCAGGAGAAAATATTTCTCTAGGAAAGGTCTATTTTATTCTTGGAGACTAAAGTTGATCAAAATTTGCCGAGTAGTGTAATTGTAATAAATCTGCTTACGTAATACTTGAACGGCCCCATACATATGTATGACCTTCTGTGCTCTGTATTTAAATCACTAACCCACAGGTTAAATTTACTGACGATTTAAAAATTCCTTTGAAAAGCTAATTGATTTTTATTTAAAAGTGGACTTGAAAGCAAAAAAGGGGTCGAAAACACGCAACTCTGGACCAAAGTTTGTGTCAAAGTAAGAGCTTGCACCAAATTTTATTTCAAACAGCCTTTCTATGACTAATATACTAAGAGACTGCTTATTTTATGAGCAGTATAAGTTTTATAGAGCTTTAAAAAAAGTGCAAGCTTGCGTGGTAGAAATCAAAAAGTTGTAAAAGAACACTGCATATTTCATTTTCATTTATTACAATTTCTATCGCATTGACTTTCGAATCGCTAGTAGGTAGCCTAAACATCGTGCTAATCCCAAATTGCTGACAGTAAAAAAATATTCAATGTCAGGGTAAGAGTGGGCCGCATGGCCCCACTAATCCCAACCATAGCTATTCGCTGCACCGTGACCATCTTTTCCGTGTCTAGTACGCCCCACCAAACCACTACCCCATAAAATAGGATACGTTTCACCACCATCCCATCCTTTGCCAATGGCCCACCTGCAACAGTGCAGAGCGACTGAAGCCTATCTGGCCCTGTCCTTTACATTCAGCTTCCAGGACAGCTTCCTATCCAGGATAACCCCTACGTACTTAATAGAAAAGTCTAAAACTAGTTCTATGCACCGGTAGAGCTGGAAAACTATCGATGGTATTTGGATAGTCGACAGTTTCGATAGTGTCAGTGCATTGAAAATTTGTGATGTGGATAATATTAAGTGACGCTATGATCGTACTTATTTAGAAATTAACGCTCTAATTGTAATATTTGTCATTATACCTTTCATGAACATGAAATGGTATTATAACTTTGGTCCGATGTTTGTAAGTATGAGAAGAAGAAGAGATGGACCCATCAATAAGTATACCGAAATGAATGGTATGCTGCCACCATTTTCCAATATAGGAATCATTTGTCGGAACCAGCAAGATCGGACCGATATTACATATAGCTCCCATACAATCGATTGTTCCGATAAACGGATTTTGGGCTATAACTCCTGTATTTATATAGGTAGGAACGTGAAATTTTGGCAGTATCGCTGTTTTTATATGTGAAATATCGATGTTGAAAATCATCGAGATGGGATAAATATTTCACATAGCCCTTATACAATCGATTGTTCCGATAAACAGGTTTTGGTAGATAACTCCTGTAATTTTATAGGTAGGAACGTGATATTTCGTCACTATTTAGATTGTGGAATGTCGATGTTAAAAATCAGTGAGATTGGACCAATATAACACATCGCCCCCATATAATCGATAGTTCCCATAATTTCGGTATGAGTTGAGGTAAATTCACACATGCTCCACTATCGATAGTTTTGCAGCTCTATGTACTGGTGGTCGGAGAATGAAAGTTCATCAAGAATACGCCATTTTCTGACCCACTCATAAGCGCCTTCGCTGCAAATAGTGAGATCTATGACCCCCCTGTGGGGTTTAGTGATAAACGTAGGTTCGTTACCCACGTTGCAAACTACCAGGTTAGTTGTTAATAAATAGTCAAACAAAGACTCCCCCCTAGCATTGATATCGGGCTTCCCCACTGTACGTGATGAGCATTACCGTCAGTTCCAATAATAAGATGACCCGTGGAAAAATTTGCCACAAGGTATTTTACCTCCCTCTGTGGTGGAGGTTCTTCGGCATCGTAGGGCATATAGACCGACGCCATCGTCAGGCTGGTACTATTGACTGTTAAACTCGCAGCTGTAAGAGAAAGGCGTTCAGTTCGGACTAAACCAAAATACAGGCTCTAACCCTGCCCCCCTCATGGCTCGGATAAGCTTAAAACCTTGGATGAGGACCACATCTACGCTGCCTTTAAAAAGACGACTGATTAAAGCAGCCGAGGCTGCTTTTGGTTTTTTCAGGTTTATCTGAAGCACCACCAACATGAGAGCCCTCAGACTTCCCAGCCACTGCCGTATAGTCGACTTCTACCTCGTCTGAAGGCTTTTTTTTCAACGACGAGTTGTTCAGAACACGATTTGGCGTGGCGGAGACCCTACTATCTGTGGCAGTATCAGCATTGGTGCGCTCAGGACTAGCTGCTATCACCGTGACGTTGACGTCTTCCCCGTCCAGCAGGCTGTCTCCCATCTCAGAGTTGTTCACTGCTCCTTCGCCATTTGGCGTGGCATATACCATACTTTCCTGCGCACTGCGATGTCCGAGTCCTCCGGAGCAGCCGAAATGGCAGCGCGTTGAGCATTGCCACGGTATACGTGGATCACGATCTGACCCATGCCGTAGTGCACTCGTCCATTGCACCGTTTAAGGGACTCGAGTGCTTCCTTATTCAAGGTGAAGACCACCTGTCTATCAGGCCCTACCACATCCTCAACCAGATTGACACTCCAGTCCTGCGTCGGGAGAGACGGTTTCATGATCCGCAGCATCCTGAGAATTCTTTTAGGATCAGCAGGGATGGCAGGAGTCCATGCCCTTGCCCTTGGCCGAGCCGGAATGTCCTTCCAGTCGACAACCTCGATTCTTGCCCCTGGGTAGATCTCACCCAGTCTGGCAGATGCTGCCTTGTACAGTGCAACAGTTTTTGCATCCTCGCAAGCGAATACCTTGATTGGAGCCTGGTGCCATCCCGCATCAGAACCTACCGCCGTGGCACCCGGAGACTCATCCATAATGTCAAGAAGGGCATTACCGTTTGCGTTCCGGACGTACCGCCACTGGTCCTTAGGGTTGGCCCAGCTTTCGTTACCTCGATCAATGACGCCTATGAGGATCCTGTCCTTGGTCACTTCAGCAAAGCTAAGTTTACCCCCTCCGGGGGTGTTGTGCTGCCGCTTCGGATGAGGTTTTAAATCCCCGTCCGATCTCTGCCGTTAGAAGGGATTTCTGTCAACCTTCTTTGGCGCATAATTGCTATGGAAGTTCGGTAACAGAGCTTCAGCTATCTCCACCGTCTTTCTGGCATTCGGCGATAGCGTCTCCTGTGAAGCTCCCTCGTATTTCTTCAGGATCCTTGCCGCCGCTCCTTTGTCCAAGTACCCAGAGCGACTGAGAGATGTCTTTTAGAGGTTTAGCATCAGCCGTTGTTGGCTTCACTGTGTTTGCACGGGTGCTTGATTATTATCCAGAGTTTATCGACCCGTAGTTGCCATCGCTGTCGATCTCTCGGCTGATATGGAAATGGAGGTTGTCCTCCGACGTTGCGTTCTCGACTGCTCCAGCAATGTCCTCCTCTGCTGTGCCGGGCAAGGCCAGCTCAGGGTCAAGGGAAGAGTAAGGGGAGTGTGTCGTCCGCCACGGCAGAGCCCCATACCGCGGCAAGGCCATGGTTACTCTCTGAGGCGGCCCGGTATCAGAGAGGTTCCGTTCGATTACAGGCACGATTTGCCTCCCGGCTGCAAACGTGGGCACGTGGTCGCATAAGAGGAGGAAGATCTTTGTCGTCGCGCCAGAGAGGCTAGGCTTTTCTCGTGATGTAGCACCGGGCAGCGCTATGATCATAAGGACAGCGTAGCCCTGTGGCTATCGATTAAAGCCCTCGTACCGCGGCAAGGTGTCCACCCTTAACAAGGGGAAAATTCTATACTATTATAGCTATTTAGCTAACCGAATTATGTCAATATTTTCGAAATTTTCCATATCGGGCGTGGTCGGGAAGTGATTCCTCCAATTTCATCAGGTATACTCTCTATATTGCTAGTATATCTTGTGCCAAATTTCATAAACCTAAAGTAATCACTTTCAAAGTTTCGACCAGCCGAATTTTCAAAAAAGCCTCCCGAAAAAGTGGGCGTGGTTATTATCCGATTTCGCCCATTTTCAATAGCAACCTACTTAGGCCAGAAAGTAACCTGTGTACCAAATTTCATACAGATATCTCAATATTTACTCAAGTTATGTCAATTTATGTGATGTTCGAGATTTTCGATATCAAAAATGGTGTGGCGTGGTTATCACCCGATTTCGCTTATTTTCTAAAGCAACCTACCTTGGCCAGAAAGTAACCTGTATACAAAATTTCATGCAAAAGTCTCTATTTTTACTGGTGCTACCCATAAATTCAGAAGACAAAAAATCAGAAATGCTGTTTTTCAGAAAATATTATTCAGAAAACATTTTTCAGAAACAAAAAATTCGATTGAAAAATTCAGAAACAAAAATTCAGAAACTAAAAATTCAAAAACAAAATTTAAGAAGCAAAAATTTCAGAAACAAAAATTCATAAACACACACACTTCATAAACCAAAAAAACAGAAAAAAATGTTCTTCCTTTTGACTATAAGCCCGGCCCACAAGTAAAAACGTCGCGTAAAAACCAAGCAAATAATCCCCTTGTCAAAATAGAGAAATTTAATTTAAAAAATTTGAAGCGGCGATAGATTTGTGACCAGGGTGACCTTTTTTTAAAGAAATGAGATGGCAGATGAGCTTGATAGAGTGGGCACATACGGCTCCCCTTCCACCCCCTAAAATATTTTGATTTTTAATTTATTTGATTGAAAACTCCAAACAGAAAAGTCATGACAAAAAATAAATGAATTGAGAATAGCTTAAAAACGTCATTACTGTCATTAACGGTTCTACCTGTAGTATTTTTATCGTGAATATATCAATCATGTGTAATGGAGCAGTCGGTCGAAAGCATGAAATAATAAGTTACTGTAGTAGTGACTAGGTCATAGAGTGGTGTAACACAAGAGTACTTGTTAGCACTAATGGTAAACCATTTTGATATAGAGAAAAGAATAAAGAGAGATTCATTCGATTTGTAGCAGCGAATTTACCAAGTCGTGCCTTTTAATTTTTGTCTTTTAACCGCCAACCTAAATATTTTAAAGTTCGAAGTGTGGGTAGTGAAGGTAGTCACCTAAAACGCATTATGAACAACGAAATAATAAATGCAGAAAAATACAGCTTAATGCAAGTAAAAGCATGGTGCACCTCTGTCGGCATAAATGGCAGCGGAGCAACGGCGTCCCTGGCAGCAAGGTTCAACGCTTTTTCAGAGGAAGCACGCGGTACGTGCCCAATACAAAATGATGGCACAAGCACCAGGTCAAACAACGGCGATGCTGACGGCCGTAGCGGTACAAATTTAAGAAAGGGCAATCGCTGGAAAAGACAACGACACTAACAATGCAAATGAAAAAGGTAGCAGCTACAATGAAAACGATGGCAATTGTCCGAATTATGATGACGACGGCAATGGTCCGAACAATGACAACGGCAACGGCTTAAGCTACGACAATGGCGCAGATAGCGCGGAAATAATCAACGCATCGAACGATGGTAACGACGACGACGCTGTTGGCGGCGACGTCAACGTCGCAGGTGGCAGCAGCTATAATAACGGCGCGCTCGGCGAAATTTATCGAGTCGAAAGTGTACAGTGCAAAACGGTAACCCCACAACAAACTGTCACCCCGAATGACTGCAACTTTAATAAACTAAAATTGATGGAAAAAGAAATCGAGTTGCTAAAATTGAAGCTCGAATTGGAAAAGGCCAGCACTCCTCGTAATACAAAGAAGGACGTGCCGCTAGAAACAATAAAAGAGCTGATGGCAAGTTACAATGGCGGTGATGGTTTCGGTGTATGGTGTTCTCAACTACGCCATTTTCAACGAGTCCTCGAAGTCGACAACGAAGCCTTAACCCTTTCGAAACTTCTTTTTTGTTTTTGGCCTTAAAAATCTGTTTTTGTGTTTTTCCTACTATTTAAGCCATCGTATGAACTATTAAAAAGAATTTTAAAAAAAAAAAATTTCTAAAGAGGTTTTCTAACATCATGCCATATGGCAATATGGAATTTACTTAACGGAAAGAAATTTTACATACGTGCGTAAGTAGTTTCAGTGGTTTTATGGGTGAAATATACAAATCATGCTACATTTACATCTAATCTAATCTTGGCTTGCGTCATAATGACGCTTAGCCGCCTAGGCGATTTTGGCCGTTTCGTATCAAAGCACGCCAGTCATTCCTTTTTAGCGATAACTGACGCCAATTGGAATCCCCAAGGGAGTACAAGTCATCCTCCATCTGTTGTTTCTATCTCAGTCGGGGCCTCCCCCTTCCTCTGCTGCCGAATTCGGGTGTCGATAGTAAAACTCTCTGTGCTGGAGCTTCTTTTTCCATTCGCATAACATGCCCAGCCAGCGGAGCCTTTGGGCTTTAATCCGCTGAACTATGGTCAGGTCTGCGTAAAGCTCGTACAGCTCATCGTTAAATTTCCTTCGATACTCGCCGTTGGCATCACGGGAAGGACCATAAATCTTCCGGAGAACTTTTCTCTGAAATACTCCAAGGGCCATCCATCTTCTCTGGACACTGTCCATGAATCCGAGCCGTACATCAGGACTAGTATGATGAGAGACTTATAGAGCGTGATCTTTGTTTGTCGAGAGAGGACTTTACTTCTCAATTGCTTACTTAGTCCAAAGTAACACTCGTTGGTAAGAGTGATTCTCCATTGGATTTCTAGACTGATATTATTTTCGGTGTTAATGCTGGTTCCCAAATAGACGAAATCTCTCACCGTTTCAAACTTGTAGCCATCAACGGTGACTTGGCTGCCAAGGCGCAGGTGCGCCGATTCTTTCTTTGATGACAGCAGATACTTCGTCTTGTCCTCGTTCACCGCAAGACCCACTTTTTTCGCTTCTTTATCCAGCCCAGAGAAGGCAGCGCTTACGGCGCGGTTGTTAAGGCCAATGATATCAATACCATCAGCATACGCCAGCAATTGCACGCTCTTGTAGAAGATTGTGCCATTGCGGTTTAGCTCTGCTGCTCGAATTATCTTCTCCAGGATCAGGTTGAAGAAATCGCACGAAAGGGAGTCGCCCTGCCTGAAGCCTCGTTTGATTTCAAATGGCTCAGAGAGGTCCTTCCCGATTCTGGCGAAGCTGTTGGTATTGCTCAGCGTCATTTGGCAAAGCCGTATAAGCTTTGCAGGGAAGTCAAATTCAGACATGAAGGTATACAGGCAACTCTTTTTGCGCTGTCAAAAGCGGCTTTAAAATCGACAAAGAGGTAGTGTGTATCGATTCTTTTATCATGGGTCTTCTCCAGGATTTGGCGTATCGTGAAAATCTGGTCGATGGTAGACTTACCAGGTCTAAAGCCACACTGATAAGGTCCAATCAGTTTGTCCACGATGGGCTTCAGTCTTTCACACAATACGCTAGAAAGAACCTTATATGCGATATTAAGAAGACTGATTCCGCGGTAGTTGGTGGGTTTAGCGGGATCGCCTTTCTTATGGATTGGGCAGAGCACACTTAAATTCCAATCTGGAGGCATGCACTCGTCTGACCATATTCTGCATAAGAGCTGATGCATGCTTTTTACCAGCTCTTCGCCTCCGTGTTTGAACAGCTCGGCGGGTAGTCCGTCTTTTCCAGGCGCTTTGTTGTTTTTGAGCCGGGATATAGCTATCCTCACTTCTTCATAGTCAGGTGGTGGGACGACCTTTCCATCGTCAGGGATTGAGGTATCGGGTTCAACGTCTCCCTCGCAAATTAAGCAGTGAGGAGAAGTGCTCCCTCCATAACTTAAGTAAATTCTGTACGTCAGTTACCAGGATGCCATTATTGTCCTTACAGGAACTTGCCCCGGTCTTTAAACCTTCCGTCATCCGCCGGATCTTTTCATAGAATTTTCGGGCCTCGTTCCTGTCAGCCAGCATCTCAAGCTCCTCACACTCACGCTTTTCGGCCTCACGTTTCTTTTTTCTGAAAAGACGTCTCTCTTCCTTCTTCGCCTCACGATAGCGTTGCCATACACTGCGGGTTGCGCCCGTTCGCAACGTCTCCCTGTATGCAGCGTCCTTTTTGTCCGAGGCTGTGGTGCATTCCTCATCGTACCAGTTGTTCTTGCGGGCTCGCTGAAACCCTATAGTGGCTTCAGCGGCGGTACGTAATGAGTAATAGATATGCTTCCATTGCTCGGTTACATCGTTAGGTCGAGGACTGCTCTCCGATAGCAGGTGTGAGAGTCGAGTGGAGAAATTATCAGCTGTCTGTGTCACGCGCAGCTTCTCGACGTCAAACTTTCCTTCCGTTACTGTGCGTACTTTCTTCGCTGCACAGAGGCGTGTGCGTATCTTGGCTGCAACAAGATAATGGTCCGAGTCGATATTGGGACCGCGTAGGGTATGCACGTCTAGAATGGTGGAGCTGTGTCTGCGTCGATCATGACATGATCAATCTGGTTTCTTGTTCTTTGATCAGGGGACAGCCAGGTGGCTTGGTGTATTCGCTTATGCTGGAACCTGGTACTACTGATGACCATATTGCGGGAAGCGGCGAAGTCAATCAACCTAGTGCCGTTGTGGAGTGTATTGGGGTGTGGTTGCTGTGTGACCTTGCCCAATCCCGACTCTTGCGTTTTCGTTCGTACACTCTGGGCAACGTGAGCTATCTAGGCTCGCGGCAGAAAGAGAGGGAGTCCCGGTGGGGCCACTCTGACATACTTGGTTTAAGGGCTCACCGAGGTCTTTTGCGCAGCGTCTGTTCACCATGAGGTGCGGCTGCAAGCGGGCGTCTGTCTTGAAGCAAGCGGCTTGCTATATAAATGTGTAAATATTCTCCAAAACAAAAAACCCGAAACGGGTTGTGCGCTGGGTTTGGGACCCGCCACGTAAAAAAACCTAACTCCAATGAAAAGAAAAACAACAAAGCCTCGGATGAGAACCCCCTCTAATGTTGACGACCCGGCCACATTTAAATAATTGATTAAAAAAAAAAATTTATTTTGTATCTCATCTCTTTTTACCAACCTTCTTCTTCCTTAGACAAGGAGGCTAAAATAACTGGTCATACCAAATCGTTCCTGCGACAATCGCGCAAGTACTGCAAACTGCTGGTACCGGAAGGTACCGAGTTCTTAACCGGCTAAAATCTGCCCCTATCGACAATACACCCCAAAGCTTATGGGAGGGTTTTGGTCGTTCCAGCGACAACAACAACAGATGAAGTCCATGCACACAGAATAATTTTCATGTTGAATCAACACTTTTTTAACACTTTTTCAGCTTATTATTTTTCAACACTATCGCTCAGGTTGTTTTAACATGAAGCTGGTTTTTAACTGTTCCTACATGTTAGATCAACATGAAGGAACAGTGTGAATTTAACATGATCACAAAGGTTTGAATCAACATGATTTCTGTTGATACAACATTATTTTTCTTGTTAAATCAACAAGATCAGACATGTTAAATTAACACTATACTATGTTGAAATAACACTTTCGTCCTGTTAAATTTACACGATCTCTCATGTTAATTTAATAGGATTTTATTGTTAAATTAACACGATCTATCATGTTAATTTAACAGGTTTTTATTGTTAAATTAACCCTTAAAATAAAACACCTTGTTTTTGATTTTTTTAAATTTTTATTTAGTTAATTCATTTATCGAAAACCTTTAACATACATGTTTTCAGGTATGAAAGAATATAATGCTTGTATAATTTATTAACACGATCTGTCATGTTAATTCAACATGTTTTTATTGTTAAATCAACACGATCTATCATGTTAAATTAACACGATCTATCATGTTAAATTAACACGATCATCATTTTGAATTAACACGATCTATCATGTTAAATTAACACGATCATCATGTTAAATTAACACGATCATCATTTTAAATAATAAAAGTACACATATATATGTACATACATATACATATACTTATTTTAATCCAATCATTGGCAACTTCTGCATCGAAAACAGCAACAACAAGCCCCAATCTGAAAATTAAATAAAAATTGGTTCATTGAAAGCTCTTTAAATTATCCAAGCGATTGTAAAACTGGTAGCACACGTAATGTAGGGATAAGTATCAAACGACGCCTTTTCTACCCGGTATCCATAATCCTAAAGCGCTTCCATGGTATTTATGTATAGTGCGCGTTGTTTTTAACCTACCCCGACATTTTTGAACGTGTTTTAGCAGAAAGCGTTTACAAAATATGAAAAACAACACAAATTACTTACCCAAAACTCTTTGCAAAACTTATTCGCAAGTTAAGAAACTATAAATTTCACAATATATTAATTATTTATAATATCTACAACTTTTCATCAAGTCTGACTGACATAAATTCTGTTCTTTTGAGAACAATTCTGTTCACAAGCTTTGATGGGGAACAGATGGCAGTCGAAAACAACACTTGTTCATGTTAAAACAAACCGAATTTAGTGTAAGGGATACACACTAATGTAATTCTAATGCAGAAGTACTTCATGTTATTTTAACCATATGCTTCATGTTAAAATGTTCGTGTTGATTTTCCGAAATTGTTTTTGTTTTACGTACAAGAGGTGTTCATGTTGATTTAACATGAATCATGTTAACTAAAAATGTAAGAAATTTTTCTGTGTGTGTCTTCCAAATTAACTAGATATCCTTCGTATCTTTGTTTAGCTTCTAAGGCATGGTAATTACATACCAAGGTATTGAATCCCAAAGCCTTTTGACAATTCCGGAATTTAGGGATTTTAGAATGACAATCCCAGGGTCCTGGGATTTTCCGGAATTATCTCAGATACCGCCAAAAAGGTCGGGAGAGGTATCCATCGAGAATTCCGATATTTTCTGCCAAGAGATATTTCAACCCAGAAAGGTGCTCTGCACATAAGTAGGTACAATGGATCACGCTCCAATTTTGGAATCGGACCTGGTAAAACTATGGGATTTTTGGCATTAACTTTCCTCTGAAACAAAAACCTTTATTTTCGGTTTCTGATTATTGACTGACTATGATGAAGCGAGGATAGCTATATCCCGGCTCAAAAACAACAAAGCGCCTGGAAAAGACGGACTACCCGCCGAGCTGTTCAAACACGGAGGCGAAGAGCTGGTAAAAAGCATGCATCAGCTCTTATGCAGAATATGGTCAGACGAGTGCATGCCTCCAGATTGGAATTTAAGTGTGCTCTGCCCAATCCACAAGAAAGGCGATCCCGCTAACCGCACCAACTACCGCGGAATCAGCCTTCTTAATATCGCATATAAGGCTCTTTAGCGTATTGTGTGAAAGACTGAAGCCCATCGTAGACAAGCTGATTGGACCTTATCAGTGTGGCTTTAGACCTGGTAAGTCTACCATCGACCAGATTTTCACGATACGCCAAATCCTGGAGAAGACCCATGATAAAAGAATCGACACACACCATCTCTTTGTCGATTTCAAAGCCGCTTTTGACAGCGCAAAAAGGAGTTGCCTGTATGCCGCCATGTCTGAATTTGACTTCCCTGGAAAGCTTATACGGCTTTGCCAAATGACGTTGAGCAATACTAACAGCTCCGTCAGAGTCGGGAAGGACCTCTCTGAGCCATTTGAAACCAAACGAGGCTTCAGACAGGGCGACTCCCTTTCGTGCGATTTCTTCAACCTGATGCTGGAGAAGATAATTCGAGCAGCAGGGCTAAACCGCACTGGTATAATCTTTTACAAGAGCGTGCAATTGCTGGCGTATGCCGATGATATTGATATCATTGGCCTTAACAACCGCGCCGTAAGCGCTGCCTTCTCTGGACTGGATAAAGAAGCGAAAAAAGTGGGTCTTGCGGTCAACGAGGACAAGACGAAGTATTTGCTGTCATCAAAGAAAGAATCGGCGCACCTGCGCCTTGGCAGCCACGTCACTGTTGATAGTTACAAATTTGAAACTGTGAGGGACTTCGTCTATTTGGGAACCAGCATTAACACCGAAAATAATATCAGTCTAGAAATCCAACGGAGAATCACTCTTGCGAACAAGTGCTACTTTGGACTGAGTAGGCAATTGAGAAGTAAAGTCCTCTCTCGAAGAACAAAGATCGCGCTCTATAAGTCTCTCATCATACCTGTCCTGATGTATGGCTCAGATTCATGGACAATGTCAAGAGAAGATGAGATGGCCCTTGCAGTATTTGAGAGAAAAGTTCTCCGGAAGATTTATGGTCCTTCCCGTGATGCCGACGGCGAGTATCGAAGGAGATTTAACGATGAGCTGTACGAGCTTTACGCAGATCTGACCATAGTCCAGCGAATTAAAGCCCAAAGGCTCCGCTGGCTGGGTCACGTCATGCGAATGGACAAAGAAGCTCCAGCCCAGAAGGTTTTCCAATCGTCACCCGAATTCGGCAGCAGAGGAAGGGGGAGGCCTCGACTGAGATGGAAACAACAGGTGGAGGATAACTTGAACTCCCTTGGGTTTCCAACTGGCGTCAGTTATCGCTAAAAAGGAATGACTGGCGTGCTTTGATAGGCGACGGCCAAAATCGCTTAGGCGGTTAAGCGCCAATAAATGATGATGATGATGATTATTGAAGCCAAGTCAAGAAGAAGTTGATACCTCTTCCGTCTTTTTTAGACGTGTTCTAGCAGTTTCGGGATGCCGAAGCCCGCGGATTTGAACCAATATGGTACGGGAGGCGTGGAATTCGAGATCGGGATTCCCCTAAATCAAGTCAAAAGCTACGTAAGAAGCGTCTGCGGACTTCAGCGTTTATCAAACGAATGCGATATTGGGGTCTATCAGCTATTACTGTGGAGCTACCGACGTAGTTAAATATACCCCTGCGAGTAAGGGGTTTAGAATATGCCCGAGGTAGGTAAGCCGGTCGTAAGAGGCGCCTAAAGTCCACTTGAACCCCGGTTGCGGGGTCAACGAAATCATTCCAATACAGTCGGGCTAGTACCACAAGGTGTTATTCACCGGAATGTACAGGATCCATATCCGGCAAAGCATTGTCAACATCAGTACAAGCCTGTCTGGCCTCTCAAGTAACTTTTTATAAGTTGATCTTCCGACTAGGAAGGGCGAAGTACTGCCACAACAACAACGACGGAGGAAAAGATAATAGATTCGTCAGAATTTAGGGGTGGATTTCGATGAAGTCGATGCAACCCCTATCGACTCTCCGGAATTATTTCCGACTGGAGCTCCGCCGGAATAGCTGATAGACCTTATTGTTAGAGAAATTATAAAAAATTAATGCAGACTTTATTTCATCAAATAAAATATTTTACTTCCGTTGGGTAAAATCTATGCCGTATGGCATGGTATAAAATGAAAAAAATCGTAGAGCCTTACTCAAGGTCTTAATTTTGTTTAATCCCATTTAGGGCATTCATTTTCTAATAAACTGAATTCAAAAAGTTAAAAAACGAAAGTATTTTTATTGTTAAATTATTAAAATTATGAAGTAACTTTTTCTTGCAAAAAAACCAACTTGATAGAGACACTTGAGTTTTTAATTATAGCAATTTACTGGGTCCAGCTCTCAAAATTTTAATTATTTATTTTTAGAGATAAAGCCTAAAAGAAAAATACATAATTAAAAAAAAAAGTTAATTCCTTAATTTAATGTCACAAAACAGCCATTGAAATGAGACTATGCCATATGGCATAGAAAATCCGAAAGGGTTAAATTTAGTGATTGGGCTCAAGTTAAAAGGTTCTGCACTGAGTTGGTACAACTCGAACCAAATGTTCACTAACAGCCCTATGCTGCGCGTTACCGGTAAAATTGCCATCGGCAAACAATTTTCCCTAAAATACGTTACCAAATAAAGTGGCTGCGATTCTGAGCAGATGGTAACGCTCTAATGGCAAAAAAACTCACCAGTGTGTATGGTGAATTGAAAAGCCACCCTACTAGTCACCTGCCATATGTTTTTTGTTTATCAAAAAGAAGAAGACTGCAAAATGGAAATGAACAAGTAAGTAAATTTGGTAAATATTTTATGAAATTTATTAAAAATTGTTTATTTTATTTACAAAAAATATGCACGCACCACCCCAGCGCAGTTACGGTTGTTTGTGGCCTTTTGCAAAGACCATCCCGAGCTCCTGCAGGAAATACACAGTTTTATTGTGATTTATTAATACTATATACCTGTTTATTTGTTTGATTTTCACTTTGTTTTATTTATTTTGTTTAATTTTCACTTTATTTTGTTCAATTGCACTTTCGCTTTTTTATTTTTCAAAGTAAACATCAGCTGTTTTATATTGATGTTACCACATGTTACCACCTATTTTGGTGGTAACGGTGTTACCAGCAAACTTTTGCCAAAAAGGAGTAAAAGTTGCCGAGTGAATTTGTTTGCCGGTAATAATAAAGTTATTACCACAGTAGAATTGACCTGTAAGAGTGTTGACGAAATCTTGCGGGAGATGGCCGCACTGTTTACCACCAAACACAATTTATTACAAATACGTCGCAAATTCGAAAAAAGAACATGGAAAGCAGGTGAAAAATGCATTTGTTAAGCACAGCGCTAAATCTCGGCTACATCGAGCTTGACGAGTACATAATAGATGGTATCCCGGATGCACAACTAAAAGTACAAGCTACTATCCACAATTTTAAATCAGCCAACGAATTAGTTATGGCATTCCGCACTATAGAGCTACCACAACGAGCTGCGGCCAAAACAACTCCGGAAACATTGAAATGCTACAACTGCAATTGTTCGGGCCATAAGTCTAGCGAGTGCAGAAAACCAAAACGTGACCCAGGAACGTGTTTTGAATGTGGTGAGCGAGGTCATTTTGCGGTTAACTGCAAACATTACAAAAAGTCGTCGTCCGTGAATAGGTTAGGTTCAAGTGGCTGCCGCAGAGGCACACCTAGGCCAGTATTAAAAGGCCCGTTGTGATACCACCAACACTAGGAAAGTCAGTTCCAGGACCCTGCCATATGGAAAATCCCGGTATTAACGGAATTCTCCACATAGCAGAATCCCGGGACTGACCCTCCTATACCGACACCGTTACTCCTCCTCGAACCATTTAGATGACTTGATGAAGGCCATCAGGTCCTTTATGTCCAGCTCCGTGCCCTGGCATAGGCTGACCAGGAAGGGAACTCCCAAAAAGCGCATTCTCGCGCCACTTAAAGCCGGGCAGTTGCAGATGAGGTGCTCCACCGTTTCCTCCTCCTCATCATCCTTACAACTGCTACAGCATCGTCGGTAGGGCACACCAAGTCTTTCTGCGTGCCTACCAATGAGGCAGTGCCCATTTAATACGCCTATTAATATGGAGATTTCTCTTCTCCTTAGGGCATAAATTTTACTTGATCTTTTATGATCCCATTTCGGCCAGGTTTCTTTGGATATCCGGCATCCTGGAGATTGCAGCCATCTTTCGTTGGCTTGGCGGAGTGTGTATTCCTTCAGCATAAGCTTGCATGTGGCAAACGGCACATCGCGAAGAACCTGCTTGGTCGTGCCCTGCCTCGCAAGTTCGTCTGCCCTACAATTTCCCTCAATGTCCCTATGCCCCGGGACCCATGTGAGGTTAACGCGATTCTGTTGGGCCATCTCTTGTAGAGATCGACGACAGCTCAGCGTCAGTTCAGAGTTGAACGAGTAAGAGCCAAGGGATTTGATGGCCGCCTGGCTGTCGCTGAATATAAAAATGTCCTGTCTAGTAGTGTGTTGGCCTATCCAAACCGCGGCGTCCATGATTGCTGATACTTCAGCCTGGAAGACACTGCAGTGATCAGGTAGTCTGAAGGAGAGCTCAAGGTTCAGATCCTTTGAATAAACCCCTCCCCCAACTCTGCCGTCTAACTTCGAGCCATCAGTATAAATGGAAGTGCCGCCATGAGTGACGGGACTCCGATCCGTGCTCTCCCATTCTTCCCTGCTGGGAATGTTGATTTTAAAACCGCTATCTCCGACTGTTGTGGTCGCACAGCGATCTGTGCTCAGCGGAAGAAAGCTATGGGATCCCAAAATACAGGCGTGTCCAGTAGTGCTTGCGCCCCAGCCGGACGTTTCCCTTAGATGCAGAGCCGATGCTGCTGCTACTCGGTGCCCTTCCAGATCGAGTGGCAAAATGCCAAGAATGGCCTGGAGTGCTTCATTGGGCGTTGTTCTTAACGCACCGCTTATACAGATCAAGCAAAATCTGTGTACTTTACCTAGCAGATTAAGGTTTGTTGCCTTGCTCAGCGCAGGCCACCATACCACAACTCCATAGAGCATGATTGGTCGAATGATTGCAGTGTAGATCCATTTCCATATTTTGGGGCTAAGCCCACGCTTTCTTCTGGCGCTGCAGAACATTCTCCTTCCAGGTTAGTTTCCTATCCAGAACTGTGCCCAAGAACTTGGCTTTGTCAGCCAAGTTCAGGTGCACGTTATTCAGTTTTGGTAGTATTAGCGGTGGTATCTTATAGCGGTTGGTGAAAAGGACCAGTTCCACTTTTCCCGGGTTGATGCTCAGTCCGCAGCGCGAGCACCATGAGGAAACCTCTCTCAGTACTACTTGCATCAAGTCGCACAGGGTTTGTGGGAATTTGCCCCTGTATACTATAGCTAAGTCATCTGCATATGCCACTACCTTCCCGCCCCCCCAGCTTGTGTCTCGCAGCATCGAGTTGACAGTGAGGTTCCATAGAAGCGGGTAGAGAACACCACCCTGAGGCGTTCCCCTTGTGACATAGCGTGATAAGTCAACCGAGCCTAGTGATGAAACTATTCGTCTACCCCTTAGCAGTTGATCAATAAGTCTAATAAGAGACCTGCTTATGCCCAGACTTGTTAAAGCGGTGTTTATAGCATCAGGGCTTATGTTGTTGAAGGCTCCTTCAATATCTAAAAAGGCCACAAGACAGTACTCCTTTTTATACAGCGATTTTTCAATAACAGAAACTAGGCTGTGAAGCGCAGTTTCTGTAGATTTCCCTTTGGTGTATGCATGCTGATAGCTACAGATCAGGTTGCTATAAATAGTAGAGGAGAGGTAGTCATTTATTATCCTCTCGAAGGTCTTGAGCACAAAGGATGAGAGACTGATCGGCCTATAGTCCTTGGGCTCGTAATGAGACGCCTTCCCCGCCTTAGGAATAAACACTACCGTGGCACTTCTCCAGGAGCACGGAATGTAGCTAAGAGCCAGGCAGGCTGTATAGAGAAATACCAGCCATTTGGCTGATGTCTCCAGCGTGTTTATGAGTTGTGCGGGAATAATCCCGTCTGGCCCGGCAGCCTTGAACGGTTCGAAACTTTTAACCGCCCACCTAACCTTTTCCTCCGTGATGGGTATGTGTACAGCCAGGTTTGTTGTAGCTGCTAGGGGTTCCTCATGCAAGTTCCCTGGGAAGTGCGTATTCAAGAGCAGCTCTAGGGTTTCCCTCTCCGTGCTGGTCCAGGATCCGTCAGGTTTGCGCAAATAGCTTGTGGCTGTTTGAATTTTTGAGAGCACTCGTCTAAGTCTCGCTGTATCGTCGACATTTTCGACCCCAGTGCAGAAATTTCTCCACGATACTCTCTTCGCCTGCCTCAGAGCTTTTTTGTAGGCCCTGAGTTTAACTTTATATTCGAGCCATTGATTCTCCGTGCCAAGGCTCTTGGCCTTATTGAATTGTGTCCTACATGATTTACGGAGCGAATCCAGGTCGTAGGACCACCAATGCGGCCTATGTTTACCGCGTGATTTTGGCACTGGCCAAGCCTGCTCTAGGGCATTCGAGAGCGCCGTTGTAAAGGTCTTTACCAGATCCTCCAACTCCCCTACTGATGAGGGGACTTGTGGGGGCAGTGCTGGCAAGTCCCTAGATAGTATTTCATTGTGCAGCTGCCAGTTAGTGTTACGTGGGTTGCGTTTCATAACCGGCTGCTCAACAGAAAAGTCTAGAACTAATTCTACGTACCGGTGGTCGGAGAATGAGTGTTCATCGAGAACATTTTCTGACCCACTCATAAGCGCCTTCGCTGCAAATAGTGAGATCTATGACCTCCCTACGGGTTTTAGTAATAAACGTAGGTTCGTTACCCACGTTGCAAACTACCAGGTTAGTTGTTAACAAATAATCAAACAACGACTCTCCTCTAGCATTGATATCGGAGCTTCCCCACTGGACGTGATGAGCATTGGCGTCAGTTCCGATAATAAGATGACCCATGGAAAAATTTGCCACCAGGTCTTTTACCTCCCTCTGGGGCGGAGGTTCTTCGGCGTCGTAGGGCATATAGACCGATGCCATCGTCAGACTGGTACTGTCGACTGTTAAACCGGCAGCTGTAACGTCACCATTGGTATAGTTGGGCAAGAGAAAAGCATTCAGCTCAGACTTAACCAGAATACAGGCTCTAACCCTGCCCCCCCTCGCTGGCTTGGATTAGCTTAAAACCCTTAATCCCCAAACCGCAAATCCTTGAGCTGTTGACCCAGGGTTCTTGGATGAGGACCACATCTATGTCGCCTTTAGAGAGACGACTGATTAAAGCAGCCGAGGCTGCTTTAGATTTGTGCAGGTTTATCTGAATCACCACCAACATGAGAGCGTTCAGACTTCCCTGCCACCGCCGTATCGTCGAGTTCCACCTCGTCTGGATGCTTGTCTTTCAACGACGATTTGTTCAGACCACGATTTGGAGTAGCCGAGATCCTACTAACTGTGGCAGTATTGACATTGGTGCGCTCAGGACTAGCTGCTATCACTGTGACGTTGAGGTCCTCCCCGTCCAGCAGGTTGTCTCCCATCTCCGAGCTGTTCACTGCTCCTTCGCCATTTGACGTGGCAGATACCATACTTTCCGAGTCGGACATCTCCGACTCCTCAAACCGGCACTGCGATGTCCGAGCCCTCCGGTGCAGCCGAAATAGCAGCGCGCTGTGCATCGCCATGCCGTAGTGCACTCGTCCATTGCACCGTTTAAGGGGCTCTAGTGCTTCCTTAGTCAAGGTGAAGACCACTTGCCTGCAGGCCCTACCGCATCCTCGACCAGATTGACACCCCAGTCCTGCGTCGGGAGAGACGGGTTCATGATCCTCAGCATCCTGAGAATTCTCTCAGGTTCAGCAGGGATAGCAGGAATCCACGCTCTTGCCCTTGGCCGAGCCGGGATGTCCTTCCAGTCGACAACCTCGATTCTTGCCCCTTGGTAGATCTCACCCAGTCTTGCAGCTGCTGCCTTTGTACAGTGCAACAGTTTTTGCATCCTCGCAAGCGAATACCTTGATTCGGCCCTGGTGCCATCCCGCATCAGAACCCATCGGCGTGGCACCCGGAGACTCATCCATAATGTCGAGAAGGGCATTACCGATAGCGTTCCGGACGTACCGCCACTGGTCCCTAGGGATGGCCCAGCTTTCGTTACCTCGGTCAATGACGCCTATGAGGATCCTATCCTTAGTTACTTCAGCAAAGCTGAGTTTACCCACTACGGGGGCGTGTTGCTGCCGCTTCGGGTGAGGTTTTAAATCCACGTCCGATCTCTGGCGTTTGAAGGGATTTCCATTAATATTCTTTGGCGCGTAATCGCTTTGGAAGTTCGGTAAGATAGCTTCAGCCATCTCCACCGTCTTTCTAGCATTCGGCGATAGCGTCTCTTGTGAAATACCCTCGTATTTCTTCAGGATCCTCGCGGCCGCTCTTTTGTCCAAGTACTCAGAGCGACTGGGAGATGTCTTTTGGTGTAAATTTCGACCCGTAGTTGCCATCGCGGTCGTTCCCTTATTTGGATCTCTGGGGCCATGTCGTGAGACCACTGCCACAGACGTTAAAGACTTAGTTTCGGTACCGGCACTTACTAGGACTTTAGCATCAGCCGTTGTTGGCTTCACTGTGTTTGTACCAGTACTTACTTTGGGGATTGCCCCCTTGTTATCCAGAGCTAATCGACCCGTAGTTGCCATCGCTGTCGATCTCTCGGCTGATAAGGAAATGGAGTTTGTCCTCCGACGTTGCGTTCTCGCTTGCTCCAGCATTTTCCTCCTCTGCTGTGCAGTATACATAGTTGTATCTTTAGTTTTAGGGTTTTTGTTATTATTTATCATCTTGTTCGTACGACCCCTCGCCGGGCAAGGCCAGTTTAGGGTCAAGGGAAGAGTAGGGGGAATGTGTCATCCGCCGCGGCAGAGCCCCATACCGCGGTAAGGCCATAGTTACTCTCCGAGGCGGCCCGGTATCAGAGAGGCTCCGTTCGATTACAGCCACGATTTGCCTCCCGGCTGCAAACGTCCAATGGGCACGTGGTCGCATAACACCCTGGATTGGGAGGGGGAAGATCTTAGTCGTCGCGCCAGAGAGGCTTGGCTTCTCTCGTGATGTAGTACCGGTGGCGCTATGATCACAAGGGCAACGTAGCCCTATGGCTATCGACTTAAGCCCTCGTACCGCGGCAAGGTGTCCACCCTTCACGAGGGCGTCCGTGAATAAGTTTGTAAGTAATTTTAGTATAGATATTTTAGCACAGCCAAACGTTAATATTTTTATAGAATGTCTAATCGATTCGGGGAGTCCGGTCAGTTTAATGAAACAAAGTCTCGAGCCTAAAGGAATAATTTTAAGAAAAATAAACACAAAATATTTTGGAATCAATGTTCGAAAGGAAATTCGCTTACTATTAGAAAATAACAAACTTTCAGTTGCACGCCCAGAAAGTTATCATATAGCGAAAAAGATAAGTTGCAAAAAATTTGAAAAATGATTATGTTAGCAAAGGTTACATACGCCCTAGTGAGTCGGAGTTTGTGTCCCCGATAGTGCTAGTGAAAAAGAAAACAGGTTAACTTCGAATGTGTGTAGATTACAGGAAGCTTAATAAAAGTTACTACAAAAGATAACTACCCCATACCCCTCATCGATGACTTTCTCGATAGGTTAGTAAACAAAAAGTGATCCTCTAAGCTAGATCTAAAGAATGAGGTTTTCCATGTATTTGTGGAAGAAGAGTCAATAAAATATACATCCTTTACAACTCCTTTGGGGCAATTTGAGTTCTTAAGGATGCCGTTAGGGTGAAGGAATGCTCCGGCTACCTTTCAAAAGTTTATAAATAAAATTTTCGCGGATATGATCCGCGAGGGCGAAGTGATTGTATACCTCGACGATATCATGATCGCGACAGAAAAGTTTGAAGAGCATTTGTATACATATATTACGTAAAGTCTTTCTGTGCTTATCTAAAATAATATAGAATTGCGGTTGGATAAATGCGAGCTCCTAATGTCTGAGTGTAATGGGGTGTGGTTGCTGAGTGACCGCGCTCAATCCCGACTCTTGCGTCCTCGTTCGTGCACTCTGGGCAACGTTGAGCTACCTAGGCTCGCGGCAGAAAGAGAGGGAGCCCCGGGGGGGCCACTCTGACATACTTGGTTTAAGGGCTCACCGGGGTCTTTTTCGCAGCGTCTGTACACCAAGAGGTGCGGCTGTAAGCGGGCGTCTGTCTTGAAGCAAGCGGCTCGCTATATAAATGTGCAAAACTTTTCCCTCCCAATCCAGGGTGTTATGCGATACCGTGCCCATTGGACGTTTGCAGCCGGGAGGCAAATCGTGGCTGTAGTCGAACGGAGCCTCACTGATACCGGGCCGCCTCAGGGAGTAACTATGGTCTTACCGCGGTATGGGGCTCTGCCGCGGCGGACGACACACTTCCCCTTACACTACCCTTGACCCTAAGCTGGCCTTGTCCGGCGAGGGGTCGTACGAACAAGATGAAGAACACACAAAATACAAAGCCTCAAATACTCCGCAGCAGAGAAGAACTATGCTGGAGCAAGCGAAAACACAACGCCGGAGGACAAACTCCGCCTCAAAGTTAACTGGGAGGCCGACAGCGATGGAAACTACGGGTCAGTCATCCCCCAAACTGCTATCAAGTAAGAGTTACTTGATGGGAGCAAGCAACAGTGCGGCTGCCTACGCAGTCAAGCAGAAAACGGCGGAAGCTAAACTTCCATCAGGCGCTGGTACGAAACCCAATCTCTTCACATCTGGGGCAATGGTCTCACGACCTGGTTTCAGAGTTTCGAAAGAGAAGGAAGACGCCGCAAAGGGAGAGACCGCGATGGCAACTACGAGTCTGAATCCCCCCCAAGAGGCATCTCCCCGACGCTCTGCGTACTGGGATAAAAGAAAGGCCGCAAGGCTCCTTAAAAAATATGAGGGAGCATGGCAGGAGAAGCTGTCGCCGGAAGAAAGGAAGATGGTGGAGGAAGCGAAAGCTCTGATACCAAATTTCCAGAGGCCCTATGTGCCTAAGAGGGTGAACGGTGATCCCTTCAAACGCCAGAGATCGGACGGAGAGGTAGACCCCCATCCGAAGCGGCATCAGGTCAACCCCGTAGTGGGAAAACTCAGTTTGCTGAAGTAACCAAGGACAGAATCCTTATAGGTTTCATTGACCGAGGTAACGACCGTTGGTCCATCCCCAAAGACCAGTGGCTGTATGTCCGGAATGAAATGGGCAGGGCCCTCCTCCACTTAATGCGTGAGTCTCCGGGTAGTCCGCCGCGAGGTACTGACGCGGGCTGGCACCAAGGTCAGATCAAAATATTCGCGTGCGAGGATGCAAGAACTGTCGCACTGTATAAGGCAGCAGTTGCAAGACTGGGTGAAGTCTACCCAGGGGCAAGACTAGATGTCGTCGACTGGAAGGACATTCCTGCTCGGCCAAGGGCAAGGGCATGGATTCCTGCCGTCCCTGCAGAACCCGAGAATATTCTTGAGGTGCTGCAGGTCTGGAATCCGTCTCTCCCGACGCAGGATTGGGGCGTCAATCTGGTCGATGATGTGGTTGGGCCCAATAGACAGGTGGTTATCACTCTGAATAAGGAGGCGCTCGAGCCCCTTAAACGGTGCAACGGACGAGTGCATTACGGCTTGGGTCAGATCGTGATCCACGTATACCGTGGCGATGCACAGCGCGCTGCTCTTCCGGACGCTCCGGAGGACTCGGAGATCGAGGCAAAGTATGTTATCCGCCACGTCAAATTGCGATGGTGCTGCGAACAACTCGGTGATAGAAGAAAGCCTGCTTGACGAAGAAGGCCTCGACGTCACGATCGTGGCTAAACCTGAGCACACTAACGTTGATGCTGCTTCAGACAGCAGGGTTCCCGCCACGCCAAATCGTGCAGGTGCTCTGAACAACTCCTCGTTGAGAGACAGCCCCCGGAACAGGCCAGACCTCGACGACACGCTGGCGGCAGGGAAGTCTGAGCTCTCTCATGTTGGTGGTGCTTCAGATAAATCTGCACAAATCTAAAGCAGCCTCGGCTGTTTTAAGCAGTCGTCTTTCTAAAGGCGACGTAGACGTGGTCCTTATCCAAGAGCCCTGGGTCAATAGCTCTAGGATCTGTGGATTGGGGACTAAGGGGTACAAGCTCATCCAAGCCAATGATGAGGGCAAGGTCAGAACCTGTATTTTGGTAAAGTCTGAGCTAAACACCTTTCTATTACATAACTACTCAAATGGTGACGTTACAGCTGCCAGCTTAACAGTCGGCAGCACCAGCCTAACGATGGCGTCGGTCTATATGCCCTATGACGCCGAAGAACCTCCTCCACAAAAGGAGGTGAAAGATCTGGTGGATAATTTCTGTACGGGCCATCTTATTATTGGAGCTGACGCTAATGCTCATCACGTCCAGTGGGGAAGCTCCGATATTAACGCTAGGGGCGAGTCTCTGTTTGACTACCTACTAACAACTAACCTGGTGGTTTGTAACGTGGGTAACGAGCCTACTTTTATAACTAAAGCTCGTAGGGAGGTTATAGACCTCACTGTTTGTAGCGAAGGCGCTTATGAGTGGGTCAGAAAATGGCGTGTTCTTGATGAGCACTCATTTTCTGACCATCGGTACATAGAAATTGTGTTAGACTTTATTGTTGAGCAGCCAGTTATGAAACGAAATCCACGCAACACTAACTGGCAGCTACATAACCAAATATTAGCTAGGGACCTACCAGTATTACCTCCACAAGCCCCCTCATAAGTGGGAGAACTGGATGATCTGGTAACGACCTTTACAATGACGCTCTCAAATGCCCTAGAGCAGGCTTGTCCAGTACCAAAACCACGCGGCAAACATAGACCCCACTGGTGGTCTTACGACCTGGATTCGTTCCGTATATCATGCAGGAAGCAATTTAACAAGGCCAAGAGCATCGGTACGGAGCCTGAATGGCTCGAATATAAAGCTAAACTGAGGGCCTATAAAAAGGCTCTAAGGCAAGCGAAGAGAACTTCGTGGAGAAATTTCTGCACCGGGGTCGAAAAAGTCGATGATACAGCGAGACTTAGACGAGTGCTATCAAAAACTCAAACAGCCATTAGCTATTTACGGAAGCCTGACGGATCTTGGACCAGCACGGAAGGGGAAACCCTGGAGCTACTCCTGAACACACACTTTCCGGGGAACTTGTATGATGCACCTGTAGCATCTGCAACAAACCTGGCGGTAAACATACCCATTACGGAGGAAAGGGTAAGGTGGGCAATCAAAAGCTTTGAGCCGTTCAAGGCAGTTGGGCCAGACGGGATTTTCCCCGCACAACTTATAAACACGCTGGAAATATCAGCTAAATGGCTGGTAGTTCTCTATTCAGCCTGCCTGGCTCTTAATTACATTCCGTGCTCCTGGAGAAGCGCCACGGTAGTCTTTATTCCAAAGGCTGGGAAGGCCTCACACTATGAGCCTAAAGACTACAGACCGATCAGTCTCTCGTCTTTTGCACTTAAAACCTTCGAGAGGATAATTAGCGATTATCTCTCCTCTACTATTGATAGCAACCTTATTTCTAGCTATCAACATGCATACACCAAAGGTAAATCAACGGAAACTGCGCTCCACAGCCTAGTCTCTATTGTTGAAAAATCATTGCACGAAAAGGAGTACTGTCTCGTGGCCTTTCTGGACATCGAAGGGGCTTTCAACAATATAAGGCCGGAGGCTATTAACACTGCTTTAACAAACCTGGGCATAAATAGGTCTCTTATTGGACTAATTGATCAACTACTAAAGGGAAGGAAAATAGTTTCTTCACTGGGAACAGTTGATCTTTCACGCTATGTCACAAGAGGAACGCCTCAGGGTGGTGTTCTCTCCCCGCTCCTATGGAACCTCACCGTAAACTCGCTGCTACGAGACACAAGGTGGGGGGGCGGGAAGATAGTGGCATATGCAGACGATTTAGCTATTGCATATAGGGGCAAATTCCCACAAACCCTGTGTGACTTGATGCAAGTAGCACTGCGAGAAGTTTCTTCATGGTCCTCTCGCTGCGGACTTAGCATCAACCCGGGAAAGGTGGAGCTTGTCCTTTATACCAGGCGGTACAAGATACCACCGCTGAACCTACCAGAACTAGATGGCGTGCGCCTGAACTTAGCTGACAAAGCCAAATTCCTAGGCACAGTTCTAGATAGAAAGCTTAACTGGAAGGAGAATGTCATCCAGCGCCAGAGGAAAGCGTGCATTGCACTTTACACGTGTAAAAGAGCCATTGGCAAAAAATGGGGGCTCAGCCCCAAAATTTGCAGATGGATCTACACTGCGATAATCCAGCCAATTATGCTGTATGGAGTCGTGGTATGGTGGCCTGCGCTAGGAAAGGCAACAAACCTAAATCTGTTAGGAAAAGTCCACAGATCGAGCATGATCTGTATAAGCGGGGCGTTAAGAACAACGCCCAATGAAGCTCTCCAGGCCATTCTTGGCTTTTTGCCACTCGATCTGGAAGGGTACCGGGCAGCAGCAGCATCGGCTGTGCGTCTAAGGGAAACGTCCGTCTGGGGCGCAAGCACTATTGGACACTCCTGTATTCTAAGATCTTACAGCTTTCTCCCTCTGAGCACAGATCGGTGTGCGACCACAACAGTCGGAGATTGTTGTTTTAGAATAAACATTCCCAGCAGGGAAGACTGGGAGAACATAGATCGGTGTCCCGCTACTAATGGCGGCACTTTTATATACACCGACGGCTCGAAGTTAGACGGCAGAGTCGGAGGAGGGGTTTACTCAAGGGATTTGGACCTAGAACTCTCCTTTAGACTACCTGATCACTGCAGCGTCTTCCAGGCTGAAGTTCCTGCAATCATGGACGCCGTGACTTGGATAGGTGAACGCACCATCGGACAGGATATCTGTATTTTCAGCGACAGCCAAGCGGCCATCAAATCCCTTGGCTCTTACTCGTTCAACTCTGAACTGACGCTCAGCTGTCGTCGATCTCTTCAAGAGATGGCCCAACAGAACCGCGTGAACCTCACATGGGTCCCGGGACACAGGGACATTGAGGGAAACTGTAGGGCAGACGAACTTGCCAGGCAGGGCACGACCAAGCAGATTCTTCAAGATAAAGAGCGCATAGGTATGCCGTTTGCCACGTGCAAGCTAATGCTGAAGGAGCATATACTCAACGAAAGATGGCTACAAGCCCCAGGGTGCCGGATATCCAAGCAAACCTGGCCAAAATGCGATCTTAAAAGATCTAGACACATATACGCCCTAAAAAGGAAGGAAATCTCCATATTAATAGGTGTTTTAACCGGGCACTGCCTTATTGGTAGGCACGCAGCAAGGCTAGGCGTTCCCTACCGACGATGCTGCAGGAGTTGCAAAGAGGATGAGGAAGAGGAAACGGTGGAGCACCTCATCTGCAACTGCCCGGCCTTAAGCGGAGCGAGAAGGCGCTCTCTGGGAGTTCCCTTCCTGGTTAGCTTAAGCCAGGTCGCGGAGCTAGACATAAAGGACTTGATGGCCTTCATCAAGTTATCAAAATGGTTCGAGGAGGGGTAGCGGTGTCGGTTAGGAGTGTCAGTCCCGGGTTTCGGCTATATGGAGAGTCCCGACAGCACTGGGATTTTCCATATGGCCGGGCCCCGGGACTGACTTTCCTAGTGTTTGGTGGTATCACAACGGGCCTTTTATTACTGGCCTAGGTGTGCCTTTGCGGCAGCCACTTCTACCTACCTGCCAATGTCTGAAATATCATATTTAGGTTATTCAATTTCTGGAAAGGGCACAAGGGCTGATAAAAGGGGCTTAAGTGCAATCAAAAATTACGCGGTGCCAACCAAATTGCAGGAAGTTCACAGCTTCCTTGGGCTTTGCTCGTATTTTCGAAGATTCATAAAAGATTTCTCAATCATAGCGAAGCCACTTTACGACCTTTTGAAAAAGGGAGAAAAATTTCGTTTTGGCCAAACAGAACTAGAAGTTTTCGATGCACTTAAAGGAAAAACGTTAGTCGCCCCGGTATTAGCCATATACGACCCTAACGATGCTACAGAACTCCACTGTGATGCGAGCTCCCTAAGTTTCGGAGCAATATTACTCCAAAAGAAGAAAGATCCAAAACTGCACCCAGTTTTCTATTTCTCAAAGCGAACAACGGAAGTAGAATCTAGGTATCACAGTTTTGAACTGGAAACGTTAGCCATAATAGATGTGCTAAAACGATTCAGAGTCTTCCTCCAAGGGATAACATTTAAAATTGTTACCGATTGCAATTCGCTCACACTGACGCTTGACAAAAAAGAGATGAATCCTAGAATCGCTAGATGGGCACTAGAGTTGCAAAATTACGATTATGAGCTCGAACACAGAGAGGGTAAAAGAATTCAACACGTTGATGCATTAAATAGAACAAATATTTTGGTCATTCATACTAACACCTTTGAAGAAAACTTAATCATATGCCAGAATAGACTTGATCACATTGGAAAAATAAGAAAAGAATTGGAAGTAAAAATAGTAACTATGAAATGAGGAATGGAATAGTCTACAAAAAAAGTGACAATGATCTACTGTTCTATGTACCCGAAAATATGGAACAAAATTATTCCTTTCGAGGCTGTATAAATATCACGACGAAATGGGCACTATGGGTATAGAAAAGGTAGTAGAAACTTTGACTAAAAGCTATTGGTTTCCGGGCGTCCGAAAAAAAGCAAATGTTCACATAGAAAAGTGCCTAAAATGTATAGCATTTTCCAGCAAAACCGGCAAAAAAGGAGGACTTTTGCATATGATACCAAAAGGCAATCGACCTTTCGAGATGGTACATATAGATCATTATGGGCCAGTCCATAGTGAAAATACGAAAAAGAAACACGTGCTGGTTATCATAGACGCCGCAAAAACAACTGTTTCAAAAGAAGCTATTATAGCTTTGAAAGATTATTTCAGAGCATACAGTAGACCAAAAACTATAATTTCGGACCGAGGCACTTGTTTTACTTCGAAGGAATTTGAAGAATTTCTAGAAGGTAATAATATCGAGCACATTAAAGTAGCTACAAATTCACCCCAAGCTAACGGCCAGGTAGAAATTGTAAATAAACCAGGGCTGAAAATTAACGTTAAATTTATCAAAAAAAACTTCTGATTTCGTTTCGTTTATCAATAAAATTAACGTTATTTGTTCAACGAAAAAGTTTAACGTTATTTTTGAAAACAATAAAAAATTATCAGAACAAATTTCTTTTCGTTATTTATCAAAAAAAAAAATAAAAATTAAAACAATTGAATATTTGAATGAATTCAATATTATTTCGGGTGGCAAAAGAGAGGGCGAAATAGTTGGATCATGCTTTGCTTCTGATATGCAATTCCTCATCCGCGCTATTTCAAAACTTCGTTTGAAACCGGGAATCTTGCCATCGCCTTTCAACTAACTTTCTGGCAGCCTAGGGTCATGAAACTAAGCACACAGTTTGGGACACGATGGCAATACATTTTGCAGAAATCAAAATTACGATAGCACTTCATTTACAATGACTCATATATAGTCGAAGAAAGTGCAAAACCACGTAAAGAATATCTTTGTTGATGCTCCGTTTTGCAGAGTCAGACGATATGGAGTGGTTCAAGCGGAATCCTTACATAACCCATTCCCATTTCATGCAACAAATAATTAACGAAGATGGCGCAGAGTTTCCGTAATGGCTTGTTACTCCTTCCTGATGCCAAAAAACGTTTAAAATTTCTATGGAACTCTTAACTTAAACATAAATTTACCGGGCTTAAAGCGCAAGTGGCGTAATTCCACCTTTTATTGAACTAATATATTAAAGGTTTTGTGTTTCAACTTATTACCCCCTATACCCCCTTGATTTCACAAACTAGTTCTGCTATTTATTCTGTTGCTGTGGGAGCTAGGAGTTGCCCCGTTAAAACACGTTTTGCCTCAAATAGTGTCATTGCTAATTAAAAGAAACCCAAAACTGGACCAATGCCACTTGTGCTTCAATATGCTCATATGATATCAATTATACTCAAATACTCCACGACCCTATAAATGTACTCGTAGAGCGCTGTAGCGGTTAAGTGCTCTGCCTACTACACCAAGTCGTGTCATATCAATGCCCGGCAAAAACCAACAACAAAACTTATTTAGAAAATAAACGGGGTCGCCCCTCGGCAGTAGTTTGGCAAACTCTCCGGGTGTATTTATGCCATGAGAAGCTTCTCAGCAAAAACTCATTTGCTTTGCAAGTACCGCTCGGAGTCGGCAAAAAACTGTAGGTCCCGCCAACTTGTAGGGAAAAATCAAAGGCAGCACACTACAAGTTGGAAGAAAAGCTCGGCAAAAATCTCGTTAGAGGTTATGATAATCTGTTGGTATATCGCCGTCATTAGTTAGAGCGCTTTCGACCTTAAAATATTTTATGAATAATTACAGATCAGTACTGCGTTTCTGTAACTCATTTCGAGAGAACGTCCCGACTGAAACTGTCGATTTGGCGTCATATTGACGTCACATTCATTTTTTTGTTCCTGTAAAAAATTTAATTTTGTCCATTTATATATTTCCTCACTTGCTTTTGAGGTAGTGACAATTTTTTTTTTCAATTTCGATCGAGTCGAGTGTGATGAAATTAAAATCGAGAATTTTGTAGATTTTTTACGGAAACGGAGTACAGCTCTGAGTGCCGACTTCCAAGTCCATTTAGTACTTAGTATGTAACTACCAAAAACATTTTTTGTATTCCTTAACTTATTATTTTCCGACCCAGCCTATTGTACATATCTAAGCAAAATGAATTGAAGTTAACGAAAAAAAAATGTTTGTTATTTTTTGATATTTTTTGATTTGATCAACAAAGAAAAAAAATTTTTTCTCATAATTATTGAAACCAAAATTTTTTTTTGATAATTTTTTTTTATAATTAACAAACCGAAATTATTTCGTTTATATCGTTGTGCAGCCCTGAAATCAACCTTAGGGCCAATGATAGCGAAAATGACAAACTCTGGAAAAGATATGAGCTGGAACAAAGTGTTAGAGCTAGTAGAGTACTCAATGAATAATATGGTACACAAAGCCACAAAAGAACATCCTAGTGTACTACTTTTTGGAATAACCCAAAGAGTAAAAGTAATCGATAGTGTGAAAGAAAACGTTCTAGAAGATACAAGAGGTTCGGAGTGTACAGACATAGAAAGCGTTAGTGAACGAGCAGAGGCAGTACAACATAAAGCCCAAGATTATAATAAAATCTATTCAGACTCCAGACGCCAGAAATCCCGCACATTTGAAGTAGGGGACTACGTAGTTATTTCCAATATCAGCTCACAAATAGGAGCCTCCACTAAACTTATACCCAGATTTAAAGGACCATATAGAATATCCAAAGTATTGGAAAATGACCGCTACCTGGTAGAGGATGTAGAAGGTTTTCAACACTGAAAGAAAAGTCGCTTGTAAAACTAACATTTCTGCTTTATAAATTTTACATTTCAGCAAAAAATGTCGTATTAATATTGAAAATTATCAAATAAACAGGGTTCACGTTAAATTGATACGAAAGTTGCTGAATCAACATTAGCATGTACGACATTGTCATATTAATTTCTCATGTTAATAATACATTACTTCGAAAAGTTTTATTTAACATTAAAAATGATGTAAACAACCGATTTCACGTCAAATTGATAAAAAACTTGTTGAGTCAACATTAGTATGTCATATCACTTTCATATCAATTTCTCATGTTAACACACATTTCGACAACATATTGATATAAAAACTGCCAATCTCACATTTGTATAACATTCTCATATTAAAACGGCATTTATCACGTTCATAACACATTTCGAAAACCTGCTTCACGTAAAAATCCTATGAAAATTGTAATACTAACATTTGCAAAACTATCTCATGTTAAAATTACGTGAATTGACATGTTTTATGTTTATAACAAATTTTGACAACATGTTTCACGTAGCACGTTAGCATTTGTGTAGCTGTTTCATTCTAAAATGAAATAAATCGCGCTGCAGTTGACAATCAAGTTCGGTCGTTGTAAAATAATTTATTAACAAAAATAGTTAGCAGAAAACCAACTTTGAAAATTTAACGTGAAGTGAAAATGGGTGATGAATGTTGTTTATTTGTGGAAAGCATTTCGCCGAAAATGGAGGCCGCCGGCCAGCATATGGTTTATGTAGGAATTGGTGCTAATGGAGAAAATTCATATGTGCTACATTTACGAAGAAGCAACTGTAATAAATAAGAACTTTTAGTTCCTGTGTAATGCAAAATAAAAATACAGTTTGCCAAAAACTTCTTTTATGTGCTTCTAAAAACGTTAAGTTTGTCACCTTATCAAATGTATTACATTTATTACATTAAATATGTACCTATGTATTTTAAAAAAAGTTAATAAATTGAACAAAAATAATATCATTTCGATGTGATTATCATTAATTTTATTTGTAGCTTCAACGTTATTCTCACGTAAGTATCAGTATTACATACTCTTACGTAAATATACACCATGGTCATGTTCATTTTACGTTTTTCCTGTAGGTACATACATTTCATGTCAATTATACATGAGTATCCCTTCAATAATTCATAATGGTCATGTCAACTGTACGTTTTTCCTGTACGTTTTTACGTTTTATGTCATTGTACATGAGAATGCCGTCATTAATACATGATGGTCATGTTTATTTGACGTTTTTCCTGTACGTTTTTGCGTTTTTTTTGTGCATATCCATTTCATGTAGAAATGATATTTTCGAAATTGTAAAATTGACCTTTTTTCTTTTCAGTTGCATTTGGTAAACAAAAAATGTTAATTTTACGGCGGTTTTTGATATTTTTTTCTTTCGGTGAACAAACGCAAATTCCCTACAAAGGCATTTGGGCAATAGAAAATCTAAAACCGTGGCTAAATTGTAAAAATGTAAAAAATTAAACAAACAAAAGAAAAACAAAATTTATTTTTGTACGAAAATTTTTGTTGAATTTTAGAATAAATTAAATTTCGAATTTTCTTATAAATCGAAAAATGGCTAAATTGTAAAAATGTTGAGGTTGAACAATTAAAAGAAACCTTTTTTTTACGTAGATTTTTATTGAATCCTATAATAAATTAAATTTTGAATTTAATTATAAATCAAAGATGAATAAGTTTATATATGTAACATGATCGCTTGTACATGTCAATACTTGTAAGAACTTTATACACTGTTACCAAATATATGTGTACGTTATTCTGCAGTCGGTGTAGAATTAGGCGATTCTATTTTAGCAGAATGACCGAGGGAAAAGATATAACTGCCGTTGTGTAAATTTTTATCGAGTTTTATAAAACACAATTTTATAAATTTAAATGGGAAAAAACTTTAAATTAATTCTAGAAGTCGCAATTTTAACATGAATGCCTGTACATGTCAATACTTCTAAGTTTTATGTACCGTTAGGTTCCGAAATATATGTGCAATTTGTCGTTCAATAAGCGTAGAATCAGGCGATTCTATTTTATCATAATGGCCGAGTTGTAGTAGTGACTAGGTCATAGTGGTGCAACACAAGGGTTAAGGTATGAACTAAGTGCAGGTGGCAACGCCTTGCAGGCATTTTAGATTTAAAACGCGTACTTGTAAGCACTAATGTAACACCATTTTGATATAGAGAAAAGAATAAAGATAGATCATTCGATTTGTAGCAGCGAATTTACCAAGTCCTGCCTTTTAATTTTTGCGTGCATACTTCATTACAGAAATATCATGTTCGGAAATAAGTATATATGAAAGTATATAATTCATAGTTTGGAAGCTAAAAGCTAGTTAGAGGAGGGGAAAGCATTTTCTTTTTTTTTTGGGCAGAACACAAAACTCAAAAATTAAAATTCATAGTCCTAACAATGGAATATGTGTACAAACGATTTTGGAAAAGTGAGAAAAACATTGACGATTTCGCGCAGGAAGCCGAAATTCAAAATTTAATGTTATTCGAGTTCTCTAATTACTTTCTACATTTTGGCTTTCTGAATTTTTAATTCCGAATTTTGGATTCTGAATGTTGGTGTCTGAATTTTGGCTTTCTGAAAAAATGGTTTCTGTCGAAAGAAAAAATCATGATAGAATGACTAGTCGGCTCATCCTACTAAATTATATCATTTTAGACATTTCCCTTACCGAATTATGTTAATTGAGACGATTTTCGATATCGAAAGTGGGCGTGGTTGGAGGGCGATTTTATCCAATTCCATCAGGAATACTCGCAACGATATTAGTATTCTTTGTGCCAAATTTCAGTTTAAAAGTTACGACCAGTCGAACTTTCAAAAATGCCTCCCGAAAAAGTGGGCGTGGTTATCATCCGATAAATTTTCAAAAGCAACCTACTTCGGCCAGAAAGTAACCTGTGTACCAAATTTCATGCAGATATCTCAATATTTACTCAAGTTATGTCAATTTATGTGATTTTCGAAATTTCGATATCGAAAATGGTGGCGTGGTTTGGGCAAAATTTAATGTTTTTCCTGCCCTCTGATTACTTTGTCGATTTGTCTGATTGGTGTCTGAATTTTGGCTTTCTGAAAAAATGTTTTTGACGAAAGTTTTCTAAGTATTAGTGTTTCTGAATTTTTGTTTTCTGTATTCGTGGGGGGAACCATTTTTACTCATGTTATGACAATTTATGTGATTTTCGATATCGAAAAATGAGGTATGGTTATATTCCGATTTCTACTCAAGTTATTGTGTAAGACCTTTCATATATGGAACTCTATATCTATCTGGATTATTTTGTGCCGTTACGTAGTACCGTTATGTGGACAAAACTAAAATACCCTTGTACTAGTGCTAGTACGCTGGGTATAAAAAAAAGAGAGATTCGCCACCTCTAAACATACGATAAGGCAAATAATATTTTTCACGTTTATTTCTGGGTTAGAAAGGAAACTTTCTGCAGGTCTGCTAAAAGCAATTTAAAAAATAATTAAATTCACTCCAACTTGTTTGCTTCTTTATGTCGCGCATAAGCAAGAAGCCTCAGCCTACCTGCTTTCATGATACAAATACAACAGGTAAAATCGTTAATGACACTAATGACATTTTTAAGCAATTCTCATACTCATTTATTTTTTGCCACAACTTTTCTGTTTGTTTTTTTTTTCAATCAAATAAATTACAAATCAAAATAATTTCTGAATTTTGATACTTAGAGAAAATTGACAAAGATTTACACAGCGATGGATACCATGACGCGTTTCGGACTTTTCAGGGTCCACATCAGATGGATTTTTGGACACAGAACTACTGTGTCTGCACCGAAGCGGTTAAAGCAATTGCTTATAACAAATCAGCTACGATGCCCTGTAGTATTTCTAAGTCAACTTTCTTATAAGCGTGCCAATTTCATACCTTTAGACATAAGGCCGCGACATATTTTCCATATGATACACGAAATATGAGTATATTATTAGGCGTGCATATTTATGCAGAAGCACACTGAAGTTTTTAATTTGCATTCCTTCATACCACTTTTTTGTGTATTATTGGTTTGCTCTACATATGGTGTGTACTTATGTATCAATTATGAATGTTTCTTATTGGAGCTTAGCTCGAAAATTGTTTATACCTGCTGTACTTTTTACTAGTACTAGGGTATTCTAATTTTTGATGTTACGAAATTTTTATGAATTTTGATACTTAGAGAAAATTGACAAAGATTTACACAGCGATGGATACCATGACGCGTTTCGGACTTTCCAGGGTCCACATCAGATGGATTTTCGGACTCAGAACTACTGTGTCTGCACCGAAGCGGTTAAAGCAATTGCTTATAACAAATCAGCTACGATGCCCTGTAGTATTTCTAAGTCAACTTTCTTATAAGCGTGCCAATTTCATAACTTTAGACACAAGGCCGCGACATATTTTCCATATGATACACGGAATATGAGTATATTATTAGGCGTGCATATTTATGCAGAAGCACACTGAGGTTTTTAATTTGCATTCCTTCATACCACTTTTTTGTGTATTATTGGTTTGCTCTACCTATGGTGTGTACTTATGTATCAATTATGAATATTTCTTATTGGAGCTTAGCTCCTGCTGTACTTTTTAATAGTACTAGGGTATTCTAATTTTTGATGTTACGAAATTTTTATGAATTTTGATACTTACAGCCCTATGCTGCGCGTTACCGGTAAAATTGCCATCGGCAAACAATTTTCCCTAAAATCATCATCATCATTTATTGGCGCTTAACCGCCTAAGCGATTTTGGCCGTTTCGTATCAAAGCACGCCAGTCATTCCTTCTTAGCGATAACTGACGCCAATTGGAAACCGCAAGGGAGTTCACGTCATCCTCCACCTGTTGTTTCCATCTCAGTCGAGGCCTCCCCCTTCCCCTGCTACCGAATTCAGGCGACGATAGGAAAACCTTCTGTGCTGGAGCTTCTTTGTCCATTCGCATAACATGGCCCAGCCAGCGGAGTCTTTGGGCTTTAATTCGCTGGACTATGGTCAGATCTGCGTAGAGCTCGTACAGCTCGTCGTTAAATTTCCTTCGATACTCGCCGTTGGCATCACGGGAAGGACCATAAATCTTCCGCAGAACTTTTCCCTCAAATACTCCAAGGGCCATCTCATCTTCTCTTGACATTGTCCATGAGTCTGAGCCATACATCAGGACAGGTATGATGAGAGACTTATAGAGCGTGATCTTTTGGTTCTTCGAGAGAGGACTTTACTTCTCAATTGCCTACTCAGTCCAAAGTAGCACTTGTTGGCAAGAGTGATTCTCCGCTGGATTTCTAGACTGATATTATTTTCGGTGTTGATACTGGTTCCCAAATAGACGAAGTCCATCACAGTTTCAAATTTGTAGCCATCAACGGTGACTTGGCTGCCAAGGCGCAGGTGCGCCGATTCTTTCTTTGATGACAGCAGATACTTCGTCTTGTCCTCGTTCACCGCAAGACCCACTTTTTTCGCTTCTTTATCCAGCCCAGAGAAGGCAGCGCTTACGGTGCGGTTGTTAAGGCCAATGATATCAATATCATCAGCATACGCCAGCAATTGCACGCTCTTGTAGAAGATTGTGCCATTGCGGTTTAGCTCTGCTGCTCGAATTATCTTCTCCAGCATCAGGTTGAAGAAATAACTAAAAATGTAAGAAATTTTTCTGTGTGTGTCTTCCAAATTAACTAGATATCCTTCGTATCTTTGTTTAGCTTCTAAGGCATGGTAATTACATACCAAGGCATTGAATCCCAAAGCCTTTTGACAATTCCGGAATTTAGGGATTTTAGAATGACAATCCCAGGGTCCTGGGATTTTCCGGGATTATCTCAGATACCGCCAAAAAGGTCGGGAGAGGTATCCAACGAGAATTCTGATATTTTCTGTCAAGAGATATTTCAACCCAGAAAGGTGCTCTGCACATAAGTAGGTACAATGGATCACGCTCCAATTTTGGAATCGGACCTGGTAAAACTATGGGATTTTTGCCATTAACTTTCCTCTGAAACAAAAACCTTTATTTTCGGTTTCTGATTATTGAAGCCAAGTCAAGAAGAAGTTGATACCTCTTCCGTCTTTTTTAGAAGTGTTCTAGCAGTTTCAGGATGCCGAAGCCCGCGGATTTGAACCAATATGGTACGGGAGGCGTGGAATTCGAGATCGGGATTCCCCTAAATCAAGTCAAAAGCTACGTAAGAAGCGTCTGCGGACTTCAGCGTTTATCAAACGAATGCGATAAGGGGGGCTATCAGCTATTACTGTGGAGCTACCGACGTAGTTAAATATACCCCTGCGAGTAAGGGGTTTAGAATATGCCCCAGGTAGGTAAGCCGGTCGTAAGAGGCGCCTAAAGTCCACTTGAACCCCGGCTGCGGGGTCAACGAAATCATTCCAATACAATCGGACTAGTACCACAAGGTGTTATTCACCGGAATGTACAGGATCCATATCCGGCAAAGCATTGTCAACATCAGTACAAGCCTGTCTGGCCTCTCAAGTAACTTTTTATAAGTTGATCTTCCGACTAGGAGGGGCGAAGTACTGCCACAACAACAACGACGAAGGAAAAGATAATAGATTCGTCAGAATTTAGGGGTGGATTTCGATGAAGTCGATGCAACCCCTATCGACTCTCCGGAATTATTTCCGACTGGAGCTCCGCCGGAATAGCTGATAGACCTTATTGTTAGAGAAATTATAAAAAATTAATGCAGACTTTATTTCATCAAATAAAATTTTTTACTTCCGTTGGGTAAAATCTATGCCGTATTGCATGGTATAAAATGAAAAAAATCGTAGAGCCTTCCTCAAGGTCTTAATTTTGTTTAATCCCATTTAGGGCATTCATTTTCTAATAAACTGAATTCAAAAAGTTAAAAAACGAAAGTATTTTTATTGTTAAATTATTAAAATTATGAAGTAACTTTTTCTTGCAAAAAAACCAACTTGATAGAGACACTTGAGTTTTTAATTATAGCAATTTACTGGGTCCAGCTCTCAAAATTTTAATTATTTATTTTTAGAGATAAAGCCTAAAAGAAAAATACATAATTAAAAAAAAAAAAGTTAATTCCTTAATTTAATGTCACAAAACAGCCATTGAAATGAGACTATGCCATATGGCATAGAAAATCCGAAAGGGTTAAATTTAGTGATTGGGCTCAAGTTAAAAGGTTCTGCACTGAGTTGGTACAACTCGAACCAAATGTTCACTAACAGCCCTATGCTGCGCGTTACCGGTAAAATTGCCATCGGCAAACAATTTTCCCTAAAATACGTTACCAAATAAAGTGGCTGCGATTCTGAGCAGATGGTAACGTTCTAATGGCAAAAAAACTCACCAGTGTGTATGGTGAATTGAAAAGCCACCCTGCTAGTCACCTGCCATATGTTTTTTGTTTATCAAAAAGAAGAAGACTGCAAAATGGAAATGAACAAGTAAGTAAATTTGGTAAATATTTTATGAAATTTATTAAAAATTGTTTATTTTATTTACAAAAAATATGCACGCACCACCCCAGCGCAGTTACGGTTGTTTGTGGCCTTTTGCAAAGACCATCCCGAGCTCCTGCAGGAAATACACAGTTTTATTGTGATTTATTAATACTATATACCTGTTTATTTGTTTGATTTTCACTTTGTTTTATTTATTTTGTTTAATTTTCACTTTATTTTGTTCAATTGCACTTTCGCTTTTTTATTTTTCAAAGTAAACATCAGCTGTTTTATATTGATGTTACCACATGTTACCACCTATTTTGGTGGTAACGGTGTTACCAGAAAACTTTTGCCCTCAGAATACCAAAAAGGAGTCAAAGTTGCCGAGTGAATTTGTTTGCCGGTAATAATAAAGTTATTACCACAGTAGAATTGACCTGTTAAAGAAAATTTACAAAGTTTACACAGCGATGGATACCATGACGCGTTTCGGACTTTCCAGGGTCCACATCAGATGGATTTTCGGACACAGAACTACTGTGTCTGCACCGAAGCGGTTAAAGCAATTGCTTATCACAATAACAAATCAGCTACGATGCCCTGTAGTATTTCTAAGTCAACTTTCTTATAAGCGTGCCAATTTCATACCTTTAGACATAACGTCCCGACATATTTTCCATATGATACACGGAATATGAGTATATTATTAGGCGTGCATATTTATGCAGAAGCACACTGAGGTTTTTAATTTGCATTCCTTCATACCACTTTTTGTGTATTATTGGTTTGCTCTACCTATGGTGTGTACTTATGTATCAGTTATGAATGTTTCTTATTGGAGCTTAGCTCGAAAATTGTTTATACCTGCTGTACTTTTTACTAGTACTAGGGTATTCTAATTTTTGATGTTACGAAATTTTTATGAATTTTGATACTTAGAGAAAATTAACAAAGATTTACACAGCGATGGATACCATGACGCGTTTCGGACTTTCCAGGGTCCACATTAGATGGATTTTCGGACACAGAACTACTGTGTCTGCACCGAAGCGGTTAAAGCAATTGCTTATAACAAATCAGCTACGATGCCCTGTAGTATTTCTAAGTCAACTTTCTTATAAGCGTGCAAATTTCATTCCTTTAGACATAATGCCGCGACATATTTTCCATATGATACACGGAATATGAGTATATTATTAGGCGTGCATATTTATGCAGAAGCACACTGAGGCAGAGAACGTTGATATGTAGAGAAGCACCAACACGCGAAGCAGTGTGAATCAGTAGACTGTCAAACCACGGGTAAGGAATTCGCCGAGATATTTTTATTCAACAGCACGCTAACAGAGTTCTTGCGCGTGCATAGGGAATCAGCGTTAATAACAGATTTCTTGTGCACACATATGGAATTGTTGTACTAACATGGGAAACCATCTCTGAATTATTTTACTAACATTTCGTGATATCATATGTATGATATAAATGATATGATAGTAAAATTTCAAAATGATGAAAAAAATAATATACACATATTTAATAATTAATTTTTTAAAAACTTAATTGGAAATTCATAAATAAATAAAATGAATAAATTTTGTTTTTTCTTGGTTATGTAGGAAATAACTCATCTGATGCCCTTCTTATTTTTTAAATGTACCTACATAACACTTTCAAAAGTATGCCAATTACCACCCCACTTGCACATAGGTATATATGTACATATTTTATACATACCTAATTATCTATTTAAAAAAAAAAACTAACGAATAAAATTTCGATTTTTATTCGTACATTTCTGGACTCTTTTAGGTAATTTCGGGGCTATTTTCTGAACTACATACGTAGGTACCTACCTATTTAAACTTATTTTTATTTTTTGTAGTACAAATGTGCATATTTCACACTTCATTTTAAAATAAGGAAATACGATCAGGGATATTAGGTACCTACCTTTGAATGAATAAAAATGCAAGAAATTTTACTAAAAGGCCTCCAAGCATCAAAAGATACAAAACCATACATCTCCGCGCTAACCCCTTTGCTGCCTAACTTCTCTGCACAACCACAAAACCATACATAACACCGTACTCCTACCCATACAACACCGCGCTAACCCCTTTGCTGCTTGTACTGTCCAAAAGCTTCAAAACAAACAAAACGCGCACAACCATACAACTCCATACTCCTGCCCATACATCTCCGCGCTAACCCCTTTGCTGATTGTACTGTCCAAAAACTATTCCTACATACACACGCGCGAAATATGTCATACAAATCTACCTTCTTAAATGCAACAATAACAAATTCATTCGTAATTTTTGTCGATGGAGTTGAAATGAAATTTGGCAACATAGCTCTCCAACAAATCGAAAAAAATTAAAATTTAACAAAATCTTGATTTCCAACTTCAATCATTTTAGGGGTATTCGTTTTTTTAGTAAAGTGTAAAGTGACGCACAACTCGCTAAATTGCGCAACCCATTTTATTTAAAAAGTAGACATTTATGTTCTTTTGAAGTCGACCTGTGTTGTATGTTGGGAATAATGCTGATCTACACCATGGATAGCCCCACGTCCAACTACCGGGACAAGTTACCTAGAAAAATATAGGCCTTTATAGGTAAAATAATCAAATTAATACCTATGTAAACAAAAATATATTCAAAATTTTCCAAAATTGAGACAAAAACGAGCAACCATTAGGCAGAAACTAAAGTTCCAGTCTTTTATAGAAAATATGGTAAAAGAAAATTTTTCTAATATATGCTGAAATAAATTTTTCATATAAATTTCGAAACATTCTTAGCCAATTTGCGCAGCTACCGTCTTTTGCGTTTTACATGTTTAGATGACGACGGTGGGCTCGATTTTACTTTCTGAAGAAGAAGAAGAATTCTTATGATGCCCAAAAGTAGATCGCAGTAGGAGAGCATATTCATATTAGGGTGTGCTGATAATCAGATGTACAATTTTTCAGCAGTGTATGAATTTCAGCAAATACACTTTTATCGTAACTGGACTGGTTGTCCAATAAGGGTGAAAGTTCAGGTTGCTTACCTAAAACTGATAATAGGTAAGGTGTACGACACGCCTTAACTTAAATATAAAATATAACAGTATACTAGTTTCTTTATGAAAGTTTATCAGATTGATTTGTAGACTATTTTCCACACTGGCAATTTTTTTTTCCTACAAGTCAACCCACTCTAACATATTTCAGATTTTTTTCATAAACGCTCTATCTGAGAATTTCATTAAAAAAAAAACCTATCTCAGCTAAAAATGTATTGAGTTTTCGTTCAGATGGAACGTTCAGGTTTTTTCGAACTTAGCACGAACACGACACGAAATTGCATTTTCCACATTTCGGTTAAGACTCAATTTTGTATCGTTCATTCATTTAGTAATATCGATGCATCGTTGAAGTTTAGGAAATTTGATGTTCAAATTACATTCCCATAAAATATGGGCCACCCCAATGTGCACTTATATTGCTTACATTTTGTATTGCATTGTATGCAGTTGTATTGGCCAATCGCAGCCGCGCGCATATGGTAATTAATTTTAAGTGCACGATTTGCTACTATCAATTCCGAACTCTCAATAGCTCAGGTGATAAACATCTGGACTGCGGAGCGAAAGTTCGCAAGTTCAAGGTGGCATGGGAGATTTATGTTTTGTTATTACACATTTTTATTATGTTTTTTTTTATTTTAATTCTAAATGCAAAATATTTACACTGATACCAAAAAAGACATAAAATCAGTTTTTCACAAATATGTATTGACCTACATAGTTCATATACATACATACCTACCTACCATACCTTCTGGGATTTTTGCGTGATTGCCGTCGGCAAAACGCTTATGTCATTTGGACAAATGTTTGTAAATAATTTTACGAAAATATGGCATAAATAAATTAATAAAAAAAAATACAATTGATTATTTCTCAAATTTTTACAATAAATTTTGTAAATAATTTTATAAAATAATATTTTAGTTATTGTTATTGGTCATTATATTTACGAACTTAGAATAGTCGAATAATAGATAAAAATTTTCTACCGTTGTTGATGCTAAGGTGGATGTGAAGTAAATCAAAATTGACATGCTAAAACATTTTTACTAAAATTCATATGAAACCAATCATTTATTACATATATGCATTTTATAGCTTAAAATATAAATTTAGGCAACTTTTATTTAAATTCATATCTACCTAAATTCATGCAAATGTGCATTTTGTGATTTTGGCGTAATTGCCGTCGGCAAAACGCTTTTTATCATTTGAGAAATTTTTGTAAATATTTTTATTAGCATATAAATATTTTAATAAATATGTAATGGACATTTAAAAAGGGACCTACATACATACATTTTTCTGTTTGTTCCATAATTTTTTTAATATTTGAAAAGTTCAATAGCTTCTGTACTACCTAAGCACACAAATCTCTTTTGTATAAAATCATGTGATACGTCCAAATTCCTTTTGCATATTTCACATGATGAAACCAAAAGAAATCCAGCATTCGTACAGATTTTCTAACATTCAATGCTGTTAAGTCAACTTTCCTAACATTTATTTCTGTAAAAGTTAACATTTATTCAATAAATTCTGTTAACTTAACATGCCCAACCAGCCAGTCCGCAGCGAATTCCTTACCCGTGGTTTGACAAGATTTGACAGTTCACACGGAAATTCGTTGTTGGACCTTCTCTATAATCAACGTTCTCTGACTGAGGTTTTTAATTTGCATTCCTTCATACCGCTTTTTTGTGTATTATTGGTTTGCTCTACCTATGGTGTGTACTTATGTATCAATTATGAATGTTTCTTATTGGAGCTTAGCTCGAAAATTGTTTATACCTGCTGTACTTTTTACTAGTACTAGGGTATTCTAATTTTTGATGAAGCTCCAATAAGAAACATTCATAATTGATACATAAGAACACACCATAGGTAGAGCAAACCAATAATACACAAACAAGTGGTATGAAGGAATGCAAATTAAAAACCTCAGTGTGCTTCTGCATAAATATGCACGCCTAATAATATACTCATATTCCGTGTATCATATGGAAAATATGTCGCGGCCTTATGTCTAAAGGAATGAAATTGGCACGCTTATAAGAAAGTTGACTTAGAAATACTACAGGACATCGTAGCTGATTTGGTATAAGCAATTGCTTTAACCGCTTCGGTGCAGACACAGTAGTTCTGTGTCCGAAAATCCATCTGATGTGGACCCTGGAAAGTCCGAAACGCGTCATGGTATCCATCGCTGTGTAAATCTTTGTCAATTTTCTCTAAGTATCAAAATTCATAAAAATTTGGTAACATCAAAAATTAGAATACCCTAGTACTAGTAAAAAGTACAGCAGGTATAAACAATTTTCGAGCTAAGCTCCAATAAGAAACATTCATAATTGATACATAAGTACACACCATAGGTAGAGCAAACCAATAATACACAAAAAAGTGGTATGAAGGAATGCAAATTAAAAACCTCAGTGTGCTTCTACATAAATATGCACGCCTAATAATATACTCATATTCCGTGTATCATATGGAAAATATGTCTAAAGGTATGAAATTGGCACGCTTATAAGAAAGTTGACTTAGAAATACTACAGGGCATCGTAGCTGATTTGTTATAAGCAATTGCTTTAACCGCTTCGGAGCAGACACAGTAGTTCTGTATCCGAAAATCCATCTGATGTGGACCCTGGAGAGTCCGAAACGCGTCCTGGTATCCATCGCTGTGTAAATCTTTGTCAATTTTCTCTAAGTATCAAAATTCATAAAAATTTCGTAACATCAAAAATTAGAATACCCTAGTACTAGTAAAAAGTACTACGAGTCGGTCAACCAACCCTCTATCGAATAAGATTGACTTGATGGGAGCTAGCACCAGTGCGGTTGCCAACGCAGCTAAGCGGACAACGGCGGATGCTAAACTCCCATCAACCGCTGATATGAAAACCAGTATCTTTTCGTCTGTGGCAGCGGTCTCACGACCTCGCCTCGGAGTTTCGAAGGAGAAGGAAGCTGCAAATGAGATGTCGGCTAGGAGAGCGACCGCGATGGCAACTACGGGTCCGCACTCCCGGGAGACATCTCCCCGCCGCTTCACATACCACGAGAAAAGATTGGCTGCAAAGATCCTGAAGAGGTATGAAGGGGTACCGCAGGAATCGCTGTCGCCGAATTCCAGTAAATCGGTAGAGCTAGCGAAAGCTGTGATACCGGATTTCCAAAATTCTTACATGCCAAAGAGGTTAAAAGTTAACCCTTTCAAGCGCCAAAGATCGGACCTGGAGTTAATTCCCCCTCCCAAGCGGCATCAGAATACCCCTGGAGCGGGCAAACTAAGCTTTGCTGAGGTAACCAAGGACAGGATCCTTATAGGCGTCCTTGACCGAGGCAATGACCGTCTGGCCATCCCCAAGGACCGGTGGCGTTACGTGCGAAATGAACTCGGCAACATTCTTCTCAACGTTGCTCCGGAGTTTCCGGGTAGTTCGGCGCGAGTAACGGATGCGGGTTGGCACCAGGGTCAGATTAAATTACTCGCATGCGAGGATGCAAAAACCGTAGCACTGTACAAGGCAGCAGCTGCTAAACTGGGTGAAGTCTACAAGGGCGCAAAGATAGAGGTCGTCGATTGGAAGGACATTCCAGCTCGTCCAAGGGCAAGGGCGTGGATTCCGGCTACCCTGACGAACCCGAGAGAATTAACGGGATGCTACAGCTAATGAATCCGTCCCTCCCAACGCATGACTGGAGTGTCAACCTGGTCGGGGATGCGGTAGGGCCCGACAGACAGGTGGTGTTCACCATGAATAAAGAGTCAATCGAGCCCCTCAAAGGTGAAATGCCTTAGTACACTACAGCGTAGGCCAGATCGTTATCCATGTATATCGTGGTGATGCTCAGCGCGCTGTCTACTCGGCGGCTCCGGGGGAACCGGAAAACGAATTACCAGAAGAGGAAGCGGAGGATTCCGATGCGGAAAGCATGTTATCCACCACGTCCCTTGGCGATAGTGCTGTGAACAACTCGGAGATGGAGGACAGCCTACAGGACGAGGAAGTCCTCGACGTCACGGTGGTAGCAGTCAACGCTGAGCGATTAACATCTAACGCTACAGGCAGCAGGACTCCTGCAACGCCATATCGGGCAGTTAATCGGAACAACACGTCGTTGATAGGCACCCTCCGGGATGGAGCAAACCTCGACGATATGGGGACGGCAGGGAAGTCTGTGCGCTCTCATGTTGGTGGTGCTTCAGATTAATCTGCACAAATCTAAAGTGGCTTCGGCTGCTTTAAGTAGTCGTCTTTCTAAAGGCGACGTGGATGTGGTCCTCATCCAAGAACCCTGGGTCAATAGCTCGATAATCTGCGGATTGGGGAGTAAGGGCTTCAAGCTCATTCGAGCCAGCGAGGAGAGCAAAGTCAGAACGTGTATTTTGGTCAAGTCTGAGTTGAACTCCTTTCTCCTACCTAACTGCACCTATGGTGATATTACCGCTATCAGTCTAACGGTCGACAGCACCCGCCTGACGGTGGCGTCGGTCTATATGCCCTACGACGCCGAAGAACCCCCACCACAAACGGAGGTGAAAGACCTGGTGTCAAATTTCTGCACGGGTAATCTTATTATTGGAACGGACGCTAATGCTCACCATGTCCAATGGGGGAGCTCCGATATCAATGCCAGGGGCGAGTCTCTGTTTGATTACCTCTAAACAACTAACCTGGTAATTTGCAACGTGGGTAATGAGCCTACTTTTATCACTAAGACCCGCAGGGAGGTCATAGACCTCACTATCTGTACTGAAGGCGCTTATGAGTGGGTCAGAAAATGGCGGGTTCTGGAAGAACATTCATTCTCCGACCACCGTTACATAGAAATGGTTCTAGACTTTATTGTAGAACAACCAATCATGAAGCGCAATCCACGTAACACTAATTGGCAGTTACACAATGAAATATTAGACAGAGACCTGCCAGTACTGCCCTCACACGCCCCCTCATCAGTAGAGGAGCTGGAGGATCTTGTAACTACATTTACATCGGCGCTCTCAAATGCTCTAGGACAGGCTTGTCCAGTGCCAAAACCACGCGGTAAACACAGGCCACATTGGTGGTCCTACGATTTGGACTCGCTCCGAATATCATGCCGGAAACAATTTAACAAGGCCAAGAGCCTCGGCTCTGAGCCTCACTGGCTCTGAGACCGGTGAAGAGGACCTCGTGGAGAAATTTCTGCACTGGCGACGAAAAGGTCGACGACACAGCGAGACTTAGACGAGTCCTCTCTAAAAGTCAAACAGCAATCAGCTATTTGCGAAAACCTGACGGATCCTGGACCAGCACGGAAGAGGAAACCCTTGAGATGCTCTTGAATACAAATTTTCCGGGAATCTGCATGACGCACCACTAGCACCTGCAACAAACCTGGCAGTAAATATACCCATCACTGAGGAAAGGGTAAGGTGGGCAGTTAAGAGCTTTGAACCGTATGAGGCTGCCGGGCCGGACGGGATTATCCCCGCGCAACTTATAAACACGTTGGAGACATCAGCTAAATGGCTGGTATTTCTCTTCACAGCCTGCCTGGCTCTCAACCACATTCCGGGTTCCTGGAGAAGCGCCACGGTAGTGTTTATCCCTAAGGCTGGGAAGGCATCCCACTACGAGCCAAAAGATTACAGACCGATCAGTCTCTCGTCCTTTGTACTCAAAACCTTTGAGAGGATACTAAGCGACTACCTCTCAACGGCTATTGATAGCAACCTTATCTCTAGCTGTCAGCATGCATACACCAAGAGTAAATCAACAGAAACTGCTCTGCACAGCCTAGTATCTGTCATTGAGAAATCGCTGTGTGAAAAGGACTACTGTCTCGTGGCCTTCTTAGACATTGAGGGGGCTTTCAACAATATAAGCCCGGAGGCGATCAACTCCGCTCTAACTAATCTGGGCGTAGATAGACCTCTAACTGGTTTAATTGACCAACTTCTAAGTAGAAGGAAAATAGCTTCTTCAATTGGTAAGGTTGAGTTATCACGCTATGTCACAAGGGGAACGCCCCAGGGTGGTGTTCTTTCCCCGCTTTTATGGAACCTCACAGTCAACTCGTTTCTACGTGACACAAGGGGGCGGGAAGATAGTGGCATACGCAGACGATTTAGCTATTGCATTCAGAGGCAAGTTCCCACAAACTCTGTGTGACCTGATGGAAGTAGCACTGCGAGAGGTTTCGAGGTGGTCCTCTCACTGCGGACTTAGTATCAACCCGGGGAAAGTGGAACTTGTCCTCTTCACCAACCGGTACAAAATACCGCCACTAAGCCTACCAGAACTAGATGGCACGCGCCTGGGCTTGTCGGATAAGGCCAAGTTTCTAGGCATAGTTCTGGACAGGAAATTGAATTGGAAGGAGAATGTTCTTCAGCGCCAGAAGAAAGCTTGCATCGCTCTTTACACATGCAAAAGAGCCATTGCCAAAAAATGGGGGCTTAGCCCTAGAGTATGCAGTTGGATCTACACGGCCATCATTCGCCCAATCATGCTGTATGGAGTCGTCGTATGGTGGCCGGCGCTGAGCAAGGCAACATACCTGAATCTGTTGCGGAAAGTCCATAGATCCAAAATGATCTGTATAAGCCGTGCGCTAAGGACAACGCCCAACGAAGCCCTCCAGGCCATTCTGGGCATTTTGCCACTTGATCTGGAAGGGTTTCGGTCAGCGGCGGCATCAGCTCTGCGCCTAAGAGAAACCTCCAGTTGGGGTGCGGGTACTATCGGACACTCCAGTATTCTGGAATCTTACAGCTTTCTCCCTCTAAGCACAGATCGTTGTGCGACCACTACAGTCGGGGATAGCTGTTTCAAAATAAACATTCCCAGCAGAGAAGACTGGGAGAGGACGGATTGGTGTCCCGTAACAAATGGTGGCACTTCCATATACACCGACGGCTCGAAGTTGGACGGCAGAGTTGGAGGAGGGGTTTATTCAAGGGATTTGGACCTTGAGCTCTCCTTCAGACTACCTGATCATTGTAGCGTCTTCCAGGCGGAAGTCTCGGCAATCCTGGACGCCGCGGCCTGGTTAAGCAAACGTGTTATCGGAGAAGATATCACTATTTTCAGCGATAGCCAAGCGGCAATCAAATCCCTTGGCTCATACACGTTCAACTCTGAACTGACGCTCAGCTGTCGTCGATCTCTTCAGGAGATGGCCCAACAGAACCGCGTAAACCTCATATGGGTACCGGGACATAGGGACATTGTGGGAAACTGTAAGGCAGACGAGCTTGCCAGGCAGGGCACGACCAAGCAGGTTCTTCAGGATAAAGAGTGCTTAGGTATGCCGTTTGCCACATGCAAACTAATGCTGAAGGAGCACACACTCCGTCAAGCCAACGAAAGATGACTGCAATCCCCAGGGTGTCGGATATCGAAACAAACCTGGCCAAAATGGGATCTTAAAAGGTTTAGACGCATTTATGCCCTAACTAGGAGGGAAATCTTCATATTGATAGGGGTATTAACCGGTCACTGCCTCATTGGTAGGCATGCAGAAAGGCTAAGTGTGCCCTACCGACGATGCTGCAGGACTTGCAAAGATGATGAGGAGGAGGAAACAGTGGAGCACCTCATCTGCAACTGTCCGGCTTTAAGCGGCGTGAGAACGCGCTTTTTGGGAGTTCCGTTCCTAGATAGCCTAAGCCAGATCGCGGAACTGGACATAAAGGACTTGATGGGCTTCATAAAGTCATCTAAGTGGTTCGAGGAGGAGTAACGGTGTCGGTGTAGGAGTGTCAGTCCCGGGTTTCTGCTATGTGGAAAATCCCAACAACTCAGGGATTTTCCATATGGCTGGGTCCCGGGACTGACTTTCCTTGTGTTGGTGGTATCACAACGGGCCTTTCAAAACTGGCCTAAGTGTGCCTCTGCGGCAGCCACTTGAACCTACCTACCTAAAACCAATTCAATTGATTCAAATTCAATATGAATGATTCAATTGCCGTTTTGGATGGATTCATGCAGGGGTCTATTCTGTTACCGTTTCGTTATAAGGAATGAAATTAATCTCCTTTCTGTTACTGAGAAACAAAATTAATTTCGTTTCTGTTACAGTTTTGTTACAAAATTAATTTAGTTTCTATACAGAAAAGTTTTGTTACAGGTTTTGTTTCTGTTCCTCGCTTTTTGTTTCTGTTTCATAGAGTTTAGTTATTCATTGAAACCGTTTCAATCATTTTGTTTCTATACTTCAATGTTTCTTTTAACAGAAACGCCAGAAACCGAGTTTTCGTTTCTGTACTAGTTTTGTTACAAGTCTCTGGGATTTATAAAGTAAAATTTCTACAATTTCATTCATAAAGGATCAATTGACAGCTGAATTAAAGATGTGCGGCTTTTTTTAATTTAAAGGGGTACATACGTATATGCCAAAAAAATTGGAAACCAGTGCTTTAGACTATTAAAAAGAGCTTAACACGATCTTCTGCGAGAAGTGGAAGTACCAACAATTTGTCCATCATTTGTCATATTCAGTGTTGCCATTTTAGCCGTTTTCCGGCTAGATCTAGCTGTTTTTTTTTGTCAGTTTTCTTATTTTTTTAGCCGTTATTAGCTTTTTTGCCAATGTAGTAAACATTTTTTTTTTTTTAATAAACTTAGTTCAACACATCTAACATTTATGATAGCTCAGAGCAAGATATATTGTGATATAGAAATATTGTAAAATGTATATACCTACATTTTTCTCACATTATTATTATATATTTTTTTTTTCATTTTATGTCATGAAAGTATATATTATTTTAAATATAAGTCAATTATTTTTAAAGCAGTGAGATCTGCTTAAAATTTTGCTCGTTGTACCTTTTATATGTATGTATAAGTCACATCTATGTATCCAGAAAATATTTTCGGGGTGGATCCAATTTTTTTTCATAATAACCCTTTTGACTGGAAAATGGAAATTACTTAGCTAAAGTTTAATTTTGTTACTAGTGCAGACGCGAACCAAATTTATCAAAGCCTAGAGAAAAACAATAAAAAATAAATAAATTGTCTTTTGAAAGAACATTACAAAATTTTCGAGGTCCATTACAAAAAACAAAAAATTATTTTAAAGGGAAAAGATCAAGCTTTACGTTAAAATTAAAAAGGGCCAACATTGAAAAAAAATTGATAAATTTTTTTTTAATCAAATTTTTACTAAATTTTTTTTAAGTTATATTCGAAAAGAACAGAAAAAACACTTAAGAAAACGGTTGCCATGTTCCTTCTTAGCATGTCAATTACAAATTTCATTCAAATCAAATTTTTAGGTGGCCCGCTTGAGGAATTTTACCCCATATGTAGACAGCGATATGGATACAACGTCTGCCGGGCAGCTTAATTTAGAAAAATGCTAGGACGATTTTTATTGTGAATTTTCAGGTGTACAGCTTGGTCGAAGGTAATTTTTCGGAAAAATATTACCGTTTACGAGAAAAATTCGTAAAACCCTAAATGTTCAGCTTTGCCCCAAAAATACTTTTTTACCACACATGATATTAATGGGGACTTTTGAAGTTTTCTTTCTTTACCTAAGTTTGGCTTTGTCGCAATTTTTGTTATTTCAAATGTCTATTTTGGCCGGAAATTAAAAAATATTATCCCATGAGTTTGGGACTCATATTCCAAATTTTTTTTACAGTCACATACAAAAAAATTGCATAAACTTGCGCATTTCGGGGTGTACCTGAATACGCGCCTTTATATAACAAATTTAAATGTAAGCTTTATTTATGTTTATTATAGCTCTGTATATTTGGATGCAAAGCATCTGTATACGAAACTTTCTTATTGTTATGAAAGTGGAGCCGTTTTCTGAAGTAAACTTTAAAATTTATCTTAATTTCTTCATACAAAATTTTTGTTTAGCGTGAACTTTAATATTTAAGGCTAGATGAGAAAACGCTCCTTTATATTAAAAAATATTTATATTATACGTTTTAATGAAAAAAAGCGAATAAAACGAGTTAAAAGTTGTTTCAAAATTAATTGCCGTTTTTCCGGCCAAAATTATAATTTTTTTCGCCGAGCTCTTTGTTGCTTTTGACTTTGTAGTCTATTGCTGTAAATACCGGCGGTATTTACAAGCAATTTTTCGGGATTGTATGAAAATGTGTTTCGCCGAAATAATTTTTTTTAGCCGTTTTTTCTCGATCTAGGCGGATTGCTGAAAAAGTTCTGGCAACACTGGTCATATTATATGTACCTATGTATGTAAGTAATTGCTAAAGAACGCAAACACTTTTCCACTAAGTGAGCATATTCAAAAATTGTGTTTACATTGTTCGAATGAGCTCTCAAAGACCTGTTTCCCGCTTCTTGATCCACTAAGACAAACACATGTACAAACGTAGCGCAACGGTAACACTTAATAAATTTAAAATTATCATCTACCCTTAGCACATAAACATTCTTCAAATTTTTTGTAATCACCCACTTCCGGTGCTACTAAATTTGTTCACTTCATTATAATTTTGTTTAATTGAATATGAGGTAGTGTCGTTGTTTCTCGTACAAAAGGACAACAGTGGCATCAGGCATCAAACCGTTTACGAAACCACAAATCAGACAACATTTTATCCCATTAAGGACGCATTTAAATCACTTCATCGTTGAATGCTTATTCACGGCTGAGTGCCAAAGAGGGGAGTTTTTGTAACCATCCGCAGTTGAAAGTTGAGCAGCCCCATGCTGTTACCACCACTTATCACTGCCCTTACCAAAAATCACCAGCGATTGAAAGCCAATACGCGAGTGCGAGTATGTAAAGACCAACCTGCCACCAGGGCACTCCTGTACTTCATATACATATCGTTACCTTAATTCACAAAGGCCCTAACTGACATAAAAAAAATTGTACAGGAGAGGCAAAAAGCAAAAATTTTTTTACATTGAACGAATGCGACCTGCCACTAAGATAGCTTTTCATAAGCCGTAATGAATATTCACCAAAACCAAAGAAGTGTTTAAGTTTAAAGCAAAGAAGATCATGACTGACTGAGTCAAAAGCCTTTGAGAAGGCTAATAAACAAAGCAAAGTTAAATGATTACTATCAAACACGATCCGTACATCATACAAGATTTTAATCATGGCAGTCGCACAACTGTGCCGGGCCCTGAAACCGGATTGGCATGAACACAATAAATGGAAGCTCTCAATATGCGAATTAATTTGCTTTGCCATCAGCATCTCGAAAACTTTAGACAGTGCAGGTAGGATACTTATAGGACGAAAATCACCAGGGCTACAAGCAGATTTATTTTTTGCTATTGGAAGTATCGTGGCCATCCGGAAAGCGCGACGTAGTAATGGAATGGTTTATTATATGGGTAAGAGAGGGCAAAATTATAGGGAGAATAATTTTAATAAATTTTATTGGAATGCCGTCCTCGCCGATAGCATTAGACTGTACTTTATATACACACGTTTCTACGTCGAACTCGGATACCGCGCTAAATTCAAAGGGCTGCTCAGAAAAATCAGCATAGCTAAAGGGTGATGGGGGAACGAACGATGTATGCGATGTGAGGGCTGACATGGAAAACGTACCGTTCAACGCTTCCGGATCAAGTGTACAGTGTTGACTGTCATTACCATGAACACGGAGATGTTTGATGTTGCGCCACAAGACACCCGTCGGAAGAGAAGGATTCAGCTTTTTTGCAAAGAATTTAGACTTTTCACGCTTAATAACTGCTGTTGCTTCATTTCTGCTTGCTTTCAAGATACGCCAGTTCACATCAGTGCGGTTTCTTCTCCACGCAGTGCTACACTTATTCCTTTTCTTATATTAAGGGTGGTCTTTAAAAGTAGCAAAAGTTGTACCAACCTGCTTAAACAAGTGAAATCGCCGTAAAAATTAGGGAAATTCCTCAGTTTTGGGGTGTCGGGCTGAAGTTTTTGCCAGGGGCGAAGTCTAAAAATGGCTGATACCAATTAAGGGTAGCGTTGTACGTCACATGTGTAACGATCCGCCATTTAAAAGCAGCCAAAGTTGTTTAAACTCGCTTAAACATGTCCAAGCGCATTAAAATAATGAAAAGTCCCTGTACTTTGAGGTGTCTGGCTGCAGTTTTTTTCATGGGATGAAGTCTGGAAATGCCTTATACTACTTAGGGGTAGTGTTTTACGACACATGTGCAAAGATCCACCATTTTAACATAGGCAAAGTTGAACAAACTCGCTTAAACAAGTGAAATCGATGTAAGAATTACAAAAACTCAAAAGCAGTAAAAGTTGGACAAACTTGATTGAACAAGAAAAAGCAAAGCAATTGGAAAAGAAAAGTTCCCGAACTTTGAGGTGTCTGGCTGAAGTTTTTGTCATGGGATGATGCCTGGAAATGGCTTATTCTACTTAAGCGTAGTGTTCTGTGACACATGTGTAAAGATCCGCTATTTAAAAGCTGCCAAAGTGTGACCAATCCGCTCAAACCTGTGAAAGCGCAGTAAGAATTATGATGATTCCCGAGTTTTGAGGTGTCTGGCTGAAGTTTTTACCTTGGGAAGATGTCTAAAAATGCTTGATAATACTTGGAAATAGTGTTCTACAAAAAATGGGGGAAAATTGGGTAGTTAAAAGAAGCCAAAGTAGGCCAAATCTGTTAAATTGTTAAAAGGGAATTAATTTTCATACGGGTCTAACAACACTTGATACCGACGCGGGGTGGTAATCTACGACAAATATGTGAAAATCATCCATCAGAAAATAACTGAAGTTAGGGTCATTGATATTTTTTATTGACTTTTTTTCAACTTTTATTTAACGCAGAAAACAATCCAGTTCGACTGAATCAAACAGAAAAAAAAACGTTTTTAAATTTTAGGTACTTGAACATTTTTGCAGGTGCATACTTTTCAATAATTTCTCTATATAGCATGTTTTTTTTTTATTATTATTATTTTTTCTCTCAAATACATATATTATGTTAACATTATTTTTTAAAATTGTACTTTTGATTACTTAGAGCTTTTTTTTCAGGAGAAGCTTTTATTGTGGTTGCTTTAAGAACTCTAAAAACTCAAAACAAGCCTTTGTTTTGTTCTTTTACTAAGTAGATTTATCCTCATTTGGTTTTTATCGCCCCTTCAAGTAGATTCCATTATATACGTTCCACGAAGAAGTTGCTAACAGGAATACTTAAAGCCCCAATTACATAAAACTTTGCAGGTTCCACTTTCATACAAAGTTTGTGGAACGTAAAGCAAAGCGAGATTTTGGCAAATGCTCAAGGCCGAGGCGCGCATTTGTCAAAGTTTAATAAAGTTTTATGTATTTGGGGCTTAAGGCCGATTTACATACAACTTTGAAGGATCCAAAGTTGCTTTACATTCCACAAACTTTGTATGATAGATACCTCAGCATTCAAGACACCTGAGTTCGATGCTCATTGAAGACCACATAAGAACTTTTAAAAATAACTCTTTTTTGCTTTTCCTAAGAACAATGAAAAAAGTAATTAAATTATTCCTCAAACTGGGTAAAATATGTTACTTATGTTAAAAACATGTCATACAAGTTTTTTTGAGTGTATGTAACCTCAATGGTTAACAACTGAAAAATTTTCAAACTCCACGATTTTGGAAATAGACCCCAGACCGGATCGCAAGCCCCTGAATCCTGTGGCTAAAACCCCTACCTGGCAACCCTATCCCGAACTAGTGGCCAAAATTCTACAGTGAAACCTGTTGAGTAATGGAACACAGCACTCAGCTCTAACTATCGATATGTAAACATCACTTCTCTATATATCATCGAATAAAACTGAAAGTGAAAATTGGCCTCGTGTATATTTATTGAAGTGTAAATTAATCAAGCTCTGCTGAAGCAATCATAAACTGTTCCAACAAACGCTGCGCATCGAAATTAAATCGAACATAAACGAAAGAAAGTTATATTTAAATCAAAAATAAAGAAGGAGAAACCAAAAATGGCGGAAAAAGAAATTTGGCCCGTCGTGGGTGAAAAAACCAACTTTAGTAATTGGAAATTACCTGCCTCTGGTTTAATTGTTGCTGTGGTTAGTTTTATTTCTGCGCCAAGAAGTATCGCTTAAGTAAATTCAAGTGTTAATTGTTTGTCTGTGGATAGCGTTTCCAATGATGTTATTACTAGTTCATATGCCGATGGCATTGCGGACAGTAATTGGCACACCTGATCCTCTTCTGATATTGCGCATCCTATTGCAATTAAATCACTTACAGTGGCATCGAACCTGCAGTAGAAATCTTGTAACTTTTCTTCTAATATCAATTGGCGCGGAAATAAAACTAACCACAGCAACAATTAAACCAGAGGCAGGTATAAACGCAGCATTTTTGTGTTATACATGTAACAAGCCAGGGCACAAGGCAGCGGAGTGTCAACAACAGCATAGTCGTTACTGGAGCAAAAATAATGGACCTGGCAAGGGCTTAAGTGCAGTATACGGACAATTCCAAAATCAAAAAAAGGAGTGTGAGGATTGATAGACATGGTCAAGATGAGTATAACTACACAAATTTTTTTGTGGGCAATTGATAATAACAGAAGTTATTAAGGGTCAAAGTTCATATGAAGCATTTTTTAAATCTAAATTTCTCTTAAAGTATCGAACCGATTTCAAAATTTTTTCTTCATTGAATAGGTTGTAAAATTACCTTTCATTTGATATGCTGTTTGTATTCCTATCCCGTAAAATACTTAAAAAATTCGATGTTTAAAAGTGTTAAATTTACTAAGTAAATTACGTAATGTACTATGCAGAAGGACTCACCGTGGCGGTAGCCACGGTTAGAGCACACGTCCGGACTCCGCCAAATGGGTTTACTACGCAGAAGTACTCACTGCGGCGGTAGCCGCAGTTGGTGCACACGTCCGGACATGGGATGGCGTAGCCCAGGGTTATTTTAAATAAGCGCGGCCGAAGGCCGCCTACGCGGAAAGGTGTTGAAATAAAAAAAATATGTTTTTTTTTTATTTTTTGTTTAAGTGTGGCAACATCCTTCTTTGACAACAAATTTGTTGTGAAATATCTGTGTATAGCCGTGCGATGGTGAAAATTTATAATTTTGTGAAAATAGATGAAATTTAAAAAATTGTGCGTTAGTTACCTATAGTGCCATGCAAAATTTGCAAAACTTCAACAACCATTATCTCAGTAAATATAAGGGTCCTTACGCTAAGATTATATATTTGTGTTCAGAAAAAGCTCCTCTATCCTCCTGAAAAAACCGTTTTTTTTCTAGCTGTGCGAGTCTATACTAAAATTTCCCCAATGCGTCGGAGGTGTTTTACACAAAAAAACTGTGAATTAAACCCCCGGTCGCTTATCGGCAAGTGTAAATTTTTTGGGGGTTATTTTTAGTAAAAATTTAAAATTTTGTACATACGCGGTTTTGCACCCACAGCAGTGGTACCTCAAATAAAAGGTAATTCAATTACCTATCCAATGCAAAAAAAATTTTGGAAATCGGTGCAATAGTATTGAAGATATTTTGATTTTAAAAAATGTTTTAAATGAACTTTGACCCTCAATAACTTTTGTTGTTGTTGTTTGCCCAACAAAAAAAATATACCGTTATGTTTCTTTTATTAATACCTATCGATCTCAACTTTTCGTTTTTTTATATCAGCATTGTCCGTATACTGCACTTGTTCCGGGAGATATAATAACAATACGCCAGGAAGAAATTATCATTATCGGAATGCAGCACGAGAAGAAAGTGAGTATGAGGTATCGTTCACAGCTCACGACATGAGAAGCATACATAAAGACTTAAATAGTAGTACTATACGTTTTATAATAGATTCAGGTGCGACCGAAAATTTAATTCAGAGTAAATATAAAAATTATATAACAAATGTAGAAACTTTAGAGAACGAAATAAAAATATTTGTAGCAAACGGTCAGTTTTTAGTAGCTAAGGAAAAAGGTTACCTGGTAGTAAAATACAATAATACGATTGTGAAAATTAATGGTTTAGTTGTCCAAGGGCTGTCACACAATTTAATATCGGTACAAAAACTAAGAGAAAATAAATAACAAACAAAATTCTCAAACACTTCTGTAAGTATTTATGATCAAAAATGTAGAATGAATGCAGAAAGAATAGGAAAGCTTTATACCATTTATTTTAAACTTAACTTACAGCATGCAATATTAAGTAGCACAAACAAATCTGCTAATGACAACAATAACTTGTGGCAACGACGTCTGGGACAGGCAAATAGAAGGCACCTGCAAATATTAAATCTACCATATTCCGACGAGACATGTGGACCACGTATGGAGGGCAAGACCACTCGTTTGCTATTCAATCTTTCAATGAAACCGAGATCAAAGTATTTTGGAGAACTGTTGCACACAGACCTTTCAGGTCCTGTTAAAAAGCCTACAATAAACGGTGAAGTGGGTATATTATCATACAATCATAGATGACTACAGTCATTTCACAGTAGTATATTTGCTCACTAAGAAAAGTGAAGCTGCAAATAATATTATTAAGTACGTACAATTTTTAGAAACTCAAACAGGCAATAAAATTAAAAAGATTAGATGCGACAATGGATGTGAATTTAAAAATAATAGACTACCAAATTTTTGCGATGATAAAGGTATTCAATTAGTATTCGGGAGTACTGTGGCGCAATATTAAGAGTCTTCGTATAAGATATGGGCATTTCTCCCAAAAAGTCAACTTTTGTAGCGTGCGAACTTTTTCGTTTTTTGGAAATATCTTGAAAATTAACACTTGCCTAAAATCATCCTTAACACAAATTATTGTGTTGAGCAAGATCGATAAGATTCACTACTTGTCAAAATAACATTTGCTTTTTTCTACCAAAATTGAGTTTTTGGGAGAAATGCCCATATAAGTAGTGCTTAGAATAATAGTTCAACACTGCAGTTTGTTCCATAAAAAAAAAAAAAAACTAATGGCGGCGATATACCAACAGGTTATCATAACCTCTAACGAGATTTTTAGCCGAGCTTCTCTTTCCAACTTGTGGTGTGTTGCTTTAGAGTTTTTCCTACAAGTTGGCGGGACCTACAGTTTTTTGCCGACTCCGAACGGCACTTGCAAAGCAAATGAATTTTTTGCTGAGAAGCTTCTCATGGCAGAAATACACCCGGAGAGTTTGCCAAACTACTGCCGAGGGGCGACCCCGTTTTTAGAAAAATTATTTTTCTAAATAATTTTTGATGTTACTTTTGCCGGGCATCGAACCGCCACGACTTGGTGTAGAAGGCCGAACACTTAACCGCTACACCACGGCGGCCGCCATGTTGTTTGTTCCATATAACTCTATCAAATACTCTGACGTACCTTTCGAATTTTCAACTGTATCGGAGTTCCATGTCGCTAAATGCCTCAATATTAAATCGGATGCAGTTGGCGAAGATGGCTTACCTATTAGATTTTTGAAATTGATTATGCCCTATATCGTCAGCACGCTGACGCACATTATTAATCACTGCATTACTACGTCCCGCTTCCCTAATTCGTGGAAAATTGCTTACGTACGCCCCGTTGCAAAAAATAAGCGCCCCTGTTCTCCGGGTGATTTTCACCCAAACAGTATTCTTCCAGTCTTGTCGAAAATTTTTGGGTCTACTTTCCCCTTACCAATCTGGGTTCAGAGCGGGTCATGGATGTTCAACAGTTATGGTTAAAATTATGGATGATTTACGTATGGCTTATGACAAAGGTGAAATATCCCTTCTGTGCTTACTTACAGTATTTTGCTCTAAGCTCACGTATTATTATGGGTTTGGTAAGGCGGCTACTTGTCTCATGACGAGTTACTTAACAGATAGGTGTCAAAGAGTCAAGATTGGCGAAGTGTCATCATCGGTCAAAACCATTACTTCTGGTGTTCCTCAAGGGTCAATATTAGGTTCACTGCTGTTTAGTTTATTTATCAACGATATATTTTTAGCCTGTCGGCATGTAAGTATGCATGCATATGCTGATGATGTTCAGCTATACCTATCCGGTCGCTTTGATAATATTGATCCAGTAACGGTAAAGCTGAATGAAGATTTACTCGCTATATCATAATGGTCTACTCGAAATGGCCTTCAACTTAACCCAAATAAGTCGTATGCCTTGCCAGTTTTTAAAAATAAAATAAATCTTAATAGTATTCCTAATATTAATTTAAACAATAACTCTCTTGAGATTGTTGAAAAAATTACTAACTTGGGTTTCGTTATTAACACAAATTTAAGTTGTGTAAACCAAATAAGTTCAGCTGTGGGCAAAGTGTATGGTACTCTACGTAACTTGAGGCACCATTTACTCCAATCCATATTGACAAGAGGCTATTTGGCCATCCCTTACCTACTCTGAACTAGTATACTCGTATAACAAGCTTGACTCTCAGTCTGCACATAAAGTTGATGTGGCATTTAATGAAGTTACGCCTTATGTCTATGGTATACGTAGGTTTGACCACATATCTGCATGGAGAACATCGTTACTGGGATGTGAGATCGCCGCTTATCTAAAAGCCAGAAACAGTATTTTTCTTTTTCGTCTAATGTACACGAAGACTCCAAATTATCTATATGAAAAACTTATCTTTCCACGATCGGAAATATGTCTTAACCTAATGTTGCCATACTTTAACCTTAAGAACTCTGGTAGAATGTTCTTCATCAATGCTGTTAGAATTTGGAACTCTGTACCCTCTGGCATAAAAAGCCAATTGAACAGGAGTAACTTCAAAGATGTCTTATACAAATACTTTTTGTCAAATTGAACCACTTACATAATGTACTTTTATATATTTTTGAGGCGTGTTACGATAATATACTTATTGTTTGTTTTTAATAATTTATTGTTAATTTAACTTATCGTTAAATATCTTTAACTATTTTTAAATATTTTGGACCTGTGTGTTATTTTTTCTGTTGTGCAAAAAGAGATGTAAATCTTACTGTACTAATATTTATGTAATAAATTGAATTGAATAGAACTGAAATACAATATACAAATCCATATTCTCCTCAGTCCAACGGGGTAGCAGGAAGGATGAACCGTACAATCTACAACAAAGCAAGAACACTAATGTTAGAAACTGAATTACCTAAGCATTTGTGGGGAGAAGCTGTCAGATGTGCAGTTTACCAAATAAATAGGTGTCCGTCATCAGCAATAAAACTCAAAATACCAGCTCAGTTGAGACTTGGAAAATATAATATATCTAACCTTAAAGAATTTGGCTCAAAAGCATGGGTTATGCAAATTCCCATAGCTAGTAAATTCGAAAATAGGGCAAAAGAAATGAGATTTATTGGTTATTCAATGAACGGATACCGATTCTGGGATCCTAACGAAAATAAAATAGTTTGTTCAAGAGACGCAAGATTTGATGAAACCCAAACTAAATATGTAACGAGGAGGAAGACAGTGAACCATATATGTAGTGAATATTCGACGACGGGGTTCTTCTTTTGTGGCCGTGGCTCAGACACCGCGGTCGAATTTATGGTTTTTTTGCAATGAAATGAAAGTGGAAAACGAGAATTCCTCGATTAATACACTGGCCGTTTATTGTATATAAAGATTGTCAACAAAGTTATTTGTATTACCTTAATTATGGCGTTGTAGAAATCCTGGGGTGGCTGTGATGTCGATCCTGGCTCGGTTGCTGAAAGAATAGACGGTTGTCAAGTCGTTGACAACCGTTGAACCCAAAATCATCCTCCGGTTTTAAGGGGAGGTGAACCAACACATGCACACCCACTTGCATGTATATGTGCTGACAAAACATGAATAATCATGCATACGCACAGGTGGGTGTGTGGGTGCTTGGAAAGTGACATTAGGGTGTCACTATTTTTAAGATTTTAGGCATCGGGCCTAAACAGTAGTTTTCAGGTAGAATACAACGACGAACCAAATAATTGTGAAATTAGAAATAATAAAATTAAAGAAAAAAAACTTTTTTAAAAATAAGCTTTTATTATTGGTTTATAAAATTAACTAAAAAGTAAAAAATAAATTGACTGTAAAGGAATATAACACTTTATAAGTTCATTGTAACCTTTAAAGATAATTTGGCTTCTTCGTCTGCCACAAAATAATTCCATATTGTACATAATTATATATTTCTAACATTAAAACTTTACACCTAAATTATTAAATTTTCCAGTATATATCACATTCCTAATTTTATTAATAATAAAAGCGTGTTAAATTTCGATAGCAAGAAAAGAAGGTCCTGAATGTTCTTAATTATACCATCAAATAGAAAAGAAGGTCCTAAATGTTCTTAATTATACCATCAAGAAAAGAGGGTCCTGAATGTTCTTAATTATACCATCAAATAGAAAAGAAGGTCCTAAATGTTCTTAATTATACCATCAAAATTTAACACGCTTTTATTATTAATAAAATTAGGAATGTGATATATACTGGAAGATTTAATAATTTAGGTGTAAAGTTTTAATGTTAGAAATATATAATAATGTACAATATGGAAATATTTTGTGGCAAACGAAGAAGCCAAATTATCTTTAAAGGTTACAATGAACTTATAAAGTGTTATATTCCTTTACAGTGAATTTATTTTTTACTTTTTAGTTGATTTTATAAACCAATAATAAAAGCTTATTTTTAAAAAAGTTTTTTTTTCTTTAATTTTATTTTTTACTTTTTAGTTCGGTTTATCAACAAGAGGCAATAATGTCGCAGCGACATCAATCGGCTGCTAGCAGCAACAGAAACCATAGAATCTTTTACAATAAAGCCGCGTGGTTAATAAAGATACTTTCGGTTTATCAACAAGAGGCAATAATGTCGCAGCGACATCAATCGGCAGCTAGCAGCTAGCAGCAACAGAAACCATAGAATCTTTTACAATAAAGCCGCGTGGTTAATAAAGTTACTTTTGGGATATTGGAATAAAGACTAAACTAAACGATAAATGGGATTTTTGAAATTAAGCTAATTTTTTTATTTACTGTTAGCGAAGCCTGAACGATGATGAAAATTTGCAAAATCCCATCTTAACTGCAAGTTAGTACAATATCAAAAGCAAAATTTCCTGGAATGAAAACTTTCGAATATCTCTACTCGTGCGCCACCTATCGGAATTATTTTTTGGTTATTTTGCGTGGAGGCAGAAAGCTAAACGATGATGAAAATTTCAAGATCCTACCTCAACGGGAAGTTCGTTGAAAAACGAATTAATCGACACTGACAACAGACCTTCGTAATTCTCAAATAAAGCGACTCACGCGCCACCTAGCGGGTCCAATTTTTTTTTAACATTTAGAAATTAATTAAGTAACACACACGTAAAATATCAGCCAAATCGGTCCATAATTACGATTTTGAGTTTTTATTACCGCTATCTCAGCCCCACCTAGCGGAATTTTTTTTTACAAAAATATTTCTTTTCATGGTAGTAATACATGTTACGAATTTCAGCTAAATCGGACCATAAATGCGAATTTTGAAAATATAGCGACCCGCGCGCCACCTATCGAAATTTTTTTTTTATAATATTGCATTGTCATCGGGGTTATACATGGGTGCAGAATTTCAGATCAATCGGACACCGGGAAGTGTATCAAATTTAGCTTGCAAGATTTGTTAACAGACAGCCGTCAGGTGAAACTAAATAAAAGCTTATAAAATAGAAAGGGTTGAACAAGAAGGAAACCAAAATCAAATGATTGAGACAGAACAAATCACCCCAACAAAGTAGATAATCAAAAAATAGTAAAAACAAGAGTAGTAAAACAACCAAAATATTTACAGCAAAACTATGAAATACAACCAGAACAGATTATCGAAGAGCAAGTAAATATAGCATATTGCCTTTTAACAGAAGAACCGCAAACTTTGAAGAAGCAATAAAAAGTAAGGAATGGGAGAAAGCTATAAAAGCTGAACTAAATGCAAATACAAAATTGGAAACATGGAGAGAAGCAACTCTACCAATAGGAGCAAAAGCAATAAACACGAAATGGATCTTAAAGAAAAACAAGATGGAACAAAAAAGGCAAGAATTGTAGCAAAAGGATTTCAGCAAAGTCAACCATACCAGAAATACTATTCACCGGTTGCAAGAGCAACAACAATTAGAACCTTGCTAAGTCACGCAATACAACAAAATCTTAAATTAAAACAACTGAACGAACCAACCGCATTTCTAAATGGTAAAATAGAAAATGATATATATATAAAATGCCCTAAAGGTTTAAAGCTAAAAAATGTAAACGTACTGAAGCTGAACAAAGCTTTATATGGTCTTAAAGAAGCACCTAAATGCTGGAATTTAAGGTTTCATGATTTTATGATAAATAACTCATTTGAACAGTCAAAGCATGATTTTTTGTCTTTACATAAGCGAAAAAACGTGGATACTAATAAAAGTAGATCAGCGGTCACCAAAACTCTAACTGCAGCAATGTTAGTAACTGCAGTAGTGTTAGTAAAAAAACGAGTAGTTGAGTGCCCATCTGCTAACGTCGCATCGTTCAGTAGCTTGCGGGCAAGAAATTAGACAAGAACGTATGCGCGTACATTTTTCGAATCTATGCACTGCTATACACCCTACCCCTATACCTTACATCAATTCCCTCTACATCTAACATCTTACACCTTCAAATTATATATATATGTATATATATATAAATATTTTTTTTTCTAAATAATTCTTTTTTTTTTTGTTGTTTGGGTTAGTTCATTTATGTTTTTATGGGAAAACTCAAAATGTCAATATCATCGAATAAAACTGAAAGTGAAAATTGGCCTCGTGTATATTTATTCAAGTGTAAATTAATCAAGCTCTGCTGAAGCAATCATAAACTGTTCCAACAGAACCCAATACTTCCCATTCATGCAAATGTTATTTTATCCATATCGTTAATTTCATCACGTGTATATTTATGCTTTCCTTGTTTGAAACTATCGAAAATATTTGTTTTTACCACGCACATTGTCTTTTCTACAGAAAAAAAGTACATCTTCTCCATGGTAGAAAAATATAGAGGTAGTTTCACTTCTTCTTTTTGGCCGCCATTGCCTTCATTTGACATAAATCGTGTTTTTGATGTTTTCTTCTAAAACGGAGCTACATGGAGAGAAATATAGGCAAGAATATATTAAAAATTAAATTAAACATTACATTTTGAACGTTTATTAAAAATTGAAGAATAGCATAGGAAATTCTATAGTCTTTAATTTTTATAAAAATATATTATAATACACCAAAATATTAAAAATTTATATTTACTATGTGTATAAGAAAAGTATGGTCTTTAAATTTGCTGGTGTAGTAAAAATTAAAGAAATTTTCTCAGCGTGTACAAACGTGTAACATATAGAGCAAAGTTGCAATTCGACGCCGGCAAGTATACTCGTAAGTACGCGATAGCCTGATGGTTAACATCTCCGTTCAGCAGTCAAGTCAAAGAAGTGTGATTTCGATTCTCGGTGGAGGCAACAAAGCAACGTGGGAAAGTGCCATTTAGAACAAAGCTATAATTAGACGCTGGTAAGCATAACTAAACGATGGCATCGTAGTAGACACCTTGGTTGAGCGTTCGAGGGACCTGAGTGCGATTCTCGGTGAAGTCAATCTAAGAGCTCTGAAAAATATTTTTTTAAGATTAGAAAGCAAAAAAAATTATATTGACTTCACTGAGAATCGAACTAACTCTGCTTTGATTTGACTGCTGAACGGAGATGTTAACCATCAGGCTATCGCGAATTGCAGCTTTGTTTTATATGTATAGAAAAAAGTTCTTGATAGAACGGATTTTTAGTTTTCTGATCTGCAAAAATTAAGGAACTCTTAATAAAAACTTACTACTATGTCGTACTTGAAATAATATAAAATGGAATAACAAAAATTATTAAACTTTGGAGTTGGACCAACTTTAAAGTGCTGGCGTAGTAAAAATTAAAGAAATTTTCTCAGCGTGTACCATATCTTTAAAAATTAAAGTCATACGATGTAGAAAATAATTGAAGTATCTGGATATAAGAAATAAGTTGCGACGATGGTCAAATTTTTTTCCAACCCTGAGGTGAGTAGTAAAGGCTTTTGTTCTACCCAAAATATGTATGACATGGGTTAGGGCTCAATTTGGAATCGGACGGGGTAAAATTTTTAGTTTTCTTCCAACAACTTCTAACTGAATCAAAAATTTTATTGTCCGCTTTCAGATCATTGGTATCGAAGTCAAAACGCGTATTTGGTACCTCTGACATTTTTATAGACGTTTCATAAGTTTTTTTCGGACTATTTTTATTCAAATATATGAACTATATAACCGGGACATTTCGGGGCGAAAAAATGGAGCGAGAAGCCCGGTATTCGGGATCGTGATTCTCCGGGCTCGGTGTCTTATTACACATCATGGCTTGATGTTAAAAAGCGTCTCAAATGTCTCGAAAGTTAGATGACCCCGAAAAGATCATTTTTGAAGCCCGCACTCTACGAATAAAGTGTGGTTTTTAATTCGGTGAAAAAAAATAACCAAAAAAATTATCTTCTGCTCCGGCAAGCAATGCGATAAATTGACAAATGTTGCTTGGTAAACTTTGGCGTAATTGCTCAATTAGCTTAATAGGAAAACTACGGCAATTTTTCCTTATCATTTTTTCGGTGTGTACATCGCGAATTTTTGTTTTCATCAAATCCTCAAAGGTATAATGGAAATGGGGAGCAGAATATTGGCAGCAATGGAGAAGATAACCGGTCAAAGGTTTCTGAGTGGTAAGTAACTAGTGAGCAAAGGTTTGCAAGTATATACCTCAGGTTGCTAAACATCTTTAGAGGGTCTACAAAATTGCTCTCAAAAATCTTATTAAATATTTGAACCTGTTTCAATATAGGACTTAAAAACTGTAAAAACGCGGGAAAATAAAAAGTCGTGTGCGAGTCAATCCATGTGAAAACGTCTAATATTATCAAAAATTGTCGCTGACTAGTCTCGGATTTTGCTCAAACTTTGAGGGACCCTTCTTTAGGCCCCTTAAGGAACAAATTTACAAACATTTACTTTTTATAACCACTCGTTTCGGACTGGTCGAATTTCAAAGTTTGAAAAACGCCATTTTTAGGCTTACCCTATTATTGCTGCACAAATGTTTCTATTAGAGATATCCTTACATGCGATATGGCGTTTTAAAGGTAAAAGATAGTAGTTTGTTCAAAAGTAAATAATAAATCGTATAGCGAGTACCTGCCCTACTAGACATATATCAGTCATGGCTGAATGAAATCTATTTCAGGCCGTAGTGCAAAGTTTCATTCAGGTTTTCAAGAGCGACATTACAATCCTGAATAAACAATTTGTATACGTGTATGGTTTTGCGTCTCTTTCTTACTAATTAAATACTCCATAAGGCTCTTCTTATCTTTGTCGGGGCGCTTTTCCTTCATTCGTGACATAGATGTCAGTCAGGCATGAGTAAACAAAGCTGAGCAACAACAATAACAAACCTACAACAACAACAAGAATGCTATATAAATGAAATTAGATCCGATTTAAAAGTTTTGCATATATTCTTAAATGATTACATATTATGATACATTTGTATATTATCTACATATGTTGACATGCGAAAAATTATTAATAATATGTACAACCAATTTTTGAACATAACTAACAATTGCACTCCTGCCGCTGCAGCTGCTGCAATTTCTTCCACTAAACGGCATACGAGTCCTCAAGGGGCCGTCTTGAAGACGACGATCAGCAACAGACTCTACGCGCCTATTGGAACTACTGCGTTTGATTTTGGCTTCGGGAGCCTTTGGCGAATCCTCATCAGCTATGCATTTGTAGATTTCACGATTCAAAGCCGTCTCTTCGATTTCTTTTTTTGCTGCTGCTTCTTCCTATGCTTCTTTTTATCGGTGTTAGTTTTGCTATTACAGCGAAGAAATGGTTTTTTAGAGCAAAACAAGCGAAATAAAAGCAGACGAATTAATTTTTCAATTTTTGAAAATTGAAATTGACGTAAAATCTCTAAAATTTGTTTCTTTTGACACGAACAGTCAAACCAAAAAAGAAGAGAAGAGGATTGTTTGTCATTGTGAAGGTGTTGTCAAAAAAGGTGTAAGTGTATTGGAGTTTCCTACAGCACGCTTTAGCAGGGGGTTTGTGCTCATAATAGAGAAGTGCCATATTTGTTTTGAGTACGGAATTCCTTGTTTTAAGTATACAAATCTCAAATGCCAAATTCTTAAATCGAGTTGGTTTATTCTTGTTTTCAGACCGACCTTTTTCCCTCAGTGCGAGCACCGATTTCATAGGGAGTTCACATTGCTTCCATCGGGTGCAGTGGATGACCTGGCAATCCTCACATTAAGATTTCTTTTGTTTGGGTCGTAGTTATACGCAACTATATATGTATGGTTAGGATAAAATTAATATTAATTTAACTTAAAATTTGCTTTAAAAAATTGAATTTTAAATAAAACTTGTAATTTCTAAATGGGAGTGTTGACCAACTTTATTTAGAAGGCGTATAGGTAGTTTAATTAAGGGGCCATCGAAAATCCAGGTGCGTCGATGGCCATGGATGAGGGTGGGCCATCACCGGGCGCTGCAACAACACCCGCGGCGCCCCTTTGTATTGTTCGGCCTTATTTTTTTACTTTCTTTCCAGCCGTTGTAGCCGGTCGTTTCCGGCTCAGTGCACCACGAGATCATGCAGACCGCCTTCCTTACTGCTCCATTGTAGACGCGTTTCCATAACACCTCCAACCGCCTCCACTGGTTAGTCCTACTCCACGAAACACAAAAATATAGGTTAGGGTTTTCATTTAAGTATTCCCAACAAAAATATGAACATAATTTGCACTTTATTTTCCATGACATACTTTCTTTCCAAACGCTAACCCACTTTTTTAAGCTTGTTCAATTCACTAAAAAAATTTCACTTATTTCGTTAAAATAAAAGTTGACCATTTACCTTTTTTTCAGTTACACATCTGTTGTTATGGGTTTCTCTTAGTTAACATGTCTACCAGTGTTGCCACGAACATTTTTTTTTTCGTACCAAAATGACTTTGAAAGTACCAAAATATTGTTTTTTAAAAATAAAAGACAAATGATTTTATTCATTTTATTTATTCGTTTTCAATAGGGAACCAAGAGGCTTTAAACATGAATTTACATCACTATTTGTACTACAAATGCATATATATATATACGTATGTATGTAAATTTTTGAGAAACAAATTTACAACTTAAAACTTAAAAACACATGGTCGTTCGTACACTCGAGGTCAAGTAGGTACATATGGTGATTTCGTTTCAACGCCCTTGCACGGTGCACATCATTGTGAATAACAATACGTGCGATTTGTTTTTATTTTGTGACATTTTATTTACATCCGGCACACATCAACATGGCGGTCTCTCCTATCTTCTATCGAATGATAGAATGAGATAAGAAGATAGAAAGAGATGAGACAAAAGAGGAAATCATAAACAAAGTGCCAAATTTATTTACAACGAAGCTATTCGCAATGATTTTCCCCGTGTAAGGGCACATTTTCTTGTTGAAACGAAATCAGCATTAGATTTACCTACATTCAAAAAAGTGTTTCCTTATTTCAAGAAAAATTTCCCTTATTTGGCTCCAAAGACATTTTCCTTAATTTAAAGACTTTTTTCCTCAATTTAATTGAAATAAGGAAACTCTTTTTTCAGTGTACATCTTCTTTTTAAATTAATTGATGAAAACATTCTCTCTGTAGCTACTATGTGGCAAAGTTAGTAAATTGGATATAAAATTGGCCAATTCTGGGAACATTAACTCGCCCAATCCATTTTTCAAGCTCCCGACATTTTGCCAAAAAGAATTAATATCCTAATTGCTTTTCAAATTATGGTCACTCAACTTAAGTAAAGTCCACTGGGTAATGATTTTATCATTATCATCGCTTTTTTGAAATTTTAAAATTAAGTCAAATATACAGCCATCTTTGTCAGACAACACTTCCACAGGTATTATAATTTTTAGCAACTCGAGATCTTTTCTACTAAAATCGAACCGCACCTTGATTTGATCCAAAAGCTCAATATAAAATTTTAAAATATTAAGGGGATTCATCAACTCTTATAAGTTTACGAAATACGTAAGTTTATACATTTATCAGCTCAGTTAGATGAACGCCCTAGACAAATGTATGTGTACTTGATGTCAAACAAAAACTTTTTATTTCGAAATTCTCTTAAAGAAGTAATTTTCCACCCATTTTCAGCATATTCTTCTCTTTTTTTGGTCCAGTGTGCATTGAATGCATTAAAAAAATTACATGTCGAACGTCGTCATTGCATTGTATAAATTTACGCACTCTTTTACACACCAAAATCGAGGCGGAAGTTTATCAAATTTGTGTAAACTGCGTTCCATACAAATTTTGACACACTTTATAAGCGTCGATGAGTCCCCCTATTATCTTTTATTGCAATTCTTTGCGCGTGTGTAAGAATAGTTTTCGATAAAAATATTTCGGCTTTTGATCCTATGAAAATGTTTTCTTTTTTCATGTGATTGAAAACATTTTTGAAGTAAAATTCTTTAACGATTCAAAATAATATATTAGAGAAATCCACAAAAGTTTATTTTAAGGAAAAAAGTACCAAAATCAAAAACAGCGTACCAACGTACCAAATTATATTTACAGTACCAGTTTTGGTACGAAAGTACCAAGTACGGCCACTCTGGTGTCTACTATGAAAAAACGTAACAATATCACTGATTGGTTGCTGTACAAATTTTGATTTTATGCCAAAAAAAACTCAATTCTGTACATATAAATCATTTCCCCCAATAAAATATAAATCATTAAAGCTAACTTAGGAGGAGGGATTTTTGTATTTGAGAAGTTCAATGCACAAAATGAATAACTCGACTTACTCAAAAATTTGAGATTTCAGTATAACTGAACACATTACACATTTTTTTTGTTTTTAATAACTTGTCTGAACAACTAGTATTAGCAGCATTGAAAAGCAAATATGTAATTTTTTTGACAAGCCATCAATGGCTGTAATACATTTATTGTCGTTGTAATGTATGTATTATTTGAATTATGTATATTATTGGGCCTCATTATATACATATGTTTAAATGTAAGTTATATCTATATGCAGGCAAAAGAATAATTAATATTTTAGTTTGAACTATATAGCTCATTTCAAAATACATTGTACATTACATCATCGGATTTCTCATCTTCTTTTCAAATGGAGTTAGTCACTTTGTGCACCGAACGGCTCATTTGTACATTCATAGAATTATTTCTATCAACTTATCTTACATTATGCCATCCCATTACTAGCAGACAATGCACTTTCTCACGCAATCTATTCACCTTAAGCAGCTTTTCTTAGCGGTGACGCCTTCATCACAACTCATAAACGACCCCAATTATTTAACTTTTTCATAAGCTTACATATTCATAATTTATGCAAATCCTTCATTTGAGGAGCTTCAAACCAAAACGCAATAAATGTATACTGAAATAGTGTACTCTTATTGCGTTTCGGTTTGAAACTCCTCATTTCACCTTCAGAATTTCCAAAAAGCGGTAGAAAGATCAAATTAATTAGCTGGAATCAGATTTAATGAAATTAAATTTTCGCTATTGGTGTGAGTTTCTGAATTGTTATTGTAAAAAACTATCTTAATTAAAAAACTCTGTAATTCAACAGATTTGAGAAATAAAAACATTAGGGTCAGCCAAAAAAAAAAACAAAAATAGAAATAAAATACATTAGGCCCGGTTTTTCAGTGCAAGTTAAAACTTAGTTTAAACGGCCAGTTTATATGGGATAAACTCTAGTCAACTTTGTCTGTGGTTTAAACCTGCACTGTAAAAAAACTCTGTAATTCAACAGATTTGAGAGATAAAAACATTATCGTCAGCCAAAAAACAACAAAAAATAGAAATAAAATACATTAGGCCCGGTTTTTCAGTGCAAGTTTAAACTTAGTTTAAGCGGCTAGTTTGTATGGGATAAAGTCTAGTCAACTTTGTCTGTGGTTTAAACCTGCACTGAAAAACCGGGCATAAGTCTTATACTTAGTTTATCTTCACAAGTACAGGAATATAAAGGCCGGTCCACAATGAAAAACGCAACGAATATACGCTTTGTCAAAATAGAACCATGTAATTTTATTAATTTAAACACAATGGCGCATAATCATAGTCAACTTAAAGTATACTTCATCTTACGCTATGGATACACACACGGGGATTACCTCCAATAAATCTTCTTTGATCAGATCCAAATTTTACACTGACACACACAAAATTGAAGATTAACATTCGGCGCATTAGATGGCTTTGGTTGTAGTACTTGCGGTTTAAAACTAGATGTCGCCGATATTTGTTAATTTTTCGGCGACATCTATCGTCCAACCCGTCAGTTTGGTTGTATTTCTTGTTAGCTGTCGCTGGAAAATAAACAATTATCAGCGACATCTAGCGGCAAGTTCTCCTCTATATTCGTTTCGTTGTATTTCTTGCAGTTTTTGTTAATTTATCTGAAGAGTGTTGCCAGCGAACATTTTTGGGAGTTTATAATGAAGATTATGCTCAAGTTAACTCCCAAAAGCGGAGTTAATTCGGAATTAGTCGAGCTAATGTCGGTTTTTTCAGTTAGAGGCATTGCTAAAGTTAGAGCGGCGAATAGCTGTCACTAAAGCCGCTGCTAAATATACTGAGGTTGAAAAAATCTGTCATATAACGCGTTTTGTGCTTTAGATTTTGCTTACATTTGGTAAAAATAGTAAATAATAATCTCACGCTTAAATAAAAATACTGTTATTTTTCATACTGTGCCAATTTCTTTAAAATATCAACAACTGCTACAAGCAAATAGAAATTTAAAAAAAACGACTCCGCCAAATATTTTTTTTTCATGCGGATGAGCTTATTCATCATAAACATAAACTCCTAAGAGTCCTATTTGGCTCAAACAAAAACCACAGCCATAAGAGTCGTATATGACTAATGGAAGAGTCATTTACTACTCATTTCAGTCATTCATTCCTCGAGGAAAAGTCATTTATGACTCATGGAAGTCATTATGACTCATTTTGTATGTTTTATTTAATTTCGCTTAATTTAATTTTATTCCATTTCATTTTGCTTTATTTCATTTCATTTTGTTTCATTTCTTTTTTTTCATTTTATTTTATTTTATTTTACTTTAATTTATTTTACTTTATTTTATTTTATTTTAATTCTTACTACTTTTTTGGAGTGTAATGGGGTGTGGTTGCTGAGTTACCGCGCTCAATCCCGACTCTTGCGTCCTCGTTCGTGCACTCTGGGCAACGTTGAGCTACCTAGGCTCGCGGCAGAAAGAGAGGGAGCCCCGGTGGGGCCACTCTGACATACTTGGTTTAAGGGCTCACCGGGGTCTTTTTCGCAGCGTCTGTACACCATGAGGTGCGGCTGTAAGCGAGCGTCTGTCTTGAAGCAAGCGGCTCGCTATATAAATGTGCAAAACTTTTCCCTCCCAATCCAGGGTGTTATGCGATACCGTGCCCATTGGACGTTTGCAGCCGGGAGGCAAATCGTGGCTGTAGTCGAACGGAGCCTCACTGATACCGGGCCGCCTCAGGGAGTAACTATGGTCTTACCGCGGCATGGGGAACTGCGGCGGCGGACGACACACTTCCCCTTACACTACCCTTTACCCTAAGCTGGCCTTGTCCGGCGAGGGGTCGTACGAACAAGATGAAGAACACACAAAATACAAAGCAATTAACGACTTCGTTTACTCCGCAGCAGAGAAGAACTATGCTGGAGCAAGCGAAAACACAACGCCGGAGGACAAACTCCGCCTCAAAATTAACTGGGAGGCCGACAGCGATGGAAACTACGGGTCAGTCATCCCCCAAACTGCTATCAAGTAAGAGTGACTTGATGGGAGCAAGCAGCAGTGCGGCTGCCTACGCAGTCAAGCAGAAAACGGCGGAAGCTAAACTTCCATCAAGCGCTGGTACGAAACCCAATCTCGTCACATCTGGGGCAATGGTCTCATGACCTGGTTTCAGAGTTTCGAAAGAGAAGGACGACGCCGCAAAGGGAGAGACCGCGATGGCAACTACGAGTCTGAATCCCCCCCAAGAGGCATCTCCCCGACGCTTTGCGTACTGGGATAAAAGAAAGGCCGCAAGGATCCTTAAAAAATATGAGGGAGCATCGCAGGAGAAGCTGTCGCCGGAAGAAAGGAAGATGGTGGAGGAAGCGAAAGCTCTGATACCAAATTTCCAGAGGCCCTATGTGCCTAAGAGGGTGAACGGTAATCCCTTCAAACGCCAGAGATCGGACGGAGAGGTAAACCCCCATCCGAAGCGGCATCAGTTCAACCCCGTAGTGGGAAAACTCAGCTTTGCTGAAGTAACCAAGGACAGAATCCTTATAGGTTTCATTGACCGAGGTAACGACCGTTGGTCCATCCCCAAAGAGCGGTGGTTGTATGTCCGGAATGAAATGGACAGGGCCCTCCTCGACTTAATGCGTGAGTCTCCGGGTAGTCCGCCGCGAGGTACTGACGCGGGCAGGCACCAAGGTCAGATCAAAATATTCGCGTGCGAGGATGCAAGAACTGTCGCACTGTATAAGGCAGCAGTTGCAAGACTGGGTGAAGTCTACCCAGGGGCAAGACTAGATGTCGTCGACTGGAAGGACATTCCTGCTCGGCCAAGGGCAAGGGCATCGATTCCTGCCGTCCCTGCAGAACCCGAGAATATACTTGAGATGCTGCAGGTCTGGAATCCGTCTCTCCCGACGCAGGATTGGGGCGTCAATCTGGTCGCTGATGTGGTTGGGCCCAATAGACAGGTGGTTATCACTCTGAATAAGGAGGCGCTCGAGCCCCTTAAACGGTGCAACGGACGAGTGCATTACGGCTTGGGTCAGATCGTGATCCACGTATACCGTGGCGATGCACAGCGCGCTGCTATTCCGGACGCTCCGGAGGACTCGGAGATCGAGGCATCGGAAGGGGAAGCAGAGGAGTCCGACGCGGAAAGTATGTTATCCGCCACGTCAAATTGCGATGGTGCTGCGAACAACTCGGCGATAGAAGAAAGCCTGCTTGACGAAGAAGGCCTCGACGTCACGATCGTGGCTAAACCTGAGCACACTAACGTTGATGCTGCTTCAGACAGCAGGGTTCCCGCCACGCCAAATCGTGCAGGTGCTCTGAACAACTCCTCGTTGAGAGACAGCCCCCGGAACAGGCTAGACCTCGACGACACGCTGGCGGCAGGGAAGTCTGAGCTCTCTCATGTTGGTGGTGCTTCAGATAAATCTGCACAAATCTAAAGCAGCCTCGGCTGTTTTAAGCAGTCGTCTTTCTAAAGGCGACGTAGACGTGGTCCTTATCCAAGAGCCCTGGGTCAATAGCTCTAGGATCTGTGGATTGGGGACTAAGGGGTACAAGCTCATCCAAGCCAATGATGAGGGCAAGGTCAGAACCTGTATTTTGGTAAAGTCTGAGCTAAACACCTTTCTATTACCCAACTACTCAAATGGTGACGTTACAGCTGCCAGCTTAACAGTCGGCAGCACCAGCCTAACGATGGCGTCGGTCTATATGCCCTATGACGCCGAAGAACCTCCTCCACAAAAGGAGGTGAAAGATCTGGTGGATAATTTCTGTACGGGCCATCTTATTATTGGAGCTGACGCTAATGCTCATCACGTCCAGTGGGGAAGCTCCGATATTAACGCTAGGGGCGAGTCTCTGTTTGACTACCTACTAACAACTAACCTGGTGGTTTGTAACGTGGGTAACGAGCCTACTTTTATAACTAAAGCTCGTAGGGAGGTTATAGACCTCACTGTTTGTAGCGAAGGCGCTTATGAGTGGGTCAGAAAATGGCGTGTTCTTGATGAGCATTCATTTTCTGACCATCGGTACATAGAAATTGTATTAGACTTTATTGTTGAGCAGCCAGTTATGAAACGGCAAACATAGACCCCACTGGTGGTCTTACGACCTGGATTCGTTCCGTATATCATGCAGGAAGCAATTTAACAAGGCCAAGAGCATCGGTACGGAGCCTGAATGGCTCGAATATAAAGCTAAACTGAGGGCCTATAAAAAGGCTCTAAGGCAAGCGAAGAGAACTTCGTGGAGAAATTTCTGCACCGGGGTCGAAAAAGTCGATGATACAGCGAGACTTAGACGAGTGCTATCAAAAACTCAAACAGCCATTAGCTATTTACGGAAGCCTGGCGGATCTTGGACCAGCACGGAAGGGGAAACCCTGGAGCTGCTCCTGAACACACACTTTCCGGGGAACTTGTATGATGCACCTGTAGCATCTGCAACAAACCTGGCGGTAAACATACCCATTACGGAGGAAAGGGTAAGGTGGGCAATCAAAAGCTTTGAGCCGTTCAAGGCAGCTGGGCCAGACGGGATTTTCCCCGCACAACTCATAAACACGCTGGAAATATCAGCTAAATGGCTGGTAGTTCTCTATTCAGCCTGCCTGGCTCTTAATTACATTCCGTGCTCCTGGAGAAGCGCCACGGTAGTCTTTATTCCAAAGGCTGGGAAGGCCTCACACTATGAGCCTAAAGACTACAGACCGATCAGTCTCTCGTCTTTTGCACTTAAAACCTTCGAGAGGATAATTTCACACCAAAGGTAAATCAACGGAAACTGCGCTCCACAGCCTAGTCTCTATTGTTAAAAAATCATTGCATGAAAAGGAGTACTGTCTCGTGGCCTTTCTGGACATCGAAGGGGCTTTCAACAATATAAGGCCGGAGGCTATTAACACTGCTTTAACAAACCTGGGCATAAATAGGTCTCTTATTGGACTAATTGATCAACTACTAAAGGGAAGGAAAATAGTTTCTTCACTGGGAACAGTTGATCTTTCACGCTATGTCACAAGAGGAACGCCTCAGGGTGGTGTTCTCTCCCCGCTCCTATGGAACCTCACCGTAAACTCGCTGCTACGAGACACAAGGTGGGGGGGGCGGGAAGATAGTGGCATATGCAGACGATTTAGCTATTGCATATAGGGGCAAATTCCCACAAACCCTGTGTGACTTGATGCAAGTAGCACTGCGAGAAGTTTCTTCATGGTCCTCTCGCTGCGGACTTAGCATCAACCCGGGAAAGGTGGAGCTTGTCCTTTATACCAGGCGGTACAAGATACCACCGTTGAACCTACCAGAACTAGATGGCGTGCGCCTGAACTTAGCTGACAAAGCCAAATTCCTAGGCACAGTTCTAGATAGAAAGCTTAACTGGAAGGATAATGTCATCCAGCGCCAGAGCAAAGCGTGCATTGCACTTTACACGTGTAAAAGAGCCATTGGCAAAAATTGGGGGCTCAGCCCCAAAATTTGCAGATGGATCTACACTGCGATAATCCAGCCAATTATGCTGTACGGAGTCGTGGTATGGTGGCCTGCGCTAAGAAAGGCAACAAACCTAAATCTGTTAGGGAAAGTCCACAGATCGAGCATGATCTGTATAAGCGGGGCGTTAAGAACAACGCACAATGAAGCTCTCCAGGCCATTCTTGGCTTTTTGCCACTCGATCTGGAAGGGTACCGGGCAGCAGCAGCATCGGCTGTGCGTCTAAGGGAAACGTCCGTCTGGGGCGCAAGCACTATTGGACACTCCTGTATTCTAAGATCTTACAGCTTTCTCCCTCTGAGCACAGATCGGTGTGCGACCACAACAGTCGGAGATTGTTGTTTTAGAATAAACATTCCCAGCAGGGAAGACTGGGAGAACATAGATCGGTGTCCCGCTACTAATGGCGGCACTTTTATATACACCGACGGCTCGAAGTTAGACGGCAGAGTCGGAGGAGGGGTTTACTCAAGGGATGTGGACCTAGAACTCTCCTTTAGACTACCTGATCACTGCAGCGTCTTCCAGGCTGAAGTTTCAGCAATCATGGACGCCGTGACTTGGATAGGTGAACGCACCATCGGACAGGTTATCAGTATTTTCAGCGACAGCCAAGCGGCCATCAAATCCCTTGGCTCTTACTCGTTCAACTCTGAACTGACGCTCAGCTGTCGTCGATCTCTTCAAGAGATGGCCCAACAGAACCGCGTGAACCTCACATGGGTCCCGGGACACAGGGACATTGAGGGAAACTGTAGGGCAGACGAACTTGCCAAGCAGGGCACGACCAAGCAGATTCTTCAAGATAAAGAGCGCATAGGTATGCCGTTTGCCACGTGCAAGCTAATGCTGAAGGAGCATACACTCCGCGAAGCCAACGAAAGATGGCTACAAGCCCCAGGGTGCCGGATATCCAAGCAAACCTGGCCAAAATGCGATCTTAAAAGATCTAGACACATATACGCCCTAAAAAGGAAGGAAATCTCCATATTAATAGGTGTTTTAACCGGGCACTGCCTTATAGGTAGGCACGCAGCAAGGCTAGGCGTTCCCTACCGACGATGCTGCAGGAGTTGCAAAGATGATGAGGAAGAGGAAACGGTGGAGCACCTCATCTGCAACTGCCCGGCCTTAAGCGGAGCGAGAAGGCGCTCTCTGGGAGTTCCCTTCCTGGTTAGCTTAAGCCAGGTCGCGGAGCTAGACATAAAGGACTTGATGGCCTTCATCAAGTTATCAAAATGGTTCGAGGAGGGGTAGCGGTGTCGGTTAGGAGTGTCAGTCCCGGGTTTCGGCTATATGGAGAGTCCCGACAGTACTGGGATTTTCCATATGGCCGGGCCCCGGGACTGACTTTCCTAGTGTTTGGTGGTATCACAACGGGCCTTTTATTACTGGCCTAGGTGTGCCTTTGCGGCAGCCACTTCTACCTACCTACCTACCTACTACTTTTTTATTCTACCTTATTTTATCCTATTTTTTAACATGCATATTCGCGAGTTTTTTATTTCCCAACGCCCGAACTAAAGATGGGCGCGCCATGATTTTTGCAACACGACACGACAAAAAAAATTACTAAACCACGACACGCACTAACAAGAACGAAAAAAAATAAATGCACTTTGTAATAGAATGTTGTTGTTGTTCTTGGTGGTGGTGTTGTTGTTGTTGTTGTTGTTGTTAACAATGCATTGTCCTGCCTAGAGTGTATGATCATTCCGAAGATCTTCATCAAGCTCTTCTAACGGGAGTCCAAGGAAACGCGCAGTTTCAACAGGGTTGGACCAGAGGGACACAGGGGTTAGAAGAGTAGGTTCAATTGGACAATTGAAGAGATGTAGGGTATCATGGGGAATCCTACCACATGCAGGGCATGTGTTTGAAATTGTACCATTCAGTCTGGAGAAGTAAGAGTTTAACCTCACACTGTATCCAGACCGAAACTGTGACATGGTGACTCTTGTCTCCCTTGGTAAGGTGCGTTCTTCTTCAGCAATATCGGGTGGGAGACTGTTTAGAACGGGGTTCACAGGTCGAGATCCCACAAAAGTGTCAACCGACTCGGTGTGGATGTCGGTTAGAGCACGCAGATCAAACGGCAAGGTAATATGATGCCGGATCTCGTCATAATGCTTACGGATATGACTCCTTATGTCTCTCGGGGGCGGATCTGTGTCCAAAAGATGTCGGTTTGGACGTCCCGGCTTGTGGCAGTTCAGAAGGAATTTTCTGCTGAGCATTTCCGCGTGCTCTCTTACATTGAGCAGTTTTGCCTCTTGATGGAGGTGAGACTCAGGAGACATGAGGAGACATCCTGTAGCAGTTCTGATAGCGGTATTTTGGCAGACTTGTAACTTGGTCCAGTTGGTGTTACGCACGTTAGGCGACCATAGGGGTGCAGCATAGTCAAAGACTGATCGGCCAATGGCCTTATAGTCAGCAACATTTCCTTGTCTTTTCCCCAAGTACTGCCGGCAAGTTACTTGAGGATCTTGTTGCAACCTCGAGACCATTGCAGACACATGACCAGCAAATGAGAAAGTATTATCCAATGTCACATCCAGTAACTGTGGGTGGCTGACAGTTGGAAGCTTAGTGCCATCAACGTAAATATCTAATTCATTTCTCACTTGGTGCGTCCATATCGTAAAGAGTGTCGCCGTAGATTTAGTCGGTGATATCGTCAGATCTCGCTCAGTGGAAACCTGGAAAGGTCGCAGAGGTAACTGTTGATTTTCGCACAGAGTTCATCAGTATAGGGGCCCTCCCCCGTCGCCATTATTGTACAGTCGTCGGCATATGAAACAATGGTGACGCCATCTGGTGGTGGGGGCATCTTCGATAGATAGAAGTTAAACCGTGTCGGGTATAGGACATTACCCTGTGGCACCCCCTGTCTTATACGTCTAAGTTTTGATGTAGCGTTTCTTGAGTTTACCGACGCCTGCCGTCCGTTCAGATAATTAGCGGTCCATCTCTTTAAACCATCAGGGAGTTGTGTTTCAAGCAGATCTTGTATGAGCGTGGCGTGATTGACTGTGTCAAAAGCTTTTGACAAGTCTAGTGCCGCAAACACAGTATAGTTGGGGTTGATTTAGGCCGCTATTTTTTTGCGTTGTAATGACATTGAGTGCGGTGGTGGTGCTATGTAGCTTACGGAAGCCATGTTGATGACTAGCCAGGTGCAGATTTGCAGTATAATACCGGAGCAAGATGGACTCTAGCGTCTTCCCTACCGGCGACAAAAATGATATAGGGCGTTATGAATCGCCTATGTTTGCCGTCTTTCTAGGTTTTAATAATGGGACCACTCTCGCCTTTTTCCATATTTCAGGAATGACGAAAGTGTTCAGTGAAAGACTGAATAGAGCCGCTAAGTAATTGTGTCCCTCCTGACCTAGATGTTTCAACATCCTCATGGAAATACCGTCGGCCCCGATGGATTTTGAGGGCTTAGCCTGTCTGATGGCTTCCTTGACCTCCGAGGCAGTGATGACTGTAGGGTTATGTATTACTTTAATTAATGACTTTACTTCATATTACTTTGTTTAAATATTGTTATTAAAAATATTTTTCAATTCTTTAATGTTCAAATTTTGAATTTTTAAAAATCAAATTTTTTCATTCAGAAATTACAATTTCTAATATTAACACATATTGTTAAGAATTTTAATATTCAATAAATGTTTATCTGGATATATAATTTTGTTGTGTGAATTGGTGAAGAAATGATCGAATAAACACGCTATTATCTATTGGTGAATGCAAAATCCTGCCTAAACCTACACGCAAAGCGAGAAACCCATTGAAGCAAAAAAAACGAGATCACGATCAAGTATCTTCATTGCTATCTAAAGACATGCATGGATGAAGGGGGTATGTCGCATTCTCACTCAATTTCTGTTTTTGGCATTGGTGAATAGTTTTTATGCATATCTATATTTCTGTCTTATCAGAACTTGGCTATCGTGAAAATTGTAGAAGATAATTCATGGATGAAGGGGGTATGTACACAACTTTTCAATATGAATTGTGGAAGAAGGGGGTATGTTCCGTTTTTTTCATATAAAGCACTAAATATAAACTTATGCTTTTTATTGCATATTATGCAACGTCTTTTATGGCTTTGCATATTTTTTTTGTCAGTTTTCCATAAAGATTCGAAAAAACCTCAAATGTTTAAGCAAAACCTTAAAGCCGATTTTCTCGTTTCACTCAAAATGCGACTTACCCCCTTCATCCATGTATGTCTTCGTCTATGATTCTATTTTGGAAGATTTAGTTTTCCGGTGGAAATTATTAAGAAAGCATTCGCGTCAAGCTGAACGTCTCACAGTTAATTAAAGTGCATTCGAATAAAAATCGACAAACCACCACCATTGAATACAAAATTAACATTTTTACGTCAATCTACATAAACTCACTTGACGCGTTGTTCCTTTCGAATTTGCAGACAAATTCTTGAGTATTTCAAGTTCTAGCCGATTCCGATAAGAAGGTAGGTAGGTAGAAGTGGCTGCCGCAAAGGCACACCTAGGCCAGTAATAAAAGGCCCGTTGTGATACCACCAAACACTAGGAAAGTCAGTCCCGGGGCCCGGCCATATGGATAAGAAAGAAGAAATCCTAGTGAGCTGTATCTTTTTACAATACTATATACATACATATGTATATAAATAAGAATATTTATATTTCTTATTAATCAATTACTAGATATTATCAATTTCAATATCAAAATCAATTAAATAGGTAGTAAATTATTTATTGCTCATTGTAAATACTTCACTCCAGAGAAGTTTCTCTTATTATTGATTTTCTTTTTGTTGAGCCCACCTTAATACAAATATTGACAACAACCCCTGCAAAAAATGCGATTAGTCCGGGATGCATCCGGGATCAATCGAGAGGAGACTACTACTTTTTCTAGTCTCTTTGTATGGAGAGTTTTGATCGCATTTGTTCGAGCATGTCCTATGGAGAGACTAATTGTACCCCTTTCATACCAGAACGGGTATGAATGTCGATTCGTCGCTTGTGTAAAGTGTAAACTAAAGTTTTCCCCGTTCATATTTATAACAGCTCCTAGGAGCTTTCACGGGTAAGTGTTATTGAAATTATAGTGTCCTATTGGATTGGATGGGATATAACCTTCCAAATCCCCAAGATATCAGTCTGATTAATCCCCAACTCTATCCGTAAGGCATGTGTTGGGCAAATTGTAGACCAGTTGTACCCGAAAGGGATTAATCGAGGACAACTCTCTTTAGGGATTAATCGCACAATTTTTTGCAGGGAATGATATACATAGAAAATCCATATGAAAATCAACATAACAATGAAATTTTTGCTACTTCAGGGAAGCTTCCTCAGTTTTGGACCAATTGTCCTGAAGCATGTTTAATAGAAAAAATATTACTCAGGAAATAACGAAGTATGGGTATGTTATTACTGCACTCCGCAGGATGTTATCATGACAATTCTAGATTTTATACAGAATCCTCCTGAGAACGCCAAACAAAAGATAAAGTATTATCGGATTCTGAAATGGGAGATCGCAAACCGTCAGAGTTCTATCGGTCGCTTGTATTTCTTTCTGGTACCAATTTTAGAAAAGAAATTATTAAAAAGCTATGGATGAGGAAATTACCAAAAAATGTAAATGTAATTTTAGCAAGATCCAACTAAATTGACATCAATGAATTAGTTAAATTAGCTAATAATATTTGGGAAGCTGTAAATAAAAATGAAATTGCATCAGTTGGTAACTTTCCAAATCCCAAAAGCGATAATGCAATTATTTCCAATTTGGTTCAAACCACTAGTCTGATATGCAAAAACTTTGAAAAATGTCTCTAGATCTTTCTGAAGTTAAAAAAGAAATTAATCAAAACAAGTAAGGAAAGCTGTCTTCGGCTGTGCCGAAGGCTATATACCTTTCATGAAAAAGCGTCACGATTTTCACTGTTCGATCCCCAGTACAGCCTGTTTCAATTTAACTATATTTACTATACACATTACACATCTTTGTTATAATTTAAAAAAACTTACAAAATAATAGGATCCGAGTTATCGGAACAATCGATTGTATGGAGGCTATGTATTATACGTGTTCAATTGTACTGACTTACACTATACACATTACATATGTAGAAAGTACTAAAGGTGCAATATTTTACGTTCCTAAATTTTTAAATGCGGAAGTATTGGCCAAAAAACCTTATATCGGAACAACCGGTTGTATGGGGCTACATATATGTTATATTTACCCGATCTTCTTGATTTTCCTCTACACACTACATAAATTGAAAGTACTCAAGTTGCAAAATTTTATGTTCCTAACTTTTTAATTGCAGAAGTTTTGGCCAAAAAACCTTATATCTGAACAATCGGTTGTATGGGGGCTATATGTTACATTTGCCCGATCTTGTTGATTTTCACTATATACACTACATAAATAGAAAGTACTCGAGATGCAAAATTTTACGTTCCTAACTTTTTAATTGCAGAAGTTTTGGCCAAAAAACCTTATATCTCAACAATCGGTTGTATGGGGGCTATATGTTACATTTGATCGATCTTGTTGATTTTCACTAAATACACTACATAAATAGAAAGTACTCGAGTTGCAAAATTTTACGTTCCTAACTTTTTAATTGCAGAAGTTTTGGTCAAAAAACCTTATATCTGAACAATCGGTTGTATGGGGGCTATATGTTACATTAGCCCGATCTTGTTGATTTTCACTATATACACTACATAAATAGCAAGTACTCGAGTTGCAAAATTTTACGTTCCTAACTTTTTAATTGCAGAAGTTTTGGTCAAAAAACCTTATATCTGAACAATCGGTTGTATGGGGGCTATATGTTACATTTGATCGATCTTGTTGATTTTCACTAAATACAACACAGCACTGCTTCACTTTTCATGCTGACGCTCTAGAGCTTCGTGATATGCCAGCCGGTGAGTAATTACACATTTTACTTTTAATTTTGCTACATTCTGTCACTATGATAACAACATTCATGCCACTCTTTTAATTGTATTAAAGTAAAAAATTACAATTGTTACTTGGAATTTCGCTACATTCTGTCACTATAATAACAACATTTATGTCAATCTTTTAATTGTATTAAAATAAATAATTACAATATTAATGATAACACGTCGTGTAATTAATCAGTAAATTTGATAAAATGGTCTCCACATATCAAAAAAATTTGCCCAGGAACGATATAGAGCTTAGCGAGAATGCCATATAACCTTCGAATCAATATACTCGTTACATCAAATCTGGCCTGCACCGCAAAAATAAAGAAACAGCCCTGATGAAATTTTAATTCTGAATATGAATTGTAATTTTCTGAATATGAAATGTAAGTTTCTGAATATCAAATGAAAATTCTGAATATAAATTGTAATTTTCTGAATATGAAATGTATTTTTCTGAATATGAAATGGAAATTCTGAATATGAAATGTAATTTTCTGAATATGAAATGGAAATTCTGAATATGAAATGTATTTTTCTGAATATGAAATGGAAATTCTGAATATGAATTGTAATTTTCTGAATATGAAATGAAAATTCTGAATATGAATTGTAATTTTCTGAATATGAAATGGAAATTCTGAATATGAATTGTAATTCTCTGAATATGAAATGAAAATTCTGAATATGAAATCTAATTTTCTGAATATGAAATGAAAATTCGGAATATGAATTGTAAAATTCTGAATATAAATTGTAATTCTCTGAATATAAACTGAAAAAGGTGTAGTATGTATACGCCACAAAATGTATAGTCAATGAACTATGTTGTTTGCTGAGTAGTTCGACATTGACTGGTTTGAGGCTAATCAGCAACAAACTAGTATAAATAGACCACAAAATGTATAGTCAATGAACTATATTGTTTGCTGAATAGTTCGACATTGACTGGTTTAAAGGTGATCAGAAATGAACTAGTATGAATACACCACAAAATGTATAGTCAATTAACTATATTGTTTGCTGAGTAGTTTGGCATTGACTGGTTTAACGCTAATCAGCAATGAACTACACCTTTTTCAGTTTATATTCAGAAAGTTACATTTTATATTCAGAAAATTACAATTGATATTCAGAAAGTTACAATTCATATTCAGAATTTCCATTTCATATTCAGAAAATTGAAATTCATATTCAGAATTTCCATTTCATATTCAGAAAATTACAATTGATATTCAGAAAGTTACAATTTATATTCAGAATTTCCAATTGATATTCAGAAATTTACAATTAATATTCAGAAAATTACAGTTAATATTCAGAAAGTTACAGTTCATATTCAGAATTTCCATTTCATATTCAGAAAGTTGCAATTGATATTCAGAAATTTACAATTCATATTCAGATGGTTATATATGATTTAATTAACAAAACAAGTAAAAGGCGAGATAAAACTCTAATTTGGGATGATAAATCTAAGAAAGTGTTTGAATGTATTAAAGAGAAATTTGCATCTGTGATTTTGTTAAACCATTTTAGCAGCAAAGATGGTAGGTAGGTAGAAGTGGCTGCCGCAAAGGCACACCTAGGCCAGTAATAAAAGGCCCGTTGTGATACCACCAAACACTAGGAAAGTCAGTCCCGGGGCCCGGCCATATGGAAAATCGCAGTGCTGTCGGGACTCTCCATATAGCCGAAACCCGGGACTGACACTCCTAACCGACACCGCTACCCCTCCTCGAACCATTTTGATAACTTGATGAAGGCCATCAAGTCCTTTATGTCTAGCTCCGCGACCTGGCTTAAGCTAACCAGGAAGGGAACTCCCAGAGAGCGCCTTCTTGCTCCGCTTAAGGCCGGGCAGTTGCAGATGAGGTGCTCCACCGTTTCCTCTTCCTCATCATCTTTGCAACTCCTGCAGCATCGTCGGTAGGGAACGCCTAGCCTTGCTGCGTGCCTACCAATAAGGCAGTGCCCGGTTAAAACACCTATTAATATGGAGATTTCCTTCCTTTTTAGGGCGTATATGTGTCTAGATCTTTTAAGATCGCATTTTGGCCAGGTTTGCTTGGATATCCGGCACCCTGGGGCTTGTAGCCATCTTTCGTTGGCTTCGCGGAGTGTATGCTCCTTCAGCATTAGCTTGCACGTGGCAAACGGCATACCTATGCGCTCTTTATCTTGAAGAATCTGCTTGGTCGTGCTCTGCCTGGCAAGTTCGTCTGCCCTACAGTTTCCCTCAATGTCCCTGTGTCCCGGGACCCATGTGAGGTTCACGCGGTTCTGTTGGGCCATCTCTTGAAGAGATCGACGACAGCTGAGCGTCAGTTCAGAGTTGAACGAGTAAGAGCCAAGGGATTTGATGGCCGCTTGGCTGTCGCTGAAAATACAGATATCCTGTCCGATGGTGCGTTCACCTATCCAAGTCACGGCGTCCATGATTGCAGAAACTTCAGCCTGGAAGACGCTGCAGTGATCAGGTAGTCTAAAGGAGAGTTCTAGGTCCAAATCCCTTGAGTAAACCCCTCCTCCGACTCTGCCGTCTAACTTCGAGCCGTCGGTGTATATAAAAGTGCCGCCATTAGTAGCGGGACACCGATCTATGTTCTCCCAGTCTTCCCTGCTGGGAATGTTTATTCTAAAACAACAATCTCCGACTGTTGTGGTCGCACACCGATCTGTGCTCAGAGGGAGAAAGCTGTAAGATCTTAGAATACAGGAGTGTCCAATAGTGCTTGCGCCCCAGACGGACGTTTCCCTTAGACGCAGAGCCGATGCTGCTGCTGCCCGGTACCCTTCCAGATCGAGTGGCAAAAAGCCAAGAATGGCCTGGAGAGCTTCATTGGGCGTTGTTCTTAACGCCCCGCTTATACAGATCATGCTCGATCTGTGGACTTTTCCTAACAGATTTAGGTTTGTTGCCTTTCCTAGCGCAGGCCACCATACCACGACTCCATACAGCCTAATTGGCTGGATTATCGCAGTGTATATCCATCTGCAAATTTTGGGGCTGAGCCCCCATTTTTTACCAATGGCTCTTTTACACGTGTAAAGTGCAATGCACGCTTTCCTCTGGCGCTGGATGACATTCTCCTTCCAGTTAAGCTTTCTATCTAGAACTGTGCCTAGGAATTTGGCTTTATCAGCTAAGTTCAGGCGCACGCCATCTAGTTCTGGTAGGTTCAGCGGTGGTATCTTGTACCGCCTGGTATATAGGACAAGCTCCAACTTTCCCGGGTTGATGCTAAGTCCGCAGCGAGAGGACCATGAAGAAACTTCTCGCAGTGCTACTTGCATCAAGTCACACAGGGTTTGTGGGAATTTGCCCCTATATGCAATAGCTAAATCGTCTGCATATGCCACTATCTTCCCGCCCCCCCTCCTTGTGTCTCTTAGCAGCGAGTTTACGGTGAGGTTCCATAGGAGCGGGGAGAGAACACCACCCTGAGGCGTTCCTCTTGTGACATAGCGTGAAAGATCAACTGTTCCCAGTGAAGAAACTATTTTCCTTCCCTTTAGTAGTTGATCAATTAGACCAATAAGAGACCTATTTATGCCCAGGTTTGTTAAAGCAGTGTTAATAGCCTCCGGCCTTATATTGTTGAAAGCCCCTTCGATGTCCAGAAAGGCCACGAGACAGTACTCCTTTTCGTGCAATGATTTTTCAACAATAGAGACTAGGCTGTGGAGCGCAGTTTCCGTTGACTTACCTTTGGTGTATGCATGTTGATAGCTAGAAATAAGGTTGCTATCAATAGTAGAGGAGAGATAATCGCTAATTATCCTCTCGAAGGTTTTAAGTGCAAAAGACGAGAGACTGATCGGTCTGTAGTCTTTAGGCTCATAGTGTGAGGCCTTCCCAGCCTTTGGAATAAAGACTACCGTGGCGCTTCTCCAGGAGCACGGAATGTAATTAAGAGCCAGGCAGGCTGAATAGAGAACTACCAGCCATTTAGCTGATATTTCCAGCGTGTTTATAAGTTGTGCGGGGAAAATCCCGTCTGGCCCAGCTGCCTTGAACGGCTCAAAGCTTTTGATTGCCCACCTTACCCTTTCCTCCGTAATGGGTATGTTTACCGCCAGGTTTGTTGCAGATGCTACAGGTGCATCATACAAGTTCCCCGGAAAGTGTGTGTTCAGGAGCAGCTCCAGGGTTTCCCCTTCCGTGCTGGTCCAAGATCCGTCAGGCTTCCGTAAATAGCTAATGGCTGTTTGAGTTTTTGATAGCACTCGTCTAAGTCTCGCTGGATCATCGACTTTTTCGACCCCGGTGCAGAAATTTCTCCACGAAGTTCTCTTCGCTTGCCTTAGAGCCTTTTTATAGGCCCTCAGTTTAGCTTTATATTCGAGCCATTCAGGCTCCGTACCGATGCTCTTGGCCTTGTTAAATTGCTTCCTGCATGATATACGGAACGAATCCAGGTCGTAAGACCACCAGTGGGGTCTATGTTTGCCGCGTGGTTTTGGTACTGGACAAGCCTGCTCTAGGGCATTTGAGAGCGCCGTTGTAAAGGTCGTTACCAGGTCATCCAGTTCTCCCACTGATGAGGGGGCTTGTGGAGGTAATACTGGTAGGTCCCTAGCTAATATTTGGTTATGTAGCTGCCAGTTAGTGTTGCGTGGATTTCGTTTCATAACTGGCTGCTCAACAATAAAGTCTAACACAATTTCTATGTACCGATGGTCAGAAAATGAATGCTCATCAAGAACACGCCATTTTCTGACCCACTCATAAGCGCCTTCGCTACAAACAGTGAGGTCTATAACCTCCCTACGAGCTTTAGTTATAAAAGTAGGCTCGTTACCCACGTTACAAACCACCAGGTTAGTTGTTAGTAGGTAGTCAAACAGAGACTCGCCCCTAGCGTTAATATCGGAGCTTCCCCACTGGACGTGATGAGCATTAGCGTCAGCTCCAATAATAAGATGGCCCGTACAGAAATTATCCACCAGATCTTTCATCTCCTTTTGTGGAGGAGGTTCTTCGGCGTCATAGGGCATATAGACCGACGCCATCGTTAGGCTGGTGCTGCCGACTGTTAAGCTGGCAGCTGTAACGTCACCATTTGAGTAGTTGGGTAATAGAAAGGTGTTTAGCTCAGACTTTACCAAAATACAGGTTCTGACCTTGCCCTCATCATTGGCTTGGATGAGCTTGTACCCCTTAGTCCCCAATCCACAGATCCTAGAGCTATTGACCCAGGGCTCTTGGATAAGGACCACGTCTACGTCGCCTTTAGAAAGACGACTGCTTAAAACAGCCGAGGCTGCTTTAGATTTGTGCAGATTTATCTGAAGCACCACCAACATGAGAGAGCTCAGACATCCCTGCCGCCAGCGTGTCGTCGAGGTCTGGCCTGTTCCGGGGGCTGTCTCTCAACGAGGAGTTGTTCAGAGCACCTGCACGATTTGGCGTGGCGGGAACCCTGCTGTCTGAAGCAGCATCAACGTTAGTGTGCTCAGGTTTAGCCACGATCGTGACGTCGAGGCCTTCTTCGTCAAGCAGGCTTTCTTCTATCGCCGAGTTGTTCGCAGCACCATCGCAATTTGACGTGGCGGATAACATACTTTCCGCGTCGGACTCCTCTGCTTCCCCTTCCGATGCCTCGATCTCCGAGTCCTCCGGAGCGTCCGGAATAGCAGCGCGCTGTGCATCGCCACGGTATACGTGGATCACGATCTGACCCAAGCCGCAATGCACTCGTCCGTTGCACCGTTTAAGGGGCTCGAGCGCCTCCTTATTCAGAGTGATAACCACCTGTCTATTGGGCCCAACCACATCATCGACCAGATTGACGCCCCAATCCTGCGTCGGGAGAGACGGATTCCAGACCTGCAGCATCTCAAGAATATTCTCGGGTTCTGCAGGGACGGCAGGAATCCATGCCCTTGCCCTTGGCCGAGCAGGAATGTCCTTCCAGTCGACGACATCTAGTCTTGCCCCTGGATAGACTTCACCCAGTCTTGCAACTGCTGCCTTATACAGTGCGACAGTTCTTGCATCCTCGCACGCGAATATTTTGATCTGACCTTGGTGCCAGCCCGCGTCAGTACCTCGCGGCGGACTACCCGGAGACTCACGCATTAAGTGGAGGAGGGCCCTGCCCATTTCATTTCGGACATACAACCACCGCTCTTTGGGGATGGACCAACGGTCGTTACCTCGGTCAATGAAACCTATAAGGATTCTGTCCTTGGTTACTTCAGCAAAGCTGAGTTTTCCCACTACGGGGTTGACCTGATGCCGCTTCGGATGGGGGTCTACCTCTCCGTCCGATCTCTGGCGTTTGAAGGGATTACCGTTCACCCTCTTAGGCACATAGGGCCTCTGGAAATTTGGTTACAGAGCTTTCGCTTCCTCCACCATCTTCCTTTCTTCCGGCGACAGCTTCTCCTGCGATGCTCCCTCATATTTTTTAAGGATCCTTGCGGCCTTTCTTTTATCCCAGTACGCAAAGCGTCGGGGAGATGCCTCTTTGGGGGGATTCAGACTCGTAGTTGCCATCGCGGTCTCTCCCTTTGCGGCGAGGTCCTTCTCTTTCGAAACTCTGAAACCAGGTCGTGAGACCATTGCCCCAGATGTGAAGAGATTGGGTTTCGTACCAGCGCTTGATGGAAGTTTAGCTTCCGCCGTTTTCTGCTTGACTGCGTAGGCAGCCGCACTGTTGCTTGCTCCCATCAAGTCACTCTTACTTGATAGCAGTTTGGGGGATGACTTACCCGTAGTTCCCATCGCTGTCGGCCTCCCAGTTAACTTTGAGGCGGAGTTTGTCCTCCGGCGTTGTGTTTTCGCTTGCTCCAGCATAGTTCTTCTCTGCTGCGGAGTAAACGAAGTCGTTAATTGCTTTGTATTTTGTGTGTTCTTCATCTTGTTCGTACGACCCCTCGCCGGACAAGGCCAGCTTAGGGTCAAGGGTAGTGTAAGGGGAAGTGTGTCGTCCGCCGCGGCAGAGCCCCATACCGCGATAAGACCATAGTTACTCCCTGAGGCGGCCCGGTATCAGTGAGGCTCCGTTCGACTACAGCCACGATTTGCCTCCCGGCTGCAAACGTCCAATGGGCACGGTATCGCATAACACCCTGGATTGGGAGGGAAAAGTTTTGCACATTTATATAGCGAGCCGCTTGCTTCAAGACAGACGCCCGCTTACAGCCGCACCTCTTGGTGTACAGACGCTGCGAAAAAGACCCCGGTGAGCCCTTAAACCAAGCATGTCAGAGTGCCCCCCCCGGGGCTCCCTCTCTTTCTGCCGCGAGCCTAGGTAGCTCAACGTTGCCCAGAGTGCACGAACGAGGACGCAAGAGTCGGGATTGAGCGCGGTCACTCAGCAACCACACCCCATTACACTCTAGCAGCAAAGATACAAAGTTGTCTTTAATTGTGGATGCATCTAATATGACAGTTGGTGGTGTTATAAAACAGCACATTACCCTGCAGCGAAACCTCAAACTAGTCAGAAAAATACTAGTATATAACTATAATTTTCGGGCAGAACTCATACTAGTCAGGAAATGCCCATTTCATACTACACCTTTTTATACCTTTCATGAACATGAAATGGTATTATAACTTTGGTCCGATGTTTGTAAATATGAGAAGAAGAAGAGATAGACCCATCAATAAGTATACTGAAATGATGAGGATGACGAGATGAGTTGATTTAGCCATGTCCGTCTGTCCGTCTGTATGTCTGTCTGTCTGTCTGTCTGTTTGAACGCAAACTAGTCCCTCAGTTTTTGAGATATTTGGCTGAAATTTGGTATGCGGCCACCATTTTCCAATATAGGAATCATTTGTCGGAACCAGCAAGATCGGACCAATATAACATATAGCTCCCATACAACCGATTATTCCGATAAACGGATTTTGGGCTATAACTCCTGTAATTAAACACGAAGGAACGTGAAATTTTATAAGTGTTGCTATTTTTATATGCGAAATATCGATGCTGAAAATCATAGAGATGGGATAAATATTTCACATAGCTCCCATACAGTCGATTATTCCGATAAACGGATTTTGGGCTATAACTCCTGTAATTAAACACGTAGGAACGTGAAATGTTGTAAGTATTGCTATTTTTATATGTGAAATATCGATGTTGAAAATCATTGAAATGGGATAAATATTTCACATAGCCCCCATACAATCGATTGTTCCGATAAACGGATTTTGGTAGATAACTCCTGTAATTATATCGGTAGGAACGTGAAATTTCGTAAATGTTGCTATTTTAGAATGTGGAATGTCGATGTTAAAAATCAATGAGATTGGACCAATATAACACGTCGTCCCCATATAATCGATAGCTCCGATAATTTCGGTATGAGCTAAAGTTAAATTCACACAGGCTGTACTGGGGATCAAACAGTGAAAATCGTGACGCTTATTCATGAAAGGTATTTAGCCTTCGGCACAGCCGAAGACAGCTTTCCTTACTTGTTCAGTTTATATTCAGAGAATTACAATTCATATTCAGAATTTTCATTTCATATTCAGAAAATTACATTTCATATTCAGAATTTTCATTTCATATTCAGAGAATTACAATTCATATTCAGAATTTTCATTTCATATTCAGAAAATTACAATTCATATTCAGAATTTTCATTTCATATTCAGAAAATTACAATTCATATACAGAATTTCCATTTCATATTCAGAAAAATACATTTCATATTCAGAATTTCCATTTCATATTCAGAAAATTACATTTCATATTCAGAATTGCTATTTCATATTCAGAAAGCTACAATTCATATTCAGAAAATTACATTTCATATTCAGAAAATTACAATTTATATTCAGAATTTTCATTTCATATTCAGAAAATTACAATTCATATTCAGAAAATTACAGTTCATATTCAGAATTAAAATTTCATCAGGGCTGTTTCTCTATTTTTGCGGTGCAGTCCAGATTTGATGTAACGAGTATATTGATTCGAAGGTTGGTATATGGCATTCTCGCTAAGCTCTATATCGTTCCTGTGGAGACCATTTATCAAATTTACTGATTAATTACACGACGTGCTATCATTAATATTGTAATTATTTATTTTAATACAATTAAAAGAGTGGCATACAAGTTTTTATCATAGTGACAGAATGTAGCGAAATTCAAAGTAACAATTCTGATTATTTATTTATTTAAAATCATTCGTGAAAACCAAGAGAGATGACTTGTACAAACATACTAAAGCGACTTGTGTATGAAGAATCTTTCTTAGGGAATGAACTCATCACAATTTTCATAATCTCAGAAAAGGGCCAATAAGGTATCCCGGTTCCGGGCTCCCCACATTCTTAATGCCATTTCATATTGAGTAAATTACAATTCACTTTCAGAAAATTGGACAGTAAAATTATTTAGCAGCCTTTGTTTTACCAATTATTTTTTTCATACGTACCTAACTTTCATTGTGCTTTCGATTGTGCTTTATTTAAATAAAAATTATTAAATAAAACCTAAAATTAAAAACATGGAGCTAAAAGATAATTGTGCAATATGCCAATATACAATGGCATACAAAGATGTTTGCCGAGTTTTACCGTGCAGGCACCTTTATCATACAGGATGTGCAGAGACATTGCTAGGTGGAATAGCGAATACTTGCGCTATATGCAGAGGTGAAATAAGTGGTGAGAACATACAAACAAACAATATTATAAAGGGCTTCTTTCGGTTTGTAACAAAAAAAAATCTACGTAACGCAGCCCACAGACCACCACAGACGCTGAAGTAAATTTATGAAATCTGCTTAAACTTAAGTAGATTTCACTGTATGTAGGACCGCTTGCAAACCGATTAAGAGATATCAAAAAAAACATTTTCGTTCTACCTCCTCCGAGTGCAATGGTATGCGTCGATTTTTGTCATTTCTTATGTGCCGCCGCACAGTGAATAAAACAATATAACAATATAAATTAGAATAAGGTGAAATAAAATAAAATAAAAATGAATAAATCAAATAATTCCCCATAATTTTTTCTTTGTGTTAGGTACCGAGGATATTGTGCGTGGAAAATATAATACGCACTCGTCCCAGGACCGCGAGAGAGTTGTCAATGCTTCAAACAGGGGGGAAGATTGGCCCGCACTAGCAGCGTCGCTAGGAATTGCCTACAAGACGGCACACACGTGGGTATTAAATGGACGACCGCAAAAAGTGACTGCTGGTGGAAAAAAGCCCTGCAAATTAGAGCCAGAGCAGGTCGAAGAAATGCTGCATTGGGTCGAGCGAAACTGCAGCATTACTCTTCGCGAAATTCAGGCAGAAATTTTAAATAAATTCAACAAAGCGGTAGCAGTTTCAACAATAAATAATTACCTTGAAGGTAAAATGTTCACACTTAAAAAAGTACACACCCACTCAATCACAATGAATTCACCTGAAAACAAGGCCAAAAGAGCACAATACGTGTCTCAATTAAACACATTCGTCCAGGCTGGTAAACAATTAATTTACTTGGATGAAACCAATTTTAACTTATTCTGTCGGCAATCGCGCGGCAGATCTAAGCGCGGCGACCGGGCACTGCAGGTGTTGCCAGCATCCCGGGGACCAAACGTCCACCTGATAGGGGCTATCTCGGCATCGTCGGTGATAACCTTGGACAGGCAGCGAGGCTCTTTTACTGCAGCCTCTTTCAGACGTTGGGTAGCAACAGTTTTAGAAAAATGGCGGGAACTTGGAAACAACCTGAGTGACACAGTCATCATATGTGACAATGCTCCCTGTCATTCAAGCGTTGAAGCAGCCGTAAACGAATCCTCCAATGGACAGGCAAGTGTACTCAGGTTGGGAGCATATTCCCCCATGCTAAACCCTGTTGAGGCCATTTGGTCGAAAATAAAATCTATTGTTAAGGCCAGTATGAATGTGCCGAATGTGCAAGGTCCAGGTCTGGTAGAACAGAGGCTGCAGTACCTGGAGAGCAAAATCGATGATGCCAAGATAGCCATTACAGGTGGAGACTGTGCTCGAGCAACACAGCACTGCTTCACTTTTCATGCTGACGCTCTAGAGCTTCGTGATATGCCAGCCGGTGAGTAATTACACATTTTACTTTTAATTTTGCTACATTCTGTCACTATGATAACAACATTCATGCCACTCTTTTAATTGTATTAAAGTAAATAATTACAATTGTTACTTGGAATTTCGCTACATTCTGTCACTATAATAACAACATTTATGTCAATCTTTTAATTGTATTAAAATAAATAATTACAATATTAATGATAACACGTCGTGTAATTAATCAGTAAATTTGATAAAATGGTCTCCACATATCAAAAAAATTTGCCCAGGAACGATATAGAGCTTAGCGAGAATGCCATATAACCTTCGAATCAATATACTCGTTACATCAAATCTGGCCTGCACCGCAAAAATAAAGAAACAGCCCTGATGAAATTTTAATTCTGAATATGAATTGTAATTTTCTGAATATGAAATGTAAGTTTCTGAATATCAAATGAAAATTCTGAATATAAATTGTAATTTTCTGAATACGAAATGTATTTTTCTGAATATGAATTGTAAAATTCTGAATATAAATTGTAATTCTCTGAATATAAACTGAAAAAGGTGTAGTATACAACTATAACTTTCTGGTAGATCTCATACTAGTCAGGAAATATCCATTTCATACCAGTACACAACTAGAATTTTCTGTCTTAATTCATACTACACCTTTTTCAGTTTATATTCAGAGAATTACAATTCATATTCAGAATTTTCATTTTATATTCAGAAAATTACATTTCATATTCAGAATTTTCATTTCATATTCAGAGAATTACAATTCATATTCAGAATTTTCATTTCATATTCAGAAAATTACAATTCATATTCAGAATTTCCATTTCATATTCAGAAAAATACATTTCATATTCAGAATTTCCATTTCATATTCAGAAAAATACATTTCATATTCAGAATTTCCATTTCATATTCAGAAAATTACATTTCATATTCAGAATTGCTATTTCATATTCAGAAAGCTACAATTCATATTCAGAAAATTACATTTCATATTCAGAAAATTACAATTTATATTCAGAATTTTCATTTCATATTCAGAAAATTACAATTCATATTCAGAAAATTACAGTTCATATTCAGAATTAAAATTTCATCAGGGCTGTTTCTCTATTTTTGCGGTGCAGGCCAGATTTGATGTAACGAGTATATTGATTCGAAGGTTGGTATATGGCAGGTCGAAGAAATGCTGCATTGGGTCGAGCGAAACTGCAGCATTACTCTTCGCGAAATTCAGGCAGAAATTTTAAATAAATTCAACAAAGCGGTAGCAGTTTCAACAATAAATAATTACCTTGAAGGTAAAATGTTCACACTTAAAAAAGTACACACCCACTCAATCACAATGAATTCACCTGAAAACAAGGCCAAAAGAGCACAATACGTGTCTCAATTAAACACATTCGTCCAGGCTGGTAAACAATTAATTTACTTGGATGAAACCAATTTTAACTTATTCTGTCGGCAATCGCGCGGCAGATCTAAGCGCGGCGACCGGGCACTGCAGGTGTTGCCAGCATCCCGGGGACCAAACGTCCACCTGATAGGGGCTATCTCGGCATCGTCGGTGATAACCTTGGACAGGCAGCGAGGCTCTTTTACTGCAGCCTCTTTCAGACGTTGGGTAGCAACAGTTTTAGAAAAATGGCGGGAACTTGGAAACAACCTGAGTGACACAGTCATCATATGTGACAATGCTCCCTGTCATTCAAGCGTTGAAGCAGCCGTAAACGAATCCTCCAATGGACAGGCAAGTGTACTCAGGTTGGGAGCATATTCCCCCATGCTAAACCCTGTTGAGGCCATTTGGTCGAAAATAAAATCTATTGTTAAGGCCAGTATGAATGTGCCGAATGTGCAAGGTCCAGGTCTGGTAGAACAGAGGCTGCAGTACCTGGAGAGCAAAATCGATGATGCCAAGATAGCCATTACAGGTGGAGACTGTGCTCGAGCAACACAGCTCTGCTTCACTTTTCATGCTGACGCTCTAGAGCTTCGTGATATGCCAGCCGGTGAGTAATTACACATTTTACTTTTAATTTTGCTACATTCTGTCACTATGATAACAACATTCATGCCACTCTTTTAATTGTATTAAAGTAAATAATTACAATTGTTACTTGGAATTTCGCTACATTCTGTCACTATAATAACAACATTTATGTCAATCTTTTAATTGTATTAAAATAAATAATTACAATATTAATGATAACACGTCGTGTAATTAATCAGTAAATTTGATAAAATGGTCTCCACATATCAAAAAAATTTGCCCAGGAACGATATAGAGCTTAGCGAGAATGCCATATAACCTTCGAATCAATATACTCGTTACATCAAATCTGGCCTATAGCCTAAGGCCCTCGTTGCTATGGCTTTATAGCTAAATTATAATTTTTAAATTATAATTTAGCTTTTGAATAAATAAATAAATAAATAAATCTGGCCTGCACCGCAAAAATAAAGAAACAGCCCTGATGAAATTTTAATTCTGAATATGAATTGTAATTTTCTGAATATGAAATGTAAGTCTCTGAATATCAAATGAAAATTCTGAATATAAATTGTAATTTTCTGAATATGAAATGTATTTTTCTGAATATAAAATGGAAATTCTGAATATGAAATAGCAATTCTGAATATGAAATGAAATTTTCTGAATATGAATTGTAACTTTCTGAATATGAAATGGAAGCTCTGAATATGAAATATAAATTTCTGAATATGAAATGAAAATTCTGAATATGAATTGTAATTTTCTGAATATGAAATGGAAATTCTGAATATGAATTGTAATTCTCTGAATATCAAATGAAAATTCTGAATATGAAATGTAATTTTCTGAATATGAAATGAAAATTCTGAATATGAATTGTAAAATTCTGAATATGAATTGTAAAATTCTGAATATAAATTGTAATTCTCTGAATATAAACTGAAAAAGGTGTAGTCAGGAAATATCCATTTCATACCAGTATACAACTAGAATTTTCTGTCTTAATTCATACTAGTCAGGAATGTCAGGGTGTCTTTTATGGGGGTGTCCGCGCCTTGCACACACCAGCGCCACCTCAAACCGTCGACTCGTAGTAGCATGCACCCTCCTCCTCCAAGCGGGAGTGGAGCCTCCACGTGGTGACACCCGGTAAAGCTTTAGCGGCTAATTCGAGCGGCGACCTCTCCCCCCTTTTTAACTTGATTTTCCTTCCGCTACTTGTAGCCTCTATCACAGCCCCACCCCCTCTTCTCCCTTTCCTGTCTTCTTTCCTTGAAATGGGCTGGATCAAGATGTCATACGACCCGTGCCGAGGATCAGCCTGGCTGGGGGCCCTAAAATAGCCCAGTCGCAAACGGAGTGCTTCGGATACCTGGCGACCTCCGATTGTAATTAGCCTTACCCTGGGTATGCGGATCTCTGCCCGGGGTGGACCTTCCCCTTTCTCCGCCACTCGTGGTTTCAAATATGAACAATTTAAATAACAACAACAACAAAAATAAGGAGTCTGGGTCTCCTCAAAAAAAGGCAACAGGAGCTCGCTCCGTAAAAAAGGTCACGGCCAAGCCGGACCTTAGCAAAACGACTAAAGCTGAGAGGACTCCCCAGCGTTTCAATGCTGCTGCTGGAGCTCGACAAAGTAGGGCCGAGTGTAAAACCGGTCTGAGTAGTCCGATGATCGGTGCCTCCTCCAAGGGCTCCGATCGGGAGGCCAAAGACGAGGCTATCAACCCTGTAGCCTCCACAAGTGGTATTGCCTTTCAGCGTAAAGCGTCTGGTGAGCCCTTGGCTGGGGGCTCCAGGAATGGGGGTGCTGACGTTAGGGTCAAGGACTTGAGGCGCAGCAATCCACCAAGCCTTACTGCAATGAAAAGCGGTTGGCAGCCCGGATCCTGTTCAGGAACGCGACCTCACAGACAGGGGAGGAATACGTTTTGGCAGAGGCCTGGGCGAAGCTCCAGCGCGATCTTGCGTGGGCTCGGCGGATAGTGCCGGATTTTAAGGTAGAGCTGTATGGCGCTAACAACAAGGGGGAAACCGCTAAGCGAAACCGATCGCTGGAGGAAACCACCCCAACGGCACCGAGAAGGGCCAGAAAAGGAGGACCGACGAGGTCCTTCGCCGACATTGCCAAGGATCGCAAGATCATTGGAGTTATTGATGAGAGCAACGTAGACGGCAGGATCCCCAAGCAGCAGTGGAAGTGGATCAGGGCCGCGCTCGCAAAAGTGGCTGTATAGGTCAAGCGTGACAACCCTGGCCCTCCACCCAACTACGCCGATGCGGGTTGGTACCAGGGTAACGTGAAGCTGATCGCTTGCGATGACAGCAGGTCCGTGGACCTGTACCCAATTGGCATACAGCGCATAGGAGAAGTTTATCCCGGCGCGCGCTTGAGGGCAGTGGACGCGGTTGATATCCCGCAACGCTCAATGGCGAGAGTCTGGATTCCAGTTGGTTGCACGGCACCAGATGAGATTTTAGATGTCTGCAAGAGTACAACCCTGAGCTGCCTACAGCAAACTGGAAGGTGGTGAACGTCGATAAGACCGATAAGGCTACCATGCAGATTGTTCTGCTTCTGGATGAGGCAAGCATCGAGGCTCTGGCCCGATGCAATTACGCAGTGAGGTATGGCTAAGAAAAGGTGGTCCCCAAGGTCTACAAGTCCGATACCAAGGCCCTAGCCAACCTCTCCTCTAATGCGGAGGTGGAGACCCCCCCCCCCCCCCCCCCCTTCCCGCGACAATGAAATGGAGGTGGACGCGGATGACAGCAAGTCAGTGGCGTCTAACACAAGGAGCGGTTTCGCGTCGTCCAGCTCGGACGGTGGCTCGGCTCTCAGGAGACTCTACTCCGAGAGTCAGCTTCTGAGCGACGACGACTCGGACGTGACGCTCACGGAGGAGAGCGCCAAAAAAAAGTGATGAGGGTCCTCCAAATTAATCTCCTTCACTGCAAAGCTGCTTCGGCTGCACGCCTACTGCAGCTCTCAAAAGGCGCAGTAGATATTGTCCTGGTTCAAGAGCCGTGGATCACAGGAGATAGGATCTGTGGTTTGGGGACCCCTACTTATAAGCTTTATAGCGCAACAGGTAAAGGTAAACTTCGAACGTGTATTTTAGTTAAATCAAATATTAACGCTCTTCTCCTACCCCAGTTTAGTGAAGGAGATCTGACAGCGATAAGCGTCGAGGGGCTGGGTCCACTACCATCAAACAACTTTAGAGAGCTCGTGAGTTCCACAAAACCACGGAATTATATCATCGTGCTAGGCGGCGACGCTAATGCCCATCACAACCAATGGGGCGAGGTGAGTCACTCTATAACTACCTACTAGGCACTAACCTAAGTATATGTAACACGGGGAATGAACCCACTTTCGTAACAAGAAACCGAGAGGAAGTCCTTGATATAACGTTGGTCACTGACTCTTACAGAATCATGGAGGGTGTTAGGTGAGCACTCCTTCTCAGACCATAGGTACATTAGCTTCTCCTTAGTAGATACACACACAAGTCCGAAATATATATAGAATATTAGGAAAACAAATTGGGGTTACTACCAAAAGCTTATTCGCAAATATTTGTCAAATCAGCTGGTAACACCTAGAAATGATGAGGAGCTAGACGATCTCGTCAGCTCCTTCAATCAACATTGCAAGATTGCTCTAGATAAGGCGTGCCCGCCCAAAAAGTTAGCTGAAATCCACAAACCACCCTGGTGGTCGTCCGATCTAGATAATCTCAGAAGGACATGTAGGTCGGCCTTTAACAAAGCTTAACAAGATGGTTGGTATGTTTCATGATTTATGAAAAGAAATTGGTGAAAACAATTAAGTTTTGAGTAAAATACAAGGTGATTAAGTTGCGGTTTTTTCATAAACGTAATTTTCAAGAATTCGTATTTACATTTAAACTTTTAACAACTAAAGATCACTCTTGGTCAGGATATAAGAGCTGATTTGACTTCCTTCAAATGTTCTCTCAAAAGGCTTAGCTATACATTTTTCCCTTTTTTTTTCCTTTTTCTCAAAATATCCTGCCCAAGATATGTATATAACACCCACCCGTTAAAACTTACTTTAGAACGGTACAATTTCCTGCTCTTCCCGTTTTTTTTCAATTTTAACAAATTTTGTTCTTAAATATGGCTAATAGAAACCCCTAAATTTGTGTCAAAAATGTATGCAAATATCGCAAAAATTCGGCGAATTTTCATCATAGATTGAACTTTTTTCTTAAATTTTTTCGAATTTTTTAGTACAATAATTCCTTAGATCATTTTGCTGTTCAACTACTATCTCATTGCGTTTTAAATTGTAAAAATCATGGTTTATTCTTTTCGGTGTTTATTTTCAGATTCGAATTCATTTCTTTGAGTCCAATTAGAGAGTTCAATTTGAATACATGTAGAGAACTATCCCTTTCTCAACTTGAGAAACAGCGTTTTTTCATATACATGGTTCAAAAAAAATGCCGTTTTTGTTGAGAACGCTATCATTCCCAAGTGGTTTTTGTGTTGACAAACAACGTTTGAGGTTTGAGAAGACACTTAGATCTCAACTTGAGAACTAACGTAACACAAGCCTAAATGTTTGTTGGGCCGGCTTATATGTGATAAGACACAACCCTCGGAAGAGGCAGCTGAAGCCAATAACAAAAATATCAAAGACTTTCGGCGATGCCACACCAGAAAAATTACTCGAAAACTGTCAAACGAAGATTTGATAAACCGAATTCTTCTGCAATCGGACCCATACATTTCAAACATGCGGCAGTTACCAATTTAACAAGAAATATCCATAAATTAATATTGTTTTATTCGGGCTATAGACTCTATAAAAGTAGAAGCCTTTGAAATTTCACTCTAGATCTACATCACGCTAGCAAGTAGGAGCTGTACGAATGCACATTTGAATTTTTTCACCTGAATATTTAATTAAGCTCGCATTTTTATTCGCATACATCAATTACACCACCTTCAGGGGTGGGCGTGGCTTACAACCTATGTGCGCTTAATTTTTTTGAAAGACAAGTCTTATAGTAGGAAACCGATGTGCAAAATTTGGTATTTCAAACGTTTCTGAGAAATTGAATTTTATCCCACATATATATACAATCAGGCCACTGTGCCACGCGGGAATGGAGTGTCAATCTGGTCGGGGATGCGGTAGGGCCTGATAGACAGGTGGTCTTCATCATGAATAGGGAGGCAATCGAGCCCCTTAAAAGGTGCAATGGCCTAGTACACTACAGTGCACAATGGGCTGGATTTTGCAAAAAGTGGCCAAAAGTCGGTTTAGGCATTGTGACAAATGAAGTACACTTTTGAAATCTAGAAACATCGAAGTAGGACTGAGTAAAAATTTTTTGATTTTGCTTAAGTATTTCGTTAGATAAAGGACAACTACTCAGGTATTTCAATAATTTTTTCTCATGGTCAATACAGCTAGCAAATAGCGAAATACAGATATGTGTGTAAAAATAAATCAACATTTTAAGTTCAAGCGTTTAGTGGACATCGTACTGATTTAGTTTGCACCGATTCCGGCTTAAAATAATGCAGATATAAAAAAATCTCCCCTTTATTTATAGACATTTTTTAATTTTTTCCAATAAGGAGGCCACGCCGAGTGCTGGTCCCACCCGATCCCCGCTAGATATTAAAATTTTTTTTCTTTAAGTATTCTCTGGGGTATCTACTTTCTTCTGTTAATGCGCAAATATGCGCTTTTTTGTATGTGCTGAGAGAACGGTCCACAAAAGTCAATAATTGAAATTTACTGTTCTAAATTCATTACAGCCTTTATTTTTCATCCGATTTGAACAATTTTTTTTTTAAACGAACGATTTTGATATTTGCAAGAGTGTACTTTCACCTGATTTTTTAATTTTGGTTTGTTTAAATTTTTTTTTAGTGGGAAAAGTGTGGGGAAATTGCAAATTTTGAAAACGCGATATTATCCTGCTCCAGTTGGCACACTTTAAACGGAAAAGTCTTCCTCAAAATATGTTTGGGAGTTATGTTAAATAACTAAAAATATGTCGGCTTGTCTGGTTCCTGCAGCGCGTAGGTAAATTTTTCTCAAAAAACACATTTTTATACAATCCCGAAAATTGCTTGTAAATACCGTCGGTATTTACAGCAATAGACTACAAGTCAAAAAAGCAACAAAGAGTTTAAATGTTATAAATGGAAAAATATTCGTGCTTAATTAAGCATAGAAAATTCTTTCATAGGTTTCACACCAAGTCCTAAAATTCGCAAATCTTTCATATAAGTTAGCATTGAAATTAAAGAAATGTTCCATATGGAAGTATAAATATATGCATAAATGGACACTGAGAAGGGTTTACCTTCAAGCTGGGTAGTGGCCTAAGGTGCTAGAACTTCTAGAATACAAGTCACTACAGTGTTGTGAGTTCGACTCTCACAATGCCGGGAAGAAAAGTCCTTGAAGAGATGTAACTCCAGTATCATCGAAACATATGTCGGCTTGTCTGGTTCCTGCAGCGCGTAGGTAAATTTTTCTCAAAAAACACATTTTCATACAATCCCGAAAATTGCTTGTAAATACCGTCGGTATTTACAGCAATAGACTACAAGTAAAAAAAGCAACAAAGAAAAAAAATATCATTTGAAAATTTTGAAAAAGTTAAAAAAAAAATTCAAAATGATCCCCTATACGAGGATGTGAACGAAAATAAATTATTAAAAATCAACCGTAATAGTTGGCTTTTTAAAATTTTTTTTTTTATACTAAAATTGTCTGGCCTAAAAAACTGCATACTCAAATTATAAAAAAAAGTATTTTCAAAAATTTCTATATATAAAAGGTGGGCGTGGTTATTGACCGATTTCGCCCATTTTCGGCAACAACATAGGTTAGGTATATACAGAGTAATACGGCTGATACATTAGCGCAAATTCCGAATTATCTCCGCTTTCGGGAGTTAACTTGAGCATAATCTTCATTATAAACTCCCAAAAATTAAGAAGATTTGAGCAGATATCATAACTATTTGACCGCTACTGTCATCGATATATAAACAAACATCGCAACGACCACTACCAAAATTACGAGTTCGCCGCTACTGGACACTAGTAGATGTCACCAAAAACAGAGGGACATCTATTTTAAACCGCAAGTACTACAACCAAAGCAATCTAGTGCGCTGATTGTTAATCTTCAATTTTGTGTGTATCAGCGTAAATTTGGATCTGATTAAAGAAGATTTATTGGAGGTAATCTCTGTGTGTGTATCCATAGCATAACGTGCAAATCTGGTTTCGATATATATATTTTTTCTCGAGTTATTGATTTTTGACCGCTATTTCCAGATTTCAGCCCATTGTGCAGTGTAGGTCAGATCGTTATTCACGTATACCGTGGCGATGCTCAGCGCGTTGGCATCTCGGATGCTCTGGGGGTCTCGGAAGCCGAAGTACCGGAAGAGGAAGTGGAGGAGTCCGACGCGGAAAGTATGTTATCCGCCACGTCACTTTGCGAAAGTGCTGCGAACAACTCGGAGATGGAGGGCAGCCTACTGGAAGAAAAAGTCCACGACGTTACGGGCTTAGCAGCAAATCCTGAGCTCTTTATCTCTGATGTGCAGGGGTGTAAAAGTAGGTCGCCTCCCAGTTGGTGCACCCTGGGTAACGCTAAATGACCTACATAGCCTACACGGCTAGTTTCTTGTATTGCCGGTTCTACGAGAACGGTACCAGTACTTGTGCTGTACCCATCGTGCCGAAACGACCCGGGCCGTTTTCTTATATCGACCCGGCCAAGAGCAATACACTCGGGGTGACCCTGTCTGACATTTAGGCAGGGCTACACCTCGCTACAACAACAACAACAACTACCGCTACGCCAAGTCGGGCAACTAATCTGAGCAACTCGTCGTTTAGAGACAGTCTCCGGGATGGGGCAATAGGGAAGCTCCGATATCAATGCCAGGGGCGAGTCTCTGTTAGATTACCTATTAACAACCAACCTGGTAATTTGCAACGTGGGTAATGAGCCTACTTTTATCACTAATACTGGTAGGGAGGTCATCGATCTCATTATTTGTAGCGAAGGCGCTTATGAGTGGGTCAGAAAATGGCGGGTTCTTGAAGAACATTCATTCTCCGACCACCGGTATATTGAAATGGTTTTAGACTTTCTTGTAGAACAGCCAATTATGAAGCGCAGTTACACAATGAAATATTAGACAGAGACCTACCAGTACTGCCTTCACAAGCCCCCTCATCAGTAGAGGAGCCGGTGGATCTTGTAACGACATATATATCGGCGCTCTCAAATGCCCTAGAACAGTCTTGTCCAGTGCCAAAACCACGCGGTAAACACAGGACACATTGGTGGTCCTACGATCTGGACTCGTTCCGCAAATCCTGCAGGAAACAATTTAACAAGGCCAAGAGCCTCGGTACTGAGCCCCAATGGCTCGAATATAAAGTTAAGCTAAGGGTCTACAAAAAAGCTCTGAGGCAGGCGAAGAGAACCTCGTGGAGAAATTTCTGCACTGGTGTCGAAAAGGTCGATGACACAGGGAGACTCAGACGAATCCTCTCGAAAAGTCAAACAGCAATCAGCTATTTGCGAAAACCTGATGGATCCTGGACCAGCACGGAAGGGAAACCGTTGAGCTGCTCTTGAATACACATTTCCCGGGGAACCTGCATAATGCACCACTAGCACCTGCAACAACCCTGGCAGTAAATATACCCATCACAGAGGAAAGAGTTAGGTTGACAGTTAAAAGCTTTGAACCGTTCAAGGCTGCCGGGCCAGACGGGATTATTCCCGCTCAACTCATAAACACGTTGGAGATATCAGCTAAATGACTGGTATTTCTTTATAGAGCCTGCCTGGCTCTTAGCTAAATTCCATGCTCATGGAGAAGCGTCACGGTAGTGTTTATTCCTAAGGCGGGGAAGGCGTCGCTTCACAGCCTGGTTTCTGTTATTGAAAAATCGTTACATGAAAAGGAGTAATGTCGCGTGGCCTTCCTAGACATTGAAGGGGCCTTCAAAAATATTAGCACGGGGGCTATTAACACCGCTCTTACAAATCTGGGTATAAGCAGGTCGCTCATTGGGCTAATTGATCAACTACTTAAGGGCAGACAAATAGTTTCATCACTGGATTCGGTTGATATATCACGCTATGTCACAAGGGGAACGCCTCAGGGTGGTGTTCTCTCCCCGCTTCTATGGAACCTCACTGTAAACTCGTTGCTGCGATGGGGGGGCGGGAAGGTAGTGGCATATGCAGACGATTTAGCTATTCCATATAGGGGTAAGTTCCCACAGACCCTTTGCGACTTGATGCAAGTAGCACTGTGAGAGGTTTCCTCATGGTGCTCTCACTCTGGACTGAGTATCAACCCGGGAAAAGTAGTACTTGTCCTTTACACCAACCGGTACAAAATACCACCGTTAAACCCACCAAAATTGAATGGCGTACGCATGAACTTGGCTGACAAAGCCAAGTTCCTGGCTACAGTTCTGGATAGGACACTGACCTTGAAGGAGAATGTTATTCAGCGCCAGAAGAAAGTGTGTATTGCACTTTACACCTGCAAAAGAGCCATTTGCAAAAAATGGGGGCTCAGTCCCAAAATATGCAGTTGGCTCTACACTGCGATTATCCGACCAATCATGCTGTATGGAGTCGTGTGTCGTATGGTGGCCTGCGCTGAGCAAGGCAACATACTTGTTCCTGTTGGGGAAAGTCCATACATCCAGTATGATCTGTATAAGCGGTGCGCTAAGGACAACGCCCAACAAAGCCCTCCAGGCTAGTCTGGGAATTTTACCACTTGATCTGGAAGGGTTCCGGTCAGCGGCAGCATCAGCTCTGCGCCTAAGGGACACTCCAGTATTCTGGAATCCTACAGTTTTCTCCCTCTAAGCACAGATCGTTTTGCGACCACTACAGTCGGGGATAGCTGTTTCAAAATAAACATTCCCAGCAGAGAAGACTGGAATAAGACGGATCGGTGTCCCGCTACTAATGATAACTAGGAGGGAAATCTCCATACTGATTGGGGTATTAACCGGTTATTGCCTTATTGGTAGGCATGCAGAAAGGCTAGGTGTGCCCTACCGACGATGCTGCAGGAGTTGCAAAGATGATGAGGAAGAGGAAACGGTGGAGCACCTCATCTGCAACGGCCCTGCTATAAGCGGCGCGAAAATGCGCTTTTTAGGAGTTTCCTTCCTGGATAGCCTACGCCAGGTCGCGGAGCTGGATATAAAGGACCTGATGGCCTTCATCGAGTCATCTAAATGGTTCGAGGAGGAGTAACGGTGTCGGTTTAGGAATGTCAGTCCGGGTTTTGCCATGTGGAGAGTCCCGAAACACAGGGGTTTTTCACATGGCTGGGTCCCGGAACTGACTTTCCTAGTGTTGGTGGTATCACAACGGGCCTTTTGGTACTGGCCTAGGTGTGCCTCTGCGGCAGCCACTTGAACCTAACCTAACCTAAATGTACTATAAGACGGTTTACAGGGTTGCCATTTATCTAAAATTTATTCAGTCTGGGAAAACATCACTATAGTCCGCGAAAACCTTAAAAAATTACTGTCTAAATCATTTCAAAGCATGTAAATATTACAATAGTAACTTAAAAGTTAATATTAAGTGAAAGAAAAGTAAGGGCATTCTGTAAAATATAGTATTTTGTATCGAAAGCCGCCATTACCAAAATAGATTGCCATATACAAGTTGTTTACAAATGTTAACAAAAATGTGTGGGGTGAGAGTAATTAATATGATTAATTTAAATTACTTAAATTTAGAAGGTTTTAAAATTGCCACATAGTGGTAGGAACTGTGAGCACCCCTGTCCCGCTTCTTACATTGGCCTTTGCATATACTGGCACTTTTCAGCTGAAATTATAATAACATTTTAATTATTTAAATAAATTAGAAAATGTAAACAAAAGTTACTTTTTTCTTTTTCTGTTTTTCTGAATTTATTTTTGAAAGGGAAGCAAAATGACAATTTTCAATTTTGCCACAAATTTGAATATAGGAATAAGCCCGGTAATATTGCCACAAAGTGGTATCTTCCATTTGCAGGCAAAACAAAAACAAAAAATCTTAAACCTGGTAAATTGTCATTAGAATGGCTAGTAATTTGGGACTGTGAGTACCCTAAATGTATTTTATTTCACATAAAAAAACATGATCAGTTTTTAACTCATAAGTTCCAACAATCTGCTTATAAACGAACCAAAAATGTATTTTAAATATAAAAAATAATTAAATTTCACTCAATATCTCGGAAGCTAAAAGAGATATCAAAACTGATGGCACTATTCCAAAGATCTTGATCATAATTTTTATCGATAAAGCACGAGGAAATGTTCGGCTTTCAATCAGCTGAAGGTAGTCCGCTGAGGCATTACAAAGGATTAGAATTGGAGTACTGCAATATCACAAAATTCGAACACATGATCCAATGATTTTCTATTTTAAGATTTAGCGTTACGATGAAACGCCAAATCATTTTTATATATATAGATTTGCCTTTTTTCAGGGTCGCATCGTACATAAATGCTAAGTAAACAAGTTTAAAAGGCGGAAAAAAGATAAGTATAAATAAAGTAAAAATAAATAAAAGAAATTTCACAAATTACATGAGCAGAGAAAAAAAGGCCTTTGAATCGAATACAAAACGATTCAAGGATATTATTGAATCTGCTAATGCAACAGAAAGTGAGGTAGCATTAGAACCAGTAGAAAATCCACATATTTTTAGTGATGACATTCCCTCTTGTAGCGTAAACGCCGTTGTAGAATGTCAAGAAATGGCATTGTTTTGTAGTGACAGTGAAAGTTGTGAGGTGAATTTGATGTTGAGGAAGAAGGTATTTCTGAGGAGGTGGACAACCGTGAAGAGATGAAGGCCTTGGCATTTCGAAAAAGTTACGTTCTAGGGGTACCATAGATGACTTACCTTAATAAAATGAAAGTGAAAGATTTACCGCTTTGCGCAAAAGCTCTGCTGGAAACCAACAGAGAGAAGGTATGCCTCTCTAAAATAGGTGGAGGTGAATTTTTGTATTTTGGGATTCAAGAGTACTTCCTAGGTAATGATTGCAGTTTTTTTCAAAATAAGGATGAAGTTGTAATTGACGTAGGAGTGGATGGTTTAAAGCATATTAATGAATTTATGCGGGATTTTTGTGACGAATATAAATTGTTAAAAGAAATTGAGGTTAAAATAGATTCAAGTGGGACCACAAAGTTATTCAATGTCCGTATTTTTGTTTGACACTCTCCTGCGAGATCTTTTGCCACTGGGGTTATAGGGTATAATGGGAAACGGTTGCCCTAAGTGCTCAGAAGAAGTAGTTTACAGGGAAAGAAGAGTTTGTTTTTCAAATCAAGTAGGGGCTCTTAGCTCCGAAGAGTCCTTTGATTTACGGATACATGCTAGAAGACTTCGTCGCCTATTTTGGCAGCTTATACGGCGAAGAACAAGTTAGCTTTAATATTCATGGGCTTCTGCATTTATCCGAATCGGTAAAAATAATTGCTCCCCTGGATTCCTACTCGACGTTTAGATTTGATAATTATATGCAATACATAAAAAAATTAATAAAAAGCCCGAAAGATGTCCTCCAGCAATTATTTTTGAGAATAGCATAAAGGGCAATGTATGGGCCAGTTAAAGAAAATTCGAAGAATATGCCCGAGGTAGGCATACCGGTCGTAAGAGGCGACTAATATGCACATAGGTAATGACGTGCTACTCGATGGTTGATCTGCGGATATGATTCCTCTCACCTCCCATTACCCATCTTTTTCTTCCTCAAGGATGGAGGGATGACATGACCTAGAAGGTTCCACTGGTCATACGAAATCGCTACCACGACAGTCGGGCAGTACCGCAAGGGAGAACCGCAGCGTACAGGGGTCATATCCGGCCAAGGACTGTGAACTTCGGCATCACTCCCCAAAACCTTCGAGGAGTGTTTTGCTGTTAACAACAACAACAACAACAAAGAGAAAGATAGTTTTTGTTTCTGTGATAAAACGGGCCCAATAGTAGTATTAAAAATTATAAAAACTGCAGGATCGGAAAAAGCCGTTTGCTTTTCAAAAAGTTGAAAATTAGTTTTCGGAACCTGTTCGTTCATCTAACACATTAGGAATAGTAGTAGCGAGTTTAGTAAAGTCCCGTTTACATTGCTCGATTTTTCGTTCAATTTCATGTTGATTCTGAAAATTGACTCGTGTCAACGGGTCTTGCAAAATTGCATGCAACTAGAAGAGTCCACAAGTCGCTCCGTTCGAACTCCCTGCGCGGTGCGCTTATAAGGTATTTAGGACTCTTTAAAGGTGCATTTATCAGATAATGAAACACTCCCTGGAAGGACTCTGCTGACTCATCTTCTCAAATCCGTAGACGCTTCAAATAGGATTCCTTCAAGAGAGTTTTGAGCGTAAAGCATTTCCGCCTGACTAGATCTCTATTTCCGTTGATGTTGTTGTAACAAAATATTGCCTTACCTAGAAGTAAAGCATATTGCCCCTAAATTGCCCCCTTTTAATAGGATTCCAAGGAAACAAACAGTTTCAATGTCGTTAGGCCAGAGTGGGAATGGTGTTAAAAGAGTATGCTTCGATGAGCAAGTGAATAAATGGTTAGTGTCGAGAGGAGAAGAACGACATAGAGCGCAAACATTTTGGCCCTTCGGGATTCAGTCTGGATAAGTTTCGCATATTATTTTACCAAGATTATTTTACACTTACACCAAATGTCAACACGATACATACCCACACATCATAAACAAAACACTGTCTGTTCTGTGTGCTTACCGATTTGCGCTCTCGCTAAATAAAATATTAACATTTATATTTAAACCTTAAGCTTTTTTCTATTTATTTATTTCGAATACCGAGTAAAGGTGAGTGCAGTGAAGTGAAGTGTACCCATTTATATATGGTCCATCTTGGCCTCAAAGAAAAGCACCTATGGACAGTGAAAAAATAACGAATTAAAAAATAACCCCCATATTCATAAAAAATAAAATTGGTTTATAAAGCTTTTTAAAATGACATTTTCATACAAATTTTGAATTATAAGAGCTCAATAAACCTTTTATATTTTTTATGAATAAGGGGGTAAATATAGTCCACAATAAAAAAAAAAACATATGGACAGTGAAAAAATATATTGAAATTAAACAAACTACAGCCCACAAAAAGAAGTTGAAAACAAAAACAAGAACGTTCACAAGTCAACCCCAATATTAGGGTGAACTAAAAAGAAAATTCACAAGCACAAAGAAAACAAAAACTTAAATAAAATTAAAGAAAAAAAAACTTTTTTAAAAATAAGCTTTTATTATTGGTTTATAAAATCAACTAAAAAGTAAAAAATAAATTCACTGTAAAGGAATATAACACTTTATAAGTTCATTGTAACCTTTAAAGATAATTTGGCTTCTTCGTCTGCCACAAAATATTTCCATATTGTACATAATTATATATTTCTAACATTAAAACTTTACACCTAAATTATTAAATCTTCCAGTATATATCACATTCCTAATTTTATTAATAATAAAAGCGTGTTAAATTTCGATAGCGAGAAAAGAAGGTCCTGAATGTTCTTAATTATACCATCAAATAGAAACGAAGGTCCTAAATGTTCTTTATTATACAATCAAAATTTAACACCTGAATGTTCTTAATTATACCATCAAATAGAAAAGAAGGTCCTAAATGTTCTTAATTATACCATCAAAATTTAACACGCTTTTATTATTAATAAAATTAGGAATGTGATATATACTGGAAGATTTAATAATTTAGGTGTAAAGTTTTAATGTTAGAAATATATAATTATGTACAATATGGAAATATTTTGTGGCAGACGAAGAAGCCAAATTATCTTTAAAGGTTACAATGAACTTATAAAGTGTTATATTCCTTTACAGTGAATTTATTTTTTACTTTTTAGTTGATTTTATAAACCAATAATAAAAGCTTATTTTTAAAAAAGTTTTTTTTTCTCTAATTTTATTTTTTACTTTTTAGTTCGGTTTATCAACAAGAGGCAATAATGTCGCAGCGACATCAATCGGCTGCTAGCAGCAACAGAAACCATAGAATCTTTTACAATAAAGCCGCGTGGTTAATAAAGATACTTTCGGTTTATCAACAAGAGGCAATAATGTCGCAGCGACATCAATCGGCAGCTAGCAGCTAGCAGCAACAGAAACCATAGAATCTTTTACAATAAAGCCGCGTGGTTAATAAAGTTACTTTTGGGATATTGGAATAAAGACTAAACTAAACGATAAATGCGATTTTTGAAATTAAGCTAATTTTTTTATTTACTGTTAGCGAAGCCTGAACGATGATGAAAATTTGCAAAATCCCATCTTAACTGCAAGTTACTACAATATCAAAAGCAAAATTTCCTGGAATGAAAACTTTCGAATATCTCTACTCGTGCGCCACCTATCGGAATTATTTTTTTGTTATTTTGCGTGGAGGCAGAAAGCTAAACGATGATGAAAATTTCAAGATCCTACCTCAACGGGAAGTTCGTTGAAAAACGAATTAATCGACACTGAAAACAGACCTTCGTAATTCCCAAATAAAGCGACTCACGCGCCACCTAGCGGGTCCAATTTTTTTTTAACATTTAGAAATTAATTAAGTAACACACACGTAAAATATCAGCCAAATCGGTCCATAATTACGATTTTGAGTTTTTATTACCGCTATCTCAGCCCCACCAAGCGGAATTTTTTTTTACAAAAATATTTCTTTTCATGGTAGATACTCCGGTTTTACATTTGTCAAGTATTGCTTTCAACTCCGCTGGCGTTCTCTTTTGTGTTTTCTATTCGTGTCTACACTTGTAAATTTTTCTTGAAAGCAATTATGAAACAAAATATGGGGGTACAAAGAGGAGTGAAAGATATAGCAAGAAAAACTTGAAACGAGTTGACGGTACGCTTTCAAGTGTACTCTTCCTCTCGCTTCTCACCCCCTTCGCCTATGTCGCGGCAGAATTGAATTCAAGACTTGAATAATGTAAAAGGGGTATAATACATGTTACGAATTTCAGCTAAATCGGACCATAAATGCGAATTTTGAAAATATAGCGACCCACGCGCCACCTATCGAATTTTTTTTTTTATAATATTGCATTGTCATCGGGGTTATACATGGGTGCAGAATTTCAGATCAATCGGACACCGGGAAGTGTATCAAATTTAGCTTGCAAGATTTGATTACAGACAGCCGTCAGGTGAAACTAAATAAAAGCTTATAATTAATTAGAACTGCGTTTCACTAATAATTAGCTGTTTCCTTTTTTCTTCAATTTAATAATTCAAAATCAGCAGAGCCAACTTTTTATGCATAATTGCTCAAAAGAGTGAAGGAATTAGCCGATTGTTGCATTCTTCAGCGCCATCTGCATATCAATAGACAATGCTCATAAGAGTAAAGGAATTCGCCGCGTGGTAAGTAAAGGTACTTTTGGAATACACCACGCGGCGAATTCCAATCTTCTTTCTATGGCAATAGGGAAAAACGACTAAACTTGGGTGATGATTGGATTTTTGCAAATAAAGCAATATTTTAGATTTTTTTTTTGTATAATGCATTGTCAGTAAAACCTGATCGATGGTGAAAATTTCAAAACCCCAGCTCAACGGGGAGTTAGTTCAAAATCGAAAGCAAAATCTCTGTAAATTAAATTTTTCAAATATCTCTACCCATGCGCCACCTATCGGAATTATTTTTTTATTATAGTGCATTGGGGTATAAAACTAAGCGATGATGAATATTTCAAGATCCTACCTCAACGGGAAGTTCGTTGAAAAACGAATTAATCGACACTGAAAACAGACCTTCGTAATTCTCAAATAAAGCGACTCACGCGCCACCTAGCGAATCCAATTTTATTTTAACATTTAGAAATTAATTAAGTAACACACACGTAAAATATCAGCCAAATCGGCCCATAATTACGATTTTGAGTTTTTATTACCGCTATCCTAGCCCCACCTAGCGGAATATTTTTTTACAAAAATATTTCTTTTCATGGTAGTAATACATGTTACGAATTTCAGCTAAATCGGACCATAAATGCGAATATTGAAAATATAGCGACCCACGCGCCACCTATCGAATTTTTTTTTTATAATATTGCATTGTCATCAGGGTTATACATGGGTGCAGAATTTCAAATCAATCGGACACCGGGAAGTGTATCAAATTTAGCTTGCAAGATTTGATAACAGACAGCCGTCAGGTGAAACTAAATAAAAGCTTATAAAAACTATATCGTTATTTTACTATTTTCGTTATTCGAACAGGTTATCAGAACCTGTAACGGGATTTTTGCCGAGCTTCTCTTTCCAACTTGTGGTGTGTTGCTTTTGAGTTTTTCCTACAAGTTGGGGGGACCTACAGTTTTTTGCCGACTCCGAACAGCACTTGCAAAGCAAATGAATTTTTGCTGACAAGCTTCTCATGGCAGAAATACACCCGGAGAGTTTACCAAACTACTGCCGAGGGGCTACCCCGTTTAGAAAAATTATTTTTCTAAATAATTTTTGATGTTACTTTTGCCGGGCATTGAACCGCCACGACTTGGTGTAGAAGGCCGAACACTTAACCGCTACACCACGGCGGCCGCCTGAATAAAAGAAACATATGGACATTTCTCCCAAAAAGTCAACTTTTGTAGCGTGCGAACTCTTTCGTTTTTTGTAAATATCTTAAAAATTAACACTTGCCCAAAAACATCCTTAACACAAATTATTGTGTTAAGCAAGATCTATAAGATTCACTATTTGTCAAAATAAAAAAGTGTTTTGGCATTTGCTTTTTTTACAAAAAACGAAGGAGTTCGCACGATACAAAAGTTGACTTTTTGGGAGAAATGCCCATATGTAGAAGAAAAATTGGTTGTTTAAATCTTTCCCCGAACAGTAAAATTTCTTTTTACATTTTCTCATAAAATATTTAAAAATTTGTAATATGGGGATTCATTTAAAGCTTCGTAAACCTCGTAAAGCTTATTAACCTCACAAATATGTCACTTTTAATAGAAGTTTATTAGATTTACACACTTTATGAGCTTTACGAGGCTTTTATAGCTTTAAATAAATCCCCCGAATGATTTAATTTTTTTCACAGAAACTATAAAGCCTAGAAAAAAGGTAAAAGTCCAATTTTCATTCAAAACGACTTTTTAAATGTTGTATTCAATGCTCAAATCAATTGCATTTTTGACAATATTTGAAACCAAAAACGGGAAATCGAAAAAAACTACCGAAGTTTGAGGCTAGAATGATAAGAAACTGCTAGTTTGAATATAGGTAAATCTTAAGTATTTCGAAAATGTTACCATAGGATCATGTTTTTAGATACGAATATTATAGCGGCGAGAAAAAATGCTTGTATATTAGAACTAAAAAATGCCCAACAAATATTACCAAACATATAAAAAAAGTTCCGAAGTTACCAACGGCGAAAAAAATTAGCTAGTATAGTTATGTTTCTGGTTCAGTTCGTGCCTTTGCAATATCCGACTCAGATCCTTCCAGTCAGAACAATCGTCGTTTACCATATGTGTCCCTATATTGGAAAAGATTCTGCATGGAAAGCAATAAACTTTATCTTGAGACTCGGAGTAAACTAACCATCTACGGTGTCGGGTCTCCCCGTTACTAATTTTTCTGGTAAAATGAAATTTGGAAAAATGTCGCTTATTTTCGTCCCTGGGATAACTTTCATCACATTTTTCTAGGTTTTGATAAGGGCCACTTCTAACTAAGTGTTCACGTTGCGAATGTGTTATTGGTAATACCGATTTTCCCGGATCTAGTCCTGAAATTGAATATATTACATTCACGTCATGCTCTTGATTTTCAGTGTTGGTAGTCTCCAGATTTTCTAAATCGCTACTATCTTCAGAAACAGGAAATTCAGTAGGCTGTGCAACTACAGTAGACATGTTCACAGCTGATCCACTCAAATCTGAATCTCTTGTATCGTCGGACTGTGTGACATCTGAGCGAGGTCTCCCAAGAAATTTCATCATTGTTGAACTCATAGCTTGATTAGAGAGATCTTCGTTAGCCTTTCTTTTTTTCTTCGCTGTTCCCGATTCCCATTTCCTCCCAACGTCTCTGCCTCTTGTCATCTTTCCAGACATTATGACCTGAAAAATATTATTTGTTGATTAACTCGATTAGTGCAAACTCTGCATGAACAAAAAATAAACCGCGGCGGTTCGCGCGCCCTTTCGCGACGACCGGACGCTGCGCGCAGCGGCGCGGGCATGTGCCGGATCGCGGCGACTTAAGCAGGTTTGATATGAGCCCCTTGCGATCCTGTCTGAAATGAAATATTATATTTGAGCAATAAGACAAAATTTGACTTCTTTCCGAGTGGTAATAAACCAAACCTTAAAATTTTGCTACATTTTGTGTTATTTCACATTCATTTCATTTTATTTTATTTCACCTTATTTTATTTTATTTAAAATGCTTAATGCGAGTTTTTTTGTTTTTTTTTAATGTCCAAACACATGTTTGACAGAACTAAATAAGTCATAGTCCCAACTAAAACAAGTAAGGAACCCTACAAGACGGGCTGATACTTTTACCAACACACTCACACTCTAAACTATCAATGCTGATGACGTTTTGACAAAAACACTGACAATTGTCATTAATTGTCATAGCTGAAAGTCTTATGAGAATAAAATGATTATACCAAAGGATGCTTTTTCCAAACTTGGCATATTTTTAATTTGAAGTTCAAAATTATATTTTTCTTATATTTTCAAAACTTAAAATTTGAGCAACGACCAAACCACCATGATCGAAGTTCCGATAGGAGAAATAAATGGCGAGAGACCCTATTTCGAAAGTTATTGGAGGACTGCCGTAGAGATAGGGCACGCGTGGCTGCTACGTAGATATAGCCTGCGCTCACACTGCAACACACCTTCGACGTCGAACATAGGAAAGGCAAGCTCAATATGGTAGCGGACGCACTATCTCGACAACCTCTATAAACCCTGCGATTAACGACGACGACCGAACCGCAATGCAAGTGGTGGCACAAGCGTGTAGGCGAAGTACGCACCAACCCGGAGAAGTACGCCGACTATGCAATGCAAGAAGGGCAGCTGTATCGCCATATTCCCTGCCGGTCACACGACGAAGAGGCGGTCCCGTGGAAGTTATGTGTGCCCACACCGCTCAGACAGCGAGTCCTAAAGGAAAACCACGATATACCCAGCGCCGGACACATGGGCATCCGTCGGACAGTAGCACGAATCGCCAACCGGTATTACTGGCCCGGCATGTTCCGGGATATCAGCCGATATGTAAGCCAATGCGAGTCTTGCCAGAAGTATAAGGAAACGCAACAAAAGCCAGCGGGAAAAATGCTCTCACAGGTAGCCCAGGAACCATTTGCCACTGTATGCGCCGATTTCACCGGCCCCTACCACGTTCAACGCACGGAAATACGATGCTATTGGTATTTTTCGACCGTTTTAGCAAATGGGTGGAATTGATCCCAATGAGGCATGCTACAGCTGACGGGCTTCGCCGCGCATTCAGAGAACGCATCCTCGCAAGATTTGGTACTCCCAAGATACTGATATCGGACAACGGTGTCCAGTTCACCAGCACAATGTGGCAGCGCTACCTCAAGGAAATGGGGATACGGCAACAATTCGCGGCACCGTACACGCCCCAAGAGAACCCAACAGAACGAGCAAACCGGACCGTCAAGCGCATCGTGGCGCAACTCACCAGATCGCAACACAACCGATGGGACGACCTTCTAGGACCAAATAAATCCACATTAATTTGGCCCACACAACCAGATTTCAAACACAACAGGCGGTAACAACACGCCTCAGCCACATGATCACAACCAACACAACAAGTCCTAGCAACACAACAAGTCCTAGCAACACAACAAACCTCAGCAACACAACCAACACAACAAGTCCCAGCAACACAGCCAACCGATCAACACAAACAAATCAACAAGTTTCAGCAGCATAACGAGCGGTCGCAACATTCCACAGCAACACAGTAACCATGGCAACACAGCCATCTGAGCTAGCAACACCAAACACGAAAGCTATAAAAGGAGCAACACAACAGCTCAACAGGCAGTCAGCACGGAGCTGTGGTCGCAGCCAGAGCTACTAGCGGAGCGCATCTCGATTGCAGTTGATTCTTCTCAGTGCAAGAAAGATTCGCCTCGTAGGAGTGAGTCGTGGGATCGAATGGTGTTGTAGTTGATTCTTCTCAGTACAACACCCCTAGAAACCTCGTTCTCCCCGCACCAGCAAAAGCCCGCCGCAGTAACGCACCACCGCGAACAGGTGACGCCCGCTCACCTGCGCCGACGTGAACCGCGCCGCGATAGTAGTGACGCGACCATCCCAGCGCCACGCGCGGCAGTGACATCAAGCAGAAGCACGCCAGCGCCACGCGCGGCAGTGACAGCGAAGCAGGAGTACGCCAGCGCCACGCGCGGCAGTGACAGCGAAGCAGAAGCACGCCAGCGCCACTCGCGGCAGTGACAGCAAAGCAGAAGTACGCCAGCGCCACGCGCGGCAGTGACAGCGAAGCAGAAGTACGCCAGCGCCACGGGCGGCAGTGACATCAAGCAGAGGTACGCCAGCGCCACGCGCGGCAGTGACATCAAGCAGAGGTACGCCAGCGCCACGTGCGGCAGCGATATCGACGCACAACGAGGCCGGGGCGCCAGCATAAGGCGTAGCAGAGAGCCGCAGGACAGAGACGCCGACGTAAGGCGCGGCAGAGTACAACGCACGGGCATACTAACGGGATCCGCCTAACGGAACACGGCCGGACCGTTAAGTTACACTACCACAGTCGAATATACAGCATTCAAGCTATAAATGAAGTACAGTAATTAATATTATAGGATTAAGAATAGAGTTGAATAAAGGTTATATGAAAACGATTTGCGTGGTGTCCCGTATTTACAAATTTATTGTAAGCGAACCCTGGACACGGCGAGTATACCCCAGCAATTAATAAAGAAGCAACGGGGCAACAAGAAAGCTTCGTTACAAGTTGTTGACATCAACTTTTTCTTATTCCTCGTGTGAAATGATTGAAGCGATGATCGTTTAGCTGACAGCAATGACAATCAAATGTTGCATCAAATGATTGTCATCTGTCTTGTAGGGAAGTCTAAGTTCGCGTAAACCGAACATAATACCCAGCGGTAGTTTTCATATGATTTTCGAAATATCCCATTTGTAAGCGTGGTTGGGAAGCGATTTCGTCCAGGCACATCAGGTATACTCCCTAATATGCTAGTATACACTGAAATAAAAAGGTTGAAAGTGCACATTGAAAGTAACATATCAAAACCACTTTCAAAACGATTATGGTAATACTATAAATAATACAGTATTATTGGCAGTATTACTGTAAAATTGGCAGTAGGTTAGGTTAGGTTCAAGTGGCTTCCGCAGAGGCACACTTAGGCCAGTTTTGAAAGGCCCGTTGTGATACCACCACCACAAGGAAAGTCAGTCCCGGGACCCAGCCATATGGAAAATCCCTGAGTTGTTGGGATTTTCCACATAGCAGAATCCCGGGACTGACACTCCTAAACCGACACCGTTACTCCTCCTCGAACCACTTAGATGACTTTATGAAGCCCATCAAGTCCGCGATCTGGCTTAGGCTATCCAGGAACGGAACTCCCAAAAAGCACGTTCTCGCGCCGCTTAAAGCCGGACAGTTGCAGATGAGGTGCAACTCCTGCAGCATCGTCGGTAGGGCACACCTAGCCTTTCTGCATGCCTACCAATGAGGCAGTGACCGGTTAATACCCCTATCAATATGCAGATTTCCCTCCTAGTTAGGGCATAAATGCGTCTAGACCTTTTAAGATCCCATTTTGGCCAGGTTTGTTTCGATATGCGACACCGTGGGGATTGCAGCCATCTTTCGTTGGCTTGACGGAGTGTGTGCTCCTTCAGCATTAGTTTGCATGTGGCAAACGGTATACCTAAGCGCTCTTTATCCTGAAGAACCTGCTTGGTCGTGCCCTGCCTGGCAAGCTCGTCTGCCTTACAGTTTCCCTCAATGTCCCTATGTCCCGGGACCCATATGAGGTTTACGCGGTTCTGTTGGGCCATCTCCTGAAGAGATCGACGACAGCTGAGCGTCAGTTCAGAGTTGAACGTGTATGAGCCAAGGGATTTGATGGCCGCTTGGCTATCGCTGAAAATAGCGATATCTTCTCCGATAACACGTTTGCTTAACCAGGCGGCGGCGTCCAGGATTGCCGAGAATTCCGCCTGGAAGACGCCACAATGATCAGGTAGTCTGAAGGAGAGCTCAAGGTCCAAATCCCTTGAATAAACTCCTCCTCCAACTCTGCCGTCCAACTTCGAGCCGTCGGTGTATATAGAAGTGCCACCATTTGTTTCGGGATACCAATCCGTCCTCTCCCAGTCTTCTCTGCTGGGAATGTTTATTTTGAAACAGCTATCCCCGACTGTAGTAGTCGCACAACGATCTGTGCTTAGAGGGAGAAAGCTGTAAGATTCCAGAATACTGGAGTGTCCAATAGTACCCGCAGCCCAACTGGAGGTTTCTCTTAGGCGCAGAGCTGATGCCGCCGCTGACCGAAACCCTTCCAGATCAAGTGGCAAAATGCCCAGAACGACCTGGAGGGCTTCGTTGGGCGTTGTCCTTATCGCACCGCTTATACAGATCATATTGGATCTATGGACTTTCCGCAACAGATTCAGGTATGTTGCCTTGCTCAGCGCAGGCCACCATACGACAACTCCATAAAGCATGATTGGGCGAATGATGGCCGTGTAGATCCAACTGCATACTCTAGGGCTGAGCCCCCATTTTTTGCCAGTGGCTCTTTTGCATGTGTAAAGAGCGATGCAAGCTTTCTTCTGGCGCTGAAGAACATCCTCCTTCCAATTCAATTTCCTGTCCAGAACTATGCCTAGAAACTTGGCCTTATCCGACAAGCCCAGGCGCGTACCATCTAGTTCTGGTAGGCTGGAGTGAGTCGTGGGATCGAATGGTGTTGTAGTTGATTCTTCTCAGTACAACACCCCTAGAAACCTCGTTCTCCCCGCACCAGCAAAAGCCCGCCGCAGTAACGCACCACCGCGAACAGGTGACGCCCGCTCACCTGCGCCGACGTGAACCGCGCCGCGATAGTAGTGACGCGACCATCCCAGCGCCACGCGCGGCAGTGACATCAAGCAGAAGCACGCCAGCGCCACGCGCGGCAGTGACAGCGAAGCAGGAGTACGCCAGCGCCACGCGCGGCAGTGACAGCGAAGCAGAAGCACGCCAGCGCCACTCGCGGCAGTGACAGCGAAGCAGGAGTACGCCAGCGTCACGCGCGGCAGTGACAGCGAAGCAGAAGCACGCCAGCGCCACGCGCGGCAGTGACAGCGAAGCAGGAGTACGCCAGCGCCACGCGCGGCAGTGACAGCAAAGCAGAAGTACGCCAGCGCCACGCGCGGCAGTGACAGCGAAGCAGAAGTACGCCAGCGCCACGGGCGGCAGTGACATCAAGCAGAGGTACGCCAGCGCCACGCGCGGCAGTGACATCAAGCAGAGGTACGCCAGCGCCACGTGCGGCAGCGATATCGACGCACAACGAGGCCGGGGCGCCAGCATAAGGCGTAGCAGAGAGCCGCAGGACAGAGACGCCGACGTAAGGCGCGGCAGAGTACAACGCACGGGCATACTAACGGGATCCGCCTAACGGAACACGGCCGGACCGTTAAGTTACACTACCACAGTCGAATATACAGCATTCAAGCTATAAATGAAGTACAGTAATTAATATTATAGGATTAAGAATAGAGTTGAATAAAGGTTATATGAAAACGATTTGCGTGGTGTCCCGTATTTACAAATTTATTGTAAGCGAACCCTGGACACGGCGAGTATACCCCAGCAATTAATAAAGAAGCAACGGGGCAACAAGAAAGCTTCGTTACAAGTTGTTGACATCAACTTTTTCTTATTCCTCGTGTGAAATGATTGAAGCGATGATCGTTTAGCTGACAGCAATGACAATCAAATGTTGCATCAAATGATTGTCATCTGTCTTGTAGGGAAGTCTAAGTTCGCGTAAACCGAACATAATACCCAGCGGTAGTTTTCATATGATTTTCGAAATATCCCATTTGTAAGCGTGGTTGGGAAGCGATTTCGTCCAGGCACATCAGGTATACTCCCTAATATGCTAGTATACACTGAAATAAAAAGGTTGAAAGTGCACATTGAAAGTAACATATCAAAACCACTTTCAAAACGATTATGGTAATACTATAAATAATACAGTATTATTGGCAGTATTACTGTAAAATTGGCAGTAGGTTAGGTTAGGTTCAAGTGGCTTCCGCAGAGGCACACTTAGGCCAGTTTTGAAAGGCCCGTTGTGATACCACCACCACAAGGAAAGTCAGTCCCGGGACCCAGCCATATGGAAAATCCCTGAGTTGTTGGGATTTTCCACATAGCAGAATCCCGGGACTGACACTCCTAAACCGACACCGTTACTCCTCCTCGAACCACTTAGATGACTTTATGAAGCCCATCAAGTCCGCGATCTGGCTTAGGCTATCCAGGAACGGAACTCCCAAAAAGCACGTTCTCGCGCCGCTTAAAGCCGGACAGTTGCAGATGAGGTGCAACTCCTGCAGCATCGTCGGTAGGGCACACCTAGCCTTTCTGCATGCCTACCAATGAGGCAGTGACCGGTTAATACCCCTATCAATATGCAGATTTCCCTCCTAGTTAGGGCATAAATGCGTCTAGACCTTTTAAGATCCCATTTTGGCCAGGTTTGTTTCGATATGCGACACCGTGGGGATTGCAGCCATCTTTCGTTGGCTTGACGGAGTGTGTGCTCCTTCAGCATTAGTTTGCATGTGGCAAACGGTATACCTAAGCGCTCTTTATCCTGAAGAACCTGCTTGGTCGTGCCCTGCCTGGCAAGCTCGTCTGCCTTACAGTTTCCCTCAATGTCCCTATGTCCCGGGACCCATATGAGGTTTACGCGGTTCTGTTGGGCCATCTCCTGAAGAGATCGACGACAGCTGAGCGTCAGTTCAGAGTTGAACGTGTATGAGCCAAGGGATTTGATGGCCGCTTGGCTATCGCTGAAAATAGCGATATCTTCTCCGATAACACGTTTGCTTAACCAGGCGGCGGCGTCCAGGATTGCCGAGAATTCCGCCTGGAAGACGCCACAATGATCAGGTAGTCTGAAGGAGAGCTCAAGGTCCAAATCCCTTGAATAAACTCCTCCTCCAACTCTGCCGTCCAACTTCGAGCCGTCGGTGTATATAGAAGTGCCACCATTTGTTTCGGGATACCAATCCGTCCTCTCCCAGTCTTCTCTGCTGGGAATGTTTATTTTGAAACAGCTATCCCCGACTGTAGTAGTCGCACAACGATCTGTGCTTAGAGGGAGAAAGCTGTAAGATTCCAGAATACTGGAGTGTCCAATAGTACCCGCAGCCCAACTGGAGGTTTCTCTTAGGCGCAGAGCTGATGCCGCCGCTGACCGAAACCCTTCCAGATCAAGTGGCAAAATGCCCAGAACGACCTGGAGGGCTTCGTTGGGCGTTGTCCTTAGCGCACCGCTTATATAGATCATATTGGATCTATGGACTTTCCGCAACAGATTCAGGTATGTTGCCTTGCTCAGCGCAGGCCACCATACGACAACTCCATAAAGCATGATTGGGCGAATGATGGCCGTGTAGATCCAACTGCATACTCTAGGGCTGAGCCCCCATTTTTTGCCAGTGGCTCTTTTGCATGTGTAAAGAGCGATGCAAGCTTTCTTCTGGCGCTGAAGAACATCCTCCTTCCAATTCAATTTCCTGTCCAGAACTATGCCTAGAAACTTGGCCTTATCCGACAAGCCCAGGCGCGTACCATCTAGTTCTGGTAGGCTTAGTGGCGGTATTTTGTACCGGTTGGTGAAGAGGACAAGTTCCACCTTCCCTGGGTTGATACTAAGTCCGCAGCGAGAGGACCACGTCGAAACTTCTCGCAGTGCTACTTGCATCAGATCACACAGAGTTTGTGGGAACTTGCCTCTGAATGCATTAGCTAAATCGTCTGCGTATGCCACTATCTTCCCGCCCCCCCCCCCCCCAGCTTGTGTCACGTAGCAACGAGTTGACTGTGAGGTTCCATAAAAGCGGGGAAAGAACACCACCCTGGGGTGTTCCCCTTGTGACATAGCGTGATAACTCAACCGTACCAAGTGAAGAAGCTATTTTCCTTCCCAAAAGTTGGTCAATTAAACCAGTTAGAGGTCTATCTACGCCCAAATTAGTTAGAGCGGAGTTGATAGCCTCCGGGCTTATATTGTTGAAAGCCCCCTCAATGTCTAGGAGAGCCACGAGACAGTAGTCCTTTTCACACAGCGATTTCTCAATGACAGACGCTAGGCTGTGCAGAGCGGTTTCTGTTGATTTACCCTTGGTGTATGCATGCTTATAGCTAGAGATAAGGTTGCTATCAATAGTCGTTAAGAGGTAGTCGCTTAGTATCCTCTCAAAGGTTTTTAGTACAAAGGACGAGAGACTGATCGGTCTGTAGTCTTTTGGCTCGTAGTGGGATGCCTTCCCAGCCTTAGGGATAAACACTACCGTGGCGCTTCCCCAGGAGCCCGGAATGTGGTTGAGAGCCAGGCAGGCTGTGAAGAGAAATACCATTTATGTTTATAAGTTGCGCGGGGATAATCCCGTCCGGCCCGGCAGCCTTATACGGTTCAAAGCTCTTAACTGCCAACCTTACTCTTTCCTCAGTGATGGGTATATTTACTGCTAGGTTTGTTGCAGGTGCTAGTGGTGCATCATGCAGATTCCACGGAAAATGTGTATTCAAGAGCAGCTCAAGGGTTTCCTCTTCCGTGCTGGTCCAGGATCCGTCAGGTTTTCGCAAATAGCTGATGGTTGTTTGACTTTTCGAGAGGACTCGTCTAAGTCTCGCTGTGTCGTCGACCTTTTCGACGCCAGTGCAGAAATTTCTCCACGAGGTTCTCTTCGCCTGTCTCAGAGCTTTTTTGTAGGCCCTTAGTTTAGCTTTATATTCGTGGCAATGAGGCTCAGAGCCGAAGCTCTTGGCCTTGTTAAATTGTTTCCGGCATGATATTCGGAGCGAGTCCAAATCGTAGGACCACCAATGTGGCCTGTGTTTACCGCGTGGTTTTGGCACTGGACAAGCCTGTCCTAGAGCATTTGAGAGCGCCGATGTAAATGTAGTAACAAGATCCTCCAGCTCCTCTACTGATGAGGGGGCTTGTGAGGGCAGTACTGGTAGGTCTCTGTCTAATATTTCATTGTGTAACTGCCAATCAGTGTTACGTGGATTGCGCTTCATGATTGGTTGTTCTACAATAAAGTCTAAAACCATTTCTATGTAACGGTGGTCGGAGAAAGAATGTTCTTCCAGAACCCGCTATTTTCTGACCCACTCATAAGCGCCTTCACTGCAGATAGTGAGGTCTATGACCTCCCTGCGGGTCTTAGTGATAAAAGTAGGCTCATTACCCACGTTGCAAATCACCAGGTTGGTTGTTAAGAGGTAATCAAACAGAGAATCTTCCCTGGCATTGATGTCGGAGCTCCCCCATTGGACATGGTGAGCATTAGCATCCGCTCCAATAATAAGATTACCCGTGTAGAAATTTGACACCAGGTCCTTCACCTCCGTTTGTGGTGGGGGTTCTTCGGCATCGTAGGGCATATAGACCGACGCCACCGTCAGGCGGGTGCTGTCGACCGTTAGACTGATAGCGGTAATATCACCATTGGTGTAGTTAGGTAGGAGAAAGGAGTTCAACTCAGACTTGACCAAAATACACGTTCTGACTTTGCTCTCCTCGCTGGCTCGAATGAGCTTGAAGCCCTTAGTCCCCAATCCGCAGATTCTCGAGCTATTGACCCAGGGTTCTTGGATGAGGACCACATCCACGTTGCCTTTAGAAAGACGACTACTTAAAGCAGCCGAAGCTACTTTAGATTTGTGCAGATTAATCTGAAGCACCACCAACATGAGAACGCACAGACTTCCCTGCCGTCCCCATATCGTCGAGGTTTGCCCCATCCCGGAGGTTGCCTATCAACGACGAGTTGTTCCGATTAACTGCCCGATATGGCGTTGCAGGAGTTTTGCTGTCTGTAGCGTTAGATGTTAATCGCTCAGCGTTGGCTGCTACCACCGTGACGTCGAGGGCTTCCTCGTCCTGTAGGCTGTCCTCCATCTCCGAGTTGTTCACAGCACTATCGGCAAGGGACGTGGCGGATAACATGCTTTCCGCATCGGAATCCTCCGCTTCCTCTTCTGGTAATTCGTTTTCCGGTTCCCCCGGAGCAGCCGAGAAGGCAGCGCGCTGAGCATCACCACGATATACGTGGATAACGATCTGGCCTACGCTGTAGTGTACTAGGCCATTGCACCTTTTGAGGGGCTCGATTGACTCTTTATTCATGGTGAACACCACCTGTCTGTCGGGCCCTACCGCATCCCCGACCAGATTGACACTACAGTCATGCGTTGGCAGGGACGGATTCATTAGCCGTATCATCCCGAGAATTCTCTCGGGTTCGTCAGGGATGGCCGGAATCCACGCCCTTGCCCTTGGACGAGCTGGAATGTCCTTCCAGTCGACGACCTCTATCTTTGCGCCCTTGTAGACTTCACCCAGCTTAGCAGCTGCTGCCTTGTACAGTGCTACGGTTTTTGCATCCTCGCATGCGAGTAATTTAATCTGACCCTGGTGCCAACCCGCATCCGTTTGAGAAGAATGTTGCCGAGTTCATTTCGCACGTAACGCCACCGGTCCTTAGGGATGGCCAGACGGTCATTGCCTTGGTCAAGGACGCCTATAAGGATCCTGTCCTTGGTTACCTCAGCAAAGCTTAGTTTGCCCGCTCCAGGGGTATTCTGATGCCGCTTGGGAGGGGGATTTAACTCCAGGTCCGATCTCTGGCGCTTGAAAGGGTTAACTTTTAACCTCTTTGGCATGTAAGAATTTTGGAAATCCGGTATCACAGCTTTCGCTAGCTCTACCGATTTACTGGAATTCAGCGACAGCGATTCCTGCGGTACCCCTTCAGCATCTTTGCAGCCAATCTTTTCTCGTGGTATGTGAAGCGGCGGGGAGATGTCTCCTGGGAGTGCGGACCCGTAGTTGCCGTCGCGGTCGCTCTCCTTGCCGAAATCTCAGTTGCAGCTTCCTTCTCCTTCGAAACTCCGAGGCCAGGTCGTGAGACCGCTGCCACAGACGTAAAGATACTGGTTTTCATATCAGCGGTTGATGGGAGTTTAGCATCCGCCGTTGTCCGCTTAGTTGCGCTGGCAACCGCACTGGTGCTAGCTCCCATCAAGTCAATCTTAGTCGATAGAGGGTTGGTTGACCGACTAGTAGTTGCCATCGCTGTCGATCCCCCCCTTGATTGTGGAACGGAGGTTGTCCTCCGGCGTTGTTGTTGCTTTCTCGCCTGTTCCTCCATAGCTCTCCTTTGCTGAGGAGTGAAATTTGGCGTTGTTTGTTTTTTAGGTTTATCGTTTTTATTTGGGTTATTTGAGTTCATCTTGTTCGTACGACCCATCGCCGGACAAGGCCAGCTTAGGGTCAAGGGAAGAGTAGGGGAAAATGTGTCGTCCGCCGCGGCAGAGCCCCGTACCGCGGTAAGGCCATGCTTACTCTCTGAGGCGACCCGGTATCAGAGAGGCTCCGTTCAAATACAGCCACGATTTTCCTCACACAGACGGACAGACGGACGGACGGACATGCCTGAATAAACTCGTCTTTTCAACCTAAGAACTTTCATACTCTTCATCTGTCTTGATTATTTTGTGCCGCTACGTACTACCGTTGGAGTGTAATGGAGTGTGGTTGCTAAGTGACCTTGCTCAATCCCGACTCTTGCGTCCTCGTTCGTGCACTCTGGGCAACGTGAGCTACTTAGGCTCGCGGCAGAAAGAGTGGGAGCCCCGGTGGGGCCACTCTCACATACTTGGTTTAAGGGCTCACCGAGGTTCTTTTTCTTTCTGTCTTGTAGCAAGCGGCTCGCTATATAAATGTGTGAATATTTTTTTTTTCAAAATCCCGGAGACGGGTTGTGCGCAGGGTTTGGGACCCGCCACGTAAAAACTTAATTCCAATGAAAAGCAAAGAAAAGCTTCGGATGAGAACCCCCTTTAATGTTGACGACCCGGCAAAACGAAACAAGGACTACGAGAAGGATATTAGGGCATGTACCTGGAGGAGACGGACGACGCAGAGAAGGACTCCTTCTACGATAAACTTGAACAAACTTATGATCGCTGCCCCCAACATGATATCAAAATCGTGCTCGGCGACTTTAATGCAAAGGTGGGCAAAGAAGGAGTCTTTGGTCCTACAGTTGGAAAATTTAGTCTCCACGATATAACATCACCCAACGGCACTGGGTTGATTGACCGCGCCGCTGCTCGCAATATGGTCATCAGTAGTACTAGGTTCCAGCATAAGCGAATACACCAAGCCACCTGGCTGTCCCCTGATCAAAGAACAAGAAACCAGATTGATCATGTCATGATTGACGGCAGACATAGCTCCACCGTTCTGGACGTGCGTACCCTGCGTGGTCCCAATATCGACTCGGACCATTATCTTGTCGCAGCCAAGATACGCACACGCCTCTGTGCAACGAGGAAAGTGCGCACAGTAACGGAAGGAAAGTTTGATAATTTCACCACTCGACTCTCACACCTGCTAGCAGAGGGCAATCCTCGACCTAACGATGTAACCGAGCAATGGAAGCATATCTCTCACTCATTGCGTACCGCCGCTGAGGCCACCATAGGGTCCCAGCGAGCCCGCAAGAACAACTGGTACGATGAGGAAGGCAAAACTGCCTCGAAAAAAAGGACGCTGCCTACAAGGAGACGTTGTGTATGGCAACAATATCGTAAGGCAAAGAAGGAAGAGAAGGCGTCTCTCAGAAAAGAGAAAAGTGAGGCCGAAAGGCGTGAGTGTGAGGAGCTTGAGATGCTGGCTGACAGGAATGATGCCCGAAAATTCTATGAAAAGATCCGGCGGATGACGGAAGGTTTTAAGACCGGGGCAAGCTCCTGTAAGGACAATAGTGGCGACCTGGTAACCGACGTACAAAGTGTACTTAAATTATGGAGGGAGCACTTCACCTCACTGCTAAATTGCGAGGGAGACGTCGAACCCGATACCCCAATCCCTGACTATGGAAAAGTCGTCCCACCACCTGACTATGATGAAGTGAGGATAGCTCAAAAACAACAAATCGCCTGGGAAAGACGGACTACCATCCGAGCTGTTCAAACACTGAGGCGAAGAGCTGGTAAAAAGCATGCATCAGCTCTTATGCATAATATGGTCAGATGAGTGCATGCCTCCAGATTGGAATTTAAGTGTGCTCTGCGCAATCCACAAGAAAGGCGATCCCGCTAACCAACTACCGCGGAATCAGTCTTCTTAATATCGCATATAAGGTTCTTCATAGCGTATTGTGTGAAAGACTGAAGCCCTTCGTCGACAAACTGATTGGACCTTATCAGTGTGGCTTTAGACCTGGTAAGTCTACCATCGACCAGATTTTCACGATACGCCAAATCCTGGAGAAGACCCATGATAAAAGAATCGACACTCACCATCTCTTTGTCGATTTCAAAGCCGCTTTTAACAGCGCAAAAAGGAGTTGCCTGTATACCGACATGTCTGGATTTGACTTCCCTGCAAAGCATATACGGCTTTGCCAAATGACGTTGAGCAATACCAACACCTCCGTCAGAATCGGGAAGGACCTCTCTGAGCCATTTGAAACCAAACGAGGCTTCTGACAAGGCGACTCCCTTTCATGCGATTTCTTCAATCTGATGCTGGAGAAGATAATTCGAGCAGCAGACCTAAACCGCAATGGTACAATCTTTTACAAGATCGTGCAATTGCTGGCGTATGCCGACGATATCGATCTCATTGGCCTTAACAACCGTGCCGTAAGCGCTACCTCCTCTGGACTAGGTAAGGAAGCGAAAAAAGTGGGTCTTGCGGTCAACGAGGACAAGACGAAGTATTTGCTGTCATCAAAGAAAGAATCGGCGCACCTGCGCCTTGGCAGCCATTTGACTTTTGATAGTTACAAATTTGAAACTGTGAGGGACTTCGTCTATTTGGGAACCAGTATCAACACCGAAAATAATATCAGTCTAGAAATCCAGCGAAGAATCACTCTTGCCAACAAGTGCTACTTTGGACTGAGTAGGCAATTGAGAAGTAAAGTCCTCTCTCGAAGAACAAAGATCACGCTCTATAAGTCTCTCATCATACCTTTCCTGATGTATGGCTCAGAGTCATGGACAATGTCAAAAGAAGATCAGTAGGCCCTTGGAGTATTTGAGAGAAAAGTTCTCCGGAAGATTTATGGTCCTTCCCGTGATGCCAACGGCGAGTATCGAAGGAAATTTAACGATGAGCTGTACGAGCTCTACGCAGATCTGACCATATCCAGCGAATTAAAGCCCAAAGACTCCGCTGGCTGGGCCATGTTATGCGAATGGACAAAGAAGCTCCAGCACAGAAGGTTTTCCTATCGTCGCCTGAATTCGGCAGCAGAGGAAGGGGGAGGCATCGACTGAGATGGAAACAACATGTGGAAGATGACTTGAACTCCCTTGGGGTTTCCAATTGGCGTCAGTTATCGCTAAAAAGGAATGACTGGCGTGCTTTGATATGCAACGGCCAAATCGCTTAGGCGGTTAAGCACCAATAAATGATGATGTTGATGCTGATGACGTACTACCGTTATGTGAACAAAATTAATATACCCTTGTACGTTGGGTATAAAAATGGGGACTATTATATTTGCGCACACGCGTTATTAAACACTAAAATATAAGAGAGAGCCAAAACAAAGCAATATAAATGCTGAAAACCACGTAAATTGAAAATTTATTCACAGAATATTTGCTTTGCACGTGCTTTTTCGATACGTCAAAATTAACTACTGTCAAAATTTAACTTTTCGTTTGGCACAGCAAAATGGCAAATATTCGTTCACCATAGGAAATTTGTTCACCTCATTTTACTCTGACGAAAACAAATACCGATCAACACAAAGCCGAAAATCGTAAATTTTGACAGTGAATACGAACGTCAGAATTTACCCTAGCTAGGCCAAATTTTGGCAGCCAATAATGTGAGCACAGAGGTACATGTTCTGTTGACGTTTTTCGCACTTGCGTTTTGCATATGTCAAAATTACCTACTGTCAAAGTTTACCTTTTCGTTTGGCGCAGCAAAATGGAAAACTTACATTATGCTTTAAAGACCAATACCAGAAATTCCTCTGGTCAAGTATTTTTTTCAATTCTGCGGCCACTTAGATGCAGGAGGTGAGCGGCAAAGCTCTTCTCGCATATATCGCTGCAGAGTTGAATTCAACAAACTGAACAATATAAAAACCAGGGTTCGGAATTATTCATTTATGAAGATTCAAGTACGTTCTTTTGCATTCGCATTCACGAACATGAACATAAAAAAAAATTTGCATTCGCGTTCGTGAATAAGAACGTATAAAAAAATCCACACCTTTCACGTTCATGATTGCATCATTCATAAATGCCTTCTCGAATCTACATATATATGAACGTACTTCTTGCCGTTCATCTTCATATACGTATGCATATGTGGCGTGAATAATTCACGAAGGCATTTAAGAACGCGCATTGAATGCATATTTTATAAGGCATATTCGCAGAAGGTTGTAGTAGAAAATATGAAAAATTCAGGGATATGAAGGACCTTTTTATGGGCCATTTCTATAATTTTTCGGGATTATTTTCAGGACTTTTCAAGGTTGTCTTCGGGATTTTTTCGGGATTGTGTTCGGATAATTTCTGGATTATTCCGGGAGTTTTTCGGGATTGGTTTTTCAGTCATTTCGTGATAATTTTGGGATTGCGACCGTGTTCCAAATATTTAAATTTCAAGCAGGCTTGCCACCTAGTCTTCCTAACTTTCTCAAGCAGGGTTGCCACCTAGGGTTGCCACCTAACCGCATTTTATTTATTTTTATTGATATCTCGGGAACCGCTTGACCGATGTGGATAAAGTTTGGCATTATAGATAGTATGAGTCATTCTTAGATTATATGCGCAGGTGTTGCCACTTGGGGCGGTTCACAGGGTTGCCACCTATCTCAATTTTTTTTAAATATTCAGCAAGATATGCCAATATGGGTATCAAATGAAAGGTATTTTCGACCGTATTCCAAATATGTATATCTCAAACAGGGTTGCCACCTAACCACATTTTATTTATTTTTATTGATATCTCGGGAACCGCTTGACTGATGTGGATAAACTTTGGAATTATAGATAGTATGATTCATTCTAAGATTATATGCGTAGGTGTTGCCACTTGGGGCGGTTCACAGGGTTGCCACCTATCTAAATTTTTTTTTAATATTCAGCAAGATATGCCTATATGGGTATCAAGTGAAAGGTATCTGCGACCGTGTTCCAAATATTTAAATTTCAAGCAGGCTTGCCACCTAGTCTTCCTATATTTCTTCGTACGACTCTCTTTCCTATCTCCCTCCCTTTTGCTCTTCATTGGCCTCTTTCCTTCTACCACGCCTCTCTTCCTCTACATCCCATTCGTATTGGCCCCTGTTAATTTAGGCCTTATTCTACCCATGTACCAAATTTTAAGGAAAACGCACCATATATAAGATATTTTCGAACCGATCGTTTCCCTGGTCCACTACCCGGAAGTAAGATATTGTGAATTTAAACCATTCTCGAATACACCTTATTCATATTTCGTTATTTCTGAACTTAAGAAGTTAACTTCTTTCACGTGTACCGGCTACACGCGATTTTTTGTTTATTTAATTTTTTCAATTCGTAAATTCACTTTTTTTTAATTTTTCCATTTTTTAACAAATTTTTTTAATTAATTTCGTTTGCTGCCTGCCTACAAGCAGATCACAAATTAGTGACTCTTTATTGAGACTAGATACAGCTTACAGAATTGAGGTATAAGGGTTGTGACTCGGAGTTATAATCGGTTGCAAATGATATGGCCACCACCGCAAATGATATGGACATACACAAAAGATATTTGACTGAATTTTTCTATAAAATCTAGTTTTGCGAAAATTCTTTTTCGGGAGTAATAAATGCAATAGAATAAATGTAAGAATTTTTAATTATAATTGCAAATTTTTAATTATAGGGGAAAATTTTTTAACTATAATTTAATAATGAAATTCCTTTAAATATAGTAACTTTAAGAGCCGTTAGTACCCCTATTCAAATAAATAGTTGCGATATTATAGTTATGTATGTACATTCACTTGTGCGTATATTGAAATTATATATGTACTATTATAACTATTCGAAAATTAAATGAAAAATTATATAGTAAACTAGCTGGTGCCCGCGACTTCATATGCGTATAATTTCTATTTTAATGTTTGTCTGCTCGATAAACCCAAATTTCGGTCACAAAAAATGTTTTCATCGGACTGATAAAGCTTAAAGTTTAATAAAAAACGACCCTAAAGCCATGTGATTTAATAACATCGCATATTACAGCACCCATTGACACCTTTCGTTAGACACCCATATTGAACTTGGACGATAACTCCAAAACCGGTTGAGATATCGCAAAATAGTATCTTAAACTTTTTATTTCCTATAGGGTAAGAAAATAGTAAATTTCCCTTAATAGCCATATTAAGCGTTTTGGTATTAAGAAGGTTCATATTTTATGAGATATCTCCGGGGTAGCTTAGGTATTGAAATTAATCAAATGGTTTATGACAGCATTCATAAGCACCTTTTGTGTGATACTTATAATGTACTAAACATTTTTGTGGAAATATTCGTCGATACCTCCGAAACCGGTTGAGCTATCGAAATTTCAAGATATCTCCCAAACCACTTCAGATATTTCAATAAATCACATCGCATATTATAGCACTCATTGACACCTTTCGTTTGACACCCATATTGTACTAAGACATTTTTGGTCATCCCTGGTCCACATATTGGGTGATAACCCCAAAACCCGTTGAGATATTGAAAAAAATAATGTCTTAAATTTTAAGTTGAGCGTCGAGCAACATCATTCAATTCCATTCATTACTTTCACAGTGATACGGCCACAAATATACGGACAGACAGACAGACAGACACACACAAACTTTTAAAATGGTTGATTTAGATCAAGGCCGGCCATGCGTGCACATTGTGCACTTTTGAGTTTATACTCAAACACCAACGCTAACGATGTGCACGCACGAAGTTGTGCTTTCGGTGGTTCGTCGTTGTTTCACTCAATTTGCGGAGTAAGAAAAACAGTGAGCGCAAAAGAAAACGTACATAAATACTACTTTGCGTAATTTAATGTATAATTATTTCCCTTTTATTTTATTTGTTTTATTTTATTTCATTTTTTTATATTATATTATATTATATTATATTATATTATATTATATTATATTATATTACATTATATTATATTTTATTTTATTTTATTTTATTTCATTTCATTCCATTTTATTTTATTTTATTTTATTTCATTTCATTTCATTCCACTTTATTTTATTTTATTTTCTTTTATTTCATTCCATTTTATTTTATTTCATTTCATTTCATTCCATTTCAAAGCAAATAATAAAATATCCTTTTGATTTTATAGTTTCACAGTCCGCATTTTCTTTACAGCCACTGTACGCAAAATCACTCAAAACTTACGCACACTTATGCAAATGTTTTAGTATTTGTTTGGCCGGCCCTGATTTAGATTCTACTCGCTTAATAATGCTTCCCCAAATCAATTTTTTGTTGATATCTGCCATGTACAGACATCGACCTGTTACAATTTTATTATATGTAGAGAATAACTGTTCTATATACTATTTTTAAGAAATTCTGCGGGTATCTTCTGCAAATCGATCCAAAACTTCCTCTTCAATTTGGCGCATATTCTCTTTCACATATTTTCGATGTACGCTTAATGAGCACAGACCTAAGAATTAGTTTTTTAATAAATATACAATATTACGAAAACAACATAATTCGTTACATTACCTCACAACTGCTAAAACTCGTCCAAAATTACGAGTTTTAACCTTGATTTTAATAATCTGAAAACGGAAATTTGATTTTTTATTTCTGTCAAGAGAAATTTGCAAACAAATTGAATTGTTTTTGAATTTTTTATTAAAAATTGAGTTAAAGCTTCGTTTTAAGGGTGAATAGTATTACCATAAAATTGGTTTCAAAAAGTTTTTAAGTGGTGGAAATTTGTGAGGTAAGTGAGATTCCAAATACGTGTTTTATATAGATCTTTTTTTATATTGTTCAGTTTGTTAAATTCAACTCTGCCGCGATATATGCGAGCAGAGGTTGGCGCTCACCTCCTGCGTCTAAGTCGTGGCAGAATTGATAAAAATACTTGACAAATATAAAAGCGGACTATGGGAATTTCTTTAAGAGCATAATGTAAGTTTTCCATTTTGCTGTGCTGTGCGAAAAGGTAAATTTTGATAGTAGTATATTTTGACGTATGGAAAAAGCACGTGCAAAAGCAAATATTCTGTGAATAAATTTTCAATTTACGTGGTTTATTTTGGCATTCTCTTATATTTTAGTGTTCAATAACGCGTGCGCGCATAAATTCTTGTGAAATAGGAACAAGTGCAGAATACATACATTTGTCAAAAAAAGTTGGGCTTGAAAGATGGGGTTACGCTGAATTTAACGGTACTTTTCTTTTTTGGTGCACTCAAAGGGTTAAAAAGATATTCAAGGTCAAAGGTCAAAAAATATTTTTTTCATTTCAAAATATCTTGCAAATTGGTGAATGGATTTTTAAAATTGTTTGTTCCTAAATTTTCTCTTCGAAATACCTTTCATTCAATGTATACTTTATTAACGCTTTGACATACTATCTACTAAAAACGAACAAAAAAGCAAATTTCATTCAAAAACGATCAAATACTTAATTTTCTTTTAGAATGGCCATCTTACGATTATTAAAAAAAATTCCCTTCTATTATTTTTTAATTTACAAAATTATGGTTTCTCCTTTTACGAAATGTGCACTATTAGTGATTTTAACCTTTCGTAAAATGAAAAATTCCCTTCTATTGTTTTATAATTTACAAAATTATGGTTTCTCCTTTTACGAAATGTGCACTATTAGTGATTTAAACCTTTCGTAAAAGGAAAAATTCTCTTCTATTATTTTATAATTTACAAAATTATGGTTTCTCCTTTTACGAAATGTGCACTATTAGTGAATGGGCATGTTTTTAGCACTTTTGACACTATTTCCATTTCAGTTTGGAGATAGTGTCAATGACTTATTTTCCATTTTCTTGTTGACACTATTACCTGTCACCGGTTGCCTGAACCGTGGCAACGTGCCACGGTACGCACTCTATGGCCGGGATCCATGGTAGTTATGTGCAGAACACCTTTCTAAACCAATTTTAGTCCCTGTTTTTTACTCCAAAAAAAAATTAACCCTGAGCCGATTACTTTTTTTACCTTTTTATAATGGAAATACACAATTTTCATATAGCAACATGTGTATAAAATGAAAGCTTATTGCATTATCTACAATATTTTACTATCTAATAATACCGTTAACGGGACACTTTTTTTTTTAAACAGTTTTATTCATTTCCATTCCTTTTTTTTATAAAAAACATAGTTTTCATATAAAAATTTTACATAAAGGTGGGAGTGTTATACATTAAATGAAAGGTATTTTTATTACCTAATAATTGGTATTTAACATTTTCTAATCCGATAAGTACTTTGAAAGATATTTCGATTTAAAAAAATAAAAAATTGCCCTTTTACGTGGAATTACCCCTAAAGTTTTTACTTGCACCAAAAAAAAATTATACGTTTCAACTTTTCGCAAATACTGCTATCGATGCATATAAATATTTTTTTGATTTGCGAAATGTATGTATTCTGCACTTATGCCGTGAAATAATATTATTGTCAATAGGAAATGCATTTCTGTGCTCATATTTATGGCTGTCAAAATTTGACCTAGCCCCATGGGCTAGGGTAAATTCTGACGTTCATATTCACCACGATAACTGTCAGAACTTACGATTTTCAACCGTTTGGCAGACGGCCTTCGATCATTTGACACACAGCCTCATCTATAGCCCGGTCAATATAGACATTTGAAATAAAATGAAATTCCCACAGAGCCAAATTTTTGCATAATTACAGCTTAGGTTCACATTCAGAAAGAAAACCTCAAAAGTCCCCATCGATCCCATGTCTGCTAAAAAGTTACACGGGTAAACTTTTCAGGTTTTTTAAACTTTTCTCGAAAACGGTAAGTTTTTCGAAAGTTATCTGCAAATATAGTCCTACCATATTTTCTCTAAGAGTAACCAGTTCAGTGATTGTAAAATTAGCTCCTAAAATTGTATAAAGATGTGTGTATTCCGCCAGGGTTGGGCCATTTTGAATACAAAATTATTCAAATAAAAAATAAATTTTTATTCATTATTCAAAAAATGTTCACCGCTTTCTGTTTTCAGAACTGGCAACAAAATGTTTCAGGCGAACTGGTATGTTCGCTATCCATAATCATTCGAGCCAGGCGACTCGCCATATAAGCCGAATCGAACAACTCAAGCGACTCGCGAACGGTAATAGGCCCCTTAAACAACCAATTTTTCTTCTACATATACTTTTTTACGTTAAGCTTGGTTTTATTAAAAACACAAGTAAGGAATTCTAAGTTCGGGTAAAAAAAAAAACTAATGGCGGCGATATACCAACAGGTTATCATAACCTCGAACCAAAGAGAATATATCAACAAGAGCCGTCACTCGTTATAAATGCAAGGAAAAAGATGGATGCCGTTTTCTTTCAGGGTTTCGGTAATTTTGCTTTCCTCAGTTTTGTAAATTCGACAGCTGGTAAATTTTTTTTTCGACTCTTGTGTTACTTGAGTTCTCGCCTATTTTCTTTTACACATTGTGTTTTGATTAGACAATAACATATTTATATCGATATTACCAAAACCCTGAAAGAAAACGGCATCCATCTTGTTCGTTGCTTTCATAACGAGTGGTGGCTCTTGTTGATATATTCTCTTTGCTCGAACGAGATTTTAAGCCGAGCTTCTCTTTCCAACTTGTGGTGTGTTGCTTTTTGAGTTTTTCATTATCATTAATTTTATTTGTAGCTTCAACGTTATTCTCACGTAAGTATCAGTATTACATACTCTCACGTAAGTATACATCATGGTCATGTTTTACGTTTTTCCGTAGGTATATACATTTCATGTCAATTATACATGAGTATCCCTTCAATAATACATAATGGTCATATCAACCATGATATAAAAAAATAAAGGTATTTTCACTTTGACATAAACTGTGTTAGTTGTCATTCGTATCTTTTGCCAGTTGATCATAGAGCGCTGCCACCTCAACAAAAAAAAATTTTGGTATTTTTTTTCTAAATTTTGGGGATTTTTTATAAAGGAAAAAAACATGGTTTGTAAAGTAAAAATACTTACAAAATAGGATCCATAAAGCTGCTTTAGAATTTGTAAATGGTTCAAAAAATATCTCTGCTTCAAAAATGCGCATTAGAAACCATATTTACCTAAAAATAAGGTTTAAAAAACCTTTTACGTCGTACTAATGCGGCAAAACCTTTCGATTTAAGTGTTGAGAGATTAAGGACCGTTTTCGAAATGCCGGTTAATGCTAATTGCGATTAATTTGACAGTAACCGTAAAAAATACGTCAACTAAATCCCAGTTTGCGTTAAGCGCAGATTGTGAAATCGGCCATATGGATTTATTCTTACACCTGGGGGGTCACTCTGTATTGCGATGCGAAAGAAAATTTTTTCGCATTTGCCTTAGCGACACTCTGTAACTCAACTATCGCAACGGAAATTGGCATTTTCGGATTTTCTTTTTCCCTTTTCGCATTCATTTTTTCCCTCTCGAATTGCGTACACTCTGTATCGCGAAAGTGTAATCTCAATTGCTTTGTACATTCGGATTTGTCTTCCTACAACAAAACGCAGTCGAACCGCTATCGCACCGCTAAACAATTTTGAATAAAATTAAATTTTTAACCATATTCTTGTAAATTATTGTAGAGCTATTAGTATACTTATCTTTCTTATCGAAAAACATGTTTATTTTGGCGTTTATTTCGCAAAATTAATAAAAAAAATTTTTTTTTTTGAAAAATATTTTGTTTAACTTTTAAATTTACAAAATAATTACCAAAAATTTGCAAGAAAACTTCAATTAAACTAATAAAATTATGTTTATACGGACGTGATTTTGCATATGCACACGCATGCACACATATTTCAATACACATAAAAGGAATACAAATATATTTTGCAAGTACAAGTGTTTGCAGCATAGCATACAGTTAGGCGCCGTCAAATTAAAAGAAATGGTATGGGTAAAAGCATAGGACAAGCCTTCACTTGAAGTATGCAATGAAAATTGTCAACTTGCGGTTAGTTTTACAACAGTGATGCCAACCCAAACCCAAAGGCCGCAGAACGCAGCACTGTTAGCAATTCTATAGCAATACAGAGTACCATTTGCTTATCGCATCGCATTTCACTATCGAATCGCATAGAATTTCGAATCGCAATACAGAGTGGCCCCGCTGTAAACAAAAAAAATTCGGATATAACTTACCATCAGCAAAAGCACCAAATAACAACACTTAAAATACATTTTTTAGTATTTATGTTGTCATTTTTTTTACATTTTTTCACCGAAAGAAACAAATATCAAAAACCGCCACAAAATTAACATTTTTTGTTTACCAAATGCAACTGAAAAGAAAAAAGGTCAATTTTATAATTTCGAAAATATCATTTCTACGTGAAATGGATATGCACAAAAAAAACTTAAAAACGTACAGGAAAAACGTCAAATAAACATGACCATCATGTATTATTGAAGGCATTTTCATGTATAATTGACATGAAACGTGAAAACATACAGGAAAACGTCAAATAAACATAACCATCATGTATTATTGAGGGCATTCTCATGTATAATTGACATGAAACGTAAAATGAACATGACCATCATGTATTATTGACGGCATTCTCATGTACAATTGACATGAAATGTAAAAACGTACAGGAAAAACGTAAAGTTGACATGACCATTATGTATTATTGAAGGGATACTCATGTATAATTGACATGAAATGTATGTACCTACAGGAAAAACGTAAAATGAACATGACCATGATGTATTCTTACGTGAGAGTATGTAATACTGATACTTACGTGAGAATAACGTTGAAGCTACAAATAAAATTAATGATAATCACATCGAAATGATATTATTTTTGGTCAATTTAATAACTTTTTTTTTAAATACATAGGTACATATTTAATGTAATAAATGTAATACATTTGATAAGGTGACAAACTTAACATTTTTAGAAGCACATAAAAGAAGTTTCTTGGCAAACTGTATTTTTATTCTGCATTACACAGGAACTAAAAGTTCTTATTTATTACAGTTGCTACTTCGTAAATTTAGCACAGATGAATTTACTCCATTAGCACCAATTCCTACAGACAATGCTTCATAAACCATATGCTGGCCGGCGGCCTTCATTTCCGGCGAAACGCTTTCCACAAATAAACAACATTCATCACCCATTTTCACTTCACGTTCAATTTTCACAGTTGGTTTTCTGCTAACTATTTTTGTTAATAAATTATTTTACAACGACCGAACTTCATTGTCAACTGCAGCGCGATTTATTTCATTTTAGAATGAAACACCTACATAAATGCTAACGTGCTACGTGAAACATGTTGTCAAAATTTGTTATAAACATGAAACATGTCAATTCACGTAATTTTAACATGAGATAGTTTTGCAAATGTTAGTATTACAATTTTCATAGGATTTCTACGTGAAGGAGGTTTTCGAAATGTAACATGAGAATGTTATACAAATGTGAGATTGGAAGTTTTTATATCAATATGTTGTCGAAATGTGTATTAACATGAGAAATTGATATGAAAGTGATGTGACGTACTACGTTGGCTCAACAAGTTTTTTATCAACTTGATGTGAAACCAGTCGTTTACATAATTTTTAATGTTAAATAAAACTTTTCGAAGTAAAGTATTATTAACATGAGAAATTGATATGACAATGTCATACATGCTAATGTTGATTCAGCAACTTTCGTATCAATTTAACGTGAACCCTGTTTATTTGATAATTTTCAATATTAATACGACATTTTTTGCTGAAATGTAAAATTGATAAAGCAGAAATGTTAGTTTTACAAGCGACTTTTCTTTCGGTGTAAGAACTTTCATATATGGAACTCCATATCTATCTCGATTATTTTGTGCCGTTACGTGGTACCGTTATGTGGACAAAATTATAATACCCTTGTACTAGTACTAGTACGCTGGGTATAAAAATAGGTAAGCTATCATCGAAGCAAATCGAATATCGAAAATAGTAAAAAAACGATATAGTTTTTTAAACTGTATTCTGAAAACCAGTACCTTCTCCAATAAAAGCTTGTCTTTAGATAATGTAATATTTGCTCGAATAAACATGCCAATTGTGACCTTTTTTTATAAGAACAAACCGTGTTTTGAACCCATGGTGGGGATATAACATATGCCTCGCAAAGCCTCTTATTTTTTTAATTAACTGCGGCCTCGCAAAGCTCGTTCGCCGACACCTGGATTTGGTCTAGCGCCGCTACTGGGTAAGCGGTTTTATTTACGATGTAATATGTTATTATTCACGCTTTTCGAGGTAACTAGTCCTTCGAGCTACCTCTTTAGGAGTAAGGTGTTAAATTCATTGTATTATTATTGGTTTTAGATATTATTATTGGTTTTAGATATTCGCGCGATTTGTATTAGCGGTATTAGAGTCGGTTGGTAAAAATAAAAGCTTGACGAGCGGTCGCGTTAACATTCCGGTTTGTGTGCGTAGGTCAACTACCCGGATGTGACCGTCGGAAACGTAATGTACCTTTTCGATGAGGGCTAGCCGCCATTCGGTAGGTGGGAGACAGTCGTCATGAGTTAGGACGCATTTTTCAATTTTTGGAGCTTTTTGAGTGTTTTCCCACCGATATCTTTTATGGAGGTCTTTTAGATACTCTTCCTTCCATCGGCGACTAAATTCATGATGGAGAATTTTGATTCGTTCCCATCGATTTATGAGAGAGAGTGAGTCCACTTTTAATGTAATGGGGTGTGGTTGTATAGTTAGCCAAACGGCTGCAACTGTGCGACTCTGCTCAACCCCGACTCTTGCGTCCTCGTTCGTGCACTCTGGGCCACGTGAACTACTTATGCTCGCTGCAGAAAGAGAGGGAGCCCCGGTGGGGCCACTCTGACATATTCGGTTTAAGGGCTCACCGAGGTCTTGTTTCGCCGCGTCTGTTAACCATGTGGTACGGCTGCAAGCGGGTGTCTGTCTTGTAGCAAGCGGCTCGCTATATAAATGTGAATACATATTTTTATTCAAAACCCCGGAGACGGGTTGTGCGCTAGGTTTGGGATCCGCCACGTAAAAAATTTAATCCAATGAAAAACCGAAAAAAGCCTCGGATGAGAACCCCCTTTAATGTTGACGACCTGGCAAAACGAATTAAGGACAATGAGAAGGATATTAGGACATGTACCTGGAATGCCCGGACCCTTTCGAGGGAAGGTATCGCTGCCCGACTGGGTGATGTCCTCGCTAACGCAAAGGCCGACATCACCGCCCTACAGGAAATGCCATGGACGGGACAAGAAAAGATGACCATCGGACCTTGTGACGTATACTACAGTGGCCAGACATGCAGCAAATCGCGTGGTGTAGGATTTGTGGTGGGAAAGAGACTTCGCCGCCAAGTACTAGCGTTCACTCCTGTGGACGAGTGTCTCGCTGCGATCCGCAGCAAGGCGATGTTTATCAACATAACAATTATCTGCGCCTATGCGCCGACTGATGAGACGGACGACGCAGAGAAGGACTCCTTCTACGATAAACTTGAACAGACTTATGATCGCTGCCCCAACATGATATCAATATCGTGCTCGGCGACTTTAATGCCAAGGTGGGCAAGGAAGGAGTCTTTGGTCCTACAGTTGGAAAATTTAGTCTCCACGATATAACATCACCCAACGGCACTAGGTTGATTGACTTCGCCCCTGTACGAAACAGTGCCAGCGAAAACCTATGGTTTTCCAACCAAACTAAATACAAATGTATTGATGTAATTCTCTATCCCCGAAGACTTTATCTTCACTGCTGCTCCGCCATGTCTGCTTCCACGGGTAATACGCAAACCTCTTGTACAGGTCGTCTTAGTTTGCTTGTTTTTGTCTGCACCACAACAGATGGAACTAGTTTGTCATTACTATGGACCAGCTCGACTATTCGCCTCAATGCCCACTGGGCTGGTGGAACGTTTTCTGCTTTGATTATAACCATTTGCCCCACTTTAAGATTCTCTCGCACCCTGCGCCATATCTTTCGTTCTTGCAAACGGTTCAAGTAGTCAACTTGCCATCGGTTCCAAAAATGCTGTATCATATAGCCTCAATCTCTACCAAAAGCGTTGCTAGCTGGTCTTGTGCCAGCGTTTTCTGGCCCACAAAATGGAATTTCATGGATTTCACAGCTGCCTCATGGATCACACCTTGATGTGGTGCAGCTGGAATTATAGAGCGCCACTCAGTTCCTTTCATTGCCAAATGCTCCAATGTATCTTGCCCCCTCAGTGATCAACTGCTCTCTTCATCATTTTACTAGCCCCAACAAACGTCGTCGCTTTATCGCTAAAAAGCTTTGCACATCGCCCACGTCTTCCTAAAAATCTTCCATAGCATGCAATAAACGATTGCGTCGTTAGATCTAGCACCAAGTCAATGTGTACAGCTCGAGTTTTTAAGCATACAAACACAACGAAACTAAATTTTGTTCTATCAATGTAATCGTCTCGCACCCTCACACGCACTCCGAATGGTCCTGCATAATCTAGCCCACAATGCAGGAATGGCTTGCCCACATGCACCCTCTCAGTTGGTAAATCCGCCATCAATTGCTGTTCAAGCTTGTAGTTGTATAGCACACATACTATACATTTATGCAGACATTTTCTGAGCTCATCTCTTAATCGTGGAATCCAATATTTCTGCCTGATGTAATTAGTCATTACTTGCACCGCCCCATGCTTAGTCTGTCTATGACCATAGTCAGCTGTCAAATAAGCAATCATCCATGTACATTTCATTTATGATAGCCTCTGCCATGGATGGTCATCTTGCGCGTCTCTAGCACACTGTATAACTGATCTCACAGCATTGTATGCTGATGATGTCATACCATATGTCACTACTGTTAGCCAATATTCCCTCAATGGTTCTTCTCTACTCTCGCGCCAGAAAATTATCTGAATTCCCTTTGATCTCTCGCAATCCCAATCTGGCGAAACATCATCTTGATATCTGCGCTAAATGCGAGTCTATGCCTTTTGAATCGCATTACTATCTCGCTCAAATCTTTCTGCAACTTGTAATTGCACCTCATTTAACTAGTAATTGCACCTCAATTAAAGAAATCCCTTTGCTAGTACGGCAGCTTGCGTCAAAAAACAAACCGAAACTTTTTCACCACCAACTCACTCTTCCCCGAATGTTTATCCACTATCTTCACATGCCCCAGCTTTTCATGCTCTCTCTTAAATTCTATATATTTCGCCCTCAGCTCTGGCTCGCTTTCCAAGCGTTTCTCTAAACATAGAAACTTTCGCAACGCAATTTCCTTCCAACCCCCTATATCTCTGACTTCTTCTGTTTGCCCCGAGCACTCTTTCACTTGCTCCATTTCCCAGAACCTTGTGAGTAACTTGTCTAGCTCTGAAGTAACGTTGTAACTTACTGTTGATACTAGCTCACCTGGCAGCTCATTTAAACCTTGCGCACATTCCCCAAAAACTACTACGCCCAATGCCGTCTCCATCAAGGCTATTCCATTCAAGCCATCTCGCACCACTTTAATGACAATTCTTTCCACTAAGCTAGCCCGCTTGCCTCTGACGTATTCATTACTTTGCTCTCATTTCGCCCCTTCTTGCCCTCTTCTTGCACCTTATCTATGTATCCCTTTAGCTGTCCATCCAACTTCCTTTTCGGATTTGGTGGGTTGCGCTCCCCTTGCCCCTGCACGGTATTTACCTACTTCTTCGGCTCTCTGTTTAAACAAAGCACACTGTTGTACTTAGACTTAGCAGGACACTTCCAGCATTCCACTTGTTAGCAGCTTTCAGCTCCCTGGCCTATTTAAAATGAATTGGACATACATTTCTTCTTGTCACAAAATCTCTTCTTGCCCTCAGACTCAGCATGTGGTTGCCGCAACATGCATCGCAAACTATTTACCTATGCCTAGCATTCGAGGATGACGCCTCTGCTCTATCCCCTCTCTGGCTTGCCCCACTCATTTGTGGCTTGCCTGGCTCCGGAATGACAACCGCCGATTGAATATCCCTACGGTTGTCAGCTGTATTTGGTAGCGCCAATGCTTGCTTGTCCAAAAGGACAGCATGTTATCTACCTTAGGCGTCTCGCCTTTTCTCTCTAGCTCCCATTGCTTTGGTTTTTCGGTATCTAGCCGCTCATGAAGCAAGTACCATTAAAAAATCCCAGTACTCCACCGGGAGCCCTTGTGCCTGTAACTGACGACGCACCGCGTGCGTTAGACATGCGCTCCGAATCATTTTCTCGCACCTAACCCCACAATTCCGGTAGCCAAATAATATTCTTCAAATGCTCTCTCCCAACCAAATAGCTTTGGTCACACATCTGATTTAATCTCCCCCATATCTGCCCGTAGTTACTAGCAGAAATTTGCCATTGCCCCAAAAATTTACTTGCACACCCAACCAGGGAAATAGTCAAGTACAAGAACTTGAGTGATGATCTATTTTATCATTTCACTCGCCCCTGGTATTCGTCAGATCGTCTTGCTGGACCGGCCTTTGCACCTGCACAATAATGGCTGGGTCGCGTTGTCTGACACCTCAAGCTGGTTTTCTTTCTCCAGCTTTGCTTGCGTCTTAGCACGCGCCATCCCCTTTCTCCGCAACTCGTGGGTTCAAACATGAACAACTCGTCCAACAACAACAACAAAAATAAGGAGTCTGGGTCTCCTCAAAAAAAGCCAACAGGAGCTCGCTCCGTTAAAAAGGTCACGGCCAAGCCGGACCTTAGTAAAGTGACGAAAGCTGAGAGGACTCCCCAGCGTTTCATTGCTGCTGCTGCAGCTCGACGTAGTAGGGCCGAGTGTAAAACCGGTCTGAGTAGTCCGATGATCGGTGCCTCCTCCAGGGGTTCCGATCGGGAGGCCAAGGACGAGGCTATCAACCCTGTAGCCTCCACAAGTGGTCTTGCCTTTCAGCGTAAAGCGTCTGGTGAGCCCTTGGCTAGGGGCTCCAGGAATGTGGGTGCTGACGTTAGGGTCGAGGACTTGGCGTGCAGGCAATCCACCAAGCCCAACCGCAATGATAAGCGGTCGGCAGCCCGGATCCTGTTCAAGAACGCGACCTCACCGATAAGGGAGGAAGACGTTTCGGCAGAGGCCTGGGCGAAGCTTCAGCGCGATCTTGCGTGGGCTCGGCGTATAGTGCCGGATTTTAAGGTTGAGCTGTATGGCGCTAACAACAAGGGGGAAACCGCTAAGCGAAACCGATCGCTGGAGGAAACCACCCCAACGGCACCGAAAAGGGCCAGAATAGGAGGACCGACGAGGTCCTTCGCCGACATTGCCAAGAATCGCAAGATCATTGGAGTAATAGACGAGAGCAACGTAGACGGCAGGATCCCCAAGCAGCAGTGGAAGTGGATCAGGGCCACGCTCGCAAAAGTGGCTGTACAGGTCAAACGTGACAACCCTGGTCCTCCACCCAACTACGCCGATGCGGGTTGGTATCAGGGTAATGTGAAGCTGATCGCTTGCGATGACAGCAGGTCCGTGGACCTGTACAAAATTGGCATACAGCGCATAGGAGAGGTTTATCCCGGCGCGGTTGATATCCCGCAACGCCCAAGGGCTAGAGTTTGGATTCCAGTCGGTTGCACGGAACCAGATGAGTTTCTTGATGTGCTGCAGGAGTACAACCCTGAGCTGCCTACATCAAACTGGAGGGTGGTGAACGTGCATAAGACCGATAAGGCTACCATGCAGATCGTTCTGCTTCTGGATGAGGCAAGCATCGAGGCTCTGGCCCGATGCAAGTACGTAGTGAGGTATGGCTATGAAAAGGTGGTCCTCAAGGTATACAAGTCCGATACCGAGGCCCTAGCCAACCTCTCCTCTAATCCGGAGGTGGAGCCCCCTCCCCCCAGTGAAAATGATTATATGCATGTGGACGCGGATGGCAGCAAGTCAGTGGCGTCAGACAAAGGGAGTGAGTTCGCGTCGTCCAGCTCGGACGGTGGCTCGACTCTCAGGAGACTCTACTCCGAGAGTCAGCTTCTGAGCGACGGCGACTCGGACGTGACGCTCACGGAGGAGAGCGCCAAAAAAAAGTGATGAGGGTCCTCCAGATTAATCTCCATCACTGCAAAGCTGCTTCGGCCGCACTACTACTGCAGCTCTCAAAAAGCGCAGTAGACATTGTCCTGGTTCAAGAACCGTGGATCACTGGAGATAGGATCTGTGGTTTGAGGACCCCTACTTACAAGCTTTATAGCGCAACAGGTAAAGGTAAACTTCGAACGTGTATTTTAGTTAAATCAAATATTACCCCACTTCAGTGACGGAGATCTGACAGCGATAAGCATCGAGGGGCTAGGTAGAGGTTGCAGGTTCGCATCATTTTATCTAGCTCACGATCACCAAGGACCACTACCATCAAACAACTTTAGAGAGTTCGTGAGTTCCACAAAACCACGGGACGATATCATCGTGCTAGGCGGCGACGCTAATGCCCATCACAACCAATGGGGCAGCACTGACACTAATGAGCGAGGTGAGTCACTCTATAACTACCTACTAGGCACTAACCTAAGTATATGTAACACGGGGAATGAACCCACCTTCGTAACAAGAAACCGAGAGGAAGTCCTCGATATAACGTTGGTCACTGACTCTTACAGTGACCTCATAGAATCATGGAGGGTGTTAGGCGAGCACTCCTTCTCAGACCATAGATACATTAGCTTCTCCTTAGTAGATATACATACAAGTCCGAAATATATACAGAATATTAGGAAAACAAATTGGGGTTACTACCAAAAGCTTATTCGCAAATATTTGTCAAATCAGCTGGTAACACCTAGAAAGGATGAGGAGCTAGACGATCTCGTCAGCTCCTTCAATCAACACTGCAAGATTGCTCTAGACAAGGCGTGTCCGCCTAAAAAGTTAGCTGAAACCCACAGACCACCCTGGTGGTCGTCCGATCTAGATAATCTCAGAAGGACATGCAGGTCGGCCTTTAACAAAGCCAAACAGGATGGTTGCGTAACATCCTGGGCACTTCACAAAACTAAATTAAGTAACTACAAGAAAGAAATTCGCAAGGCCAAACGGGCCTCCTGAGTGAATTTCTGCAACAATATCGAATCAACATCTGCAGCTTCGACACTGAGCCACATACAAATGCCGGATGGGAATTGGACCGATTCGAGCACTGACACAATGAATCTGCTTCTGGATGCTCACTTTCCGACATGCACAGACACGGCTACTACTACGGTCGGGAATGAAATGCTTTGGGATCAGCTTATAAAGGAAATAACCGATGATAAAAAGCTGGACTGGGCCTTGGCCAGTCTCAAGCCCTATAAATCGCCAGGACCGGACGGAATATTCCCGGCCCAGTTACAACAAACATCCGAGCTTATTAAGCCCTGGCTGAAGACCATGTTTGTTAGTTGCCTCAGGCTCAACTATGTACCTGCATCATGGAGAGAGGTTAAGGTAGTATTTATCCCAAAATCCAGGAAACCATCCCATTCTAAACCTAATGATTTTAGGCCAATAAGCCTATCTTCATTTCTACTTAAAATTATGGAAAGACTTTTGGAGGACTATGTCAGAAGATCGATAGACTCAACTCTTTAGTCGCGGGCTCAACACGCCTATAGTAAAGGTAGATCGACTGACACTGCCTTGCATTCTCTGGTATCTGTTATAGAAAAGTCAATTGACACAAAGGAATATACACTGGTGGCTTTCCTTGATATAGCAGGTGCCTTCAACAACGTTCTACCGGAAGCCATTACCTCGGCGTTAACGGGTCTGCGGGTCGATGCCTGCCTTGTGGAGTTTATCCGCAAATTGCTTATTAGCAGACGGATTACAACGGAGCTAGGCGGTAATTCGATTCACAGACTTGTTAACAGAGGTAGCCCGCAAGGAGGTGTTCTCTCTCCGCTCCTGTGGCTGGTTACTGTAAACCAACTTCTACGTCTCATGGAAGCTGAAAGCTACCAAGTGATCGCGTACGCCGATGACATCTGCGTTATCATTCGGGGAAAATTTCCTCAAACCCTCTGCAATTTAATGGAAAATTCTCTGACTAAAGTATGCGACTGGGCGAACGCTTCAGGTTTGGAGGTTAATCCCGAGAAAACCGAACTTGTCCTCTTCACTAGGAGGTACAAAATACCGAACTTAATACCACCAAAAATTGGGAATACAACTTTAGTACTCAGTGACAAAGTCAAATATCTAGGAGTTATTCTAGACAGGAAACTACTCTGGAGCGACAATATAGCGGAACGAGTTAAAAAGGCAACATGCGCGTTGTTTACTTGCAAGAGAGCAATTGGTATATCGTGGGGGTTCTCTCCCAAAGTGGTGCACTGGATATACACAGCTATTGTTCGTCCAATTTTACTCTACGGTGTGCTGGTCTGGTGGCCGGCACTAACCAAAAGAACACGTACCTCAAGCAGATACAAAAAGTCCAAAGGAGTTCAAAACTCTGCATAACCGGGGCCCTCGGCTCCACTCCGACAGAAGCACTCAACACGATGCTGAAACTTCCACCACTCGATCTGGTGGCTAAAGAAATGGCTGTGATTACAGCTCTGCGATTAAGGGAGACCGACGTATGGAAGGGCGGCACATGTGGTCACGCCACAATTTTAGGCTCGCATGCACCTGTGAGCATACCATTACATACTGACTATTGCACGCCAAGCAACGTGTTTGTTAGGAACTACGAGGTGAAAATACCCACAAGACAAGAATGGGATTACCGACCGCATACTGTGCGGAATGCCATGAACATATTCACCGATGGCTCTAAGCTTGAAGGGAAGGTGGGTGGAGGTATCTTTTCACCGGACCTGGGACTAGAGATCTCCTTTCGTCTTCCCGACCACTGCAGCGTGTACCAAGCAGAAATGCTGGCAATACACGGTGCAGTGAAGAGCCCAGCGTCTACGCCCCAAAACGGCAAACGGATATTTATCTTCTCAGATAGTCAGGCCGCGCTAAAGGCACTGAACTCATGTGTCGCCAACACAAAGTCGCTAACTGAATGCCGCAGATCTCTTAACGAGATGGCTCAGCACTTCAGTATCAGCCTTATTTGGGTACCTGGTCACAGGGATATTGAAGGCAACTGTATAGCGGATGAGCTGGCCAGAAGAGGTACCACCACACATCTCCTTCCAGGAAATGATCTGGTAGGCATTCCCATGGCATCTTTCAAACTCCGAGCTAGCACAAATACCTTACAAAGGGCAAATGAGCTCTGGTCAGGTCTCTCGACGTGCGAGATATCAAGGCTAACTTGGCCTTCGTACAACAAAGGACGCACTAACTGTCTGCTGTCCCTTAATAAATCCGGTGTCTCATCACTGATAAGGGTGTTAACAGGGCACTGCTTAATAGGCACACATGGTGCTAGGATGGGCGTAATAACTCACGATTACTGTCGCAGTTGTAGATGTATTGAAGAGGAGGAGAGTGTTCAACATCTGCTGTGTCATTGTCCTGCACTCAGCAGAAGACGATTGGCTATTCTCGGCCAACCGTTCATCGACGACCTCACGGAGGTTTCAAAAATGGATATTAGGGCTCTATCGAAATTCATTGATTCCACGAGCTGGTTTGATCCTCTAATCCAAGTGTGAGAATGCGAGAGTGTTGATGTTTGTCTCTCGGATATGGGGTGGGTCTTAAGACCGCATAGGGTATCACAATGGGCCAACTTGACTGGCCTAAGTGGTGGGCAGGGTCCTGCACTCTGTCCTGCCCTCGCAACCTAACCTAACCTAACCTAGCACGCGCCAAAAATTAGATTATCTCTACTGCTCCTAAATTCTGCTCACAGAAGTGATCTAGCTCCTCCTCGCCCACATCTTCAATCACTTCTACGAAATATTCATTGTACGACTGCCAAACTAGTCTTAGGTTGGTTAGTAGCACCTTTGTCTCGCCCCCTGATGCCTGGTCAAAACTAGCACCTTTGCAAAATTCTAGCGCACGTTGAATGGTGGCTGCATAGGATCTTAATTTCTTCTGCAATGAAATAAAACAAACCCAACAAATTATCCCATATATGCACATAGAGCCCGAAATCTAGCACTCTTTTCTTTGCTCCAATAAAATTCTGTGACACTCACTGCCCACTGACAATCAACACAGAAATTTATTTATATATCTCGCACCAGTATGTATTCTAGCCCTCTTTTCTTTGCTCCTTGTAAAATTATATAAACAAGTTCATAGCTAAGCAGCATGAAAACTTTGTCTATATTTCTCGCACCAGCATATATATACTTTGTCCTCTTTACTTTGCTCCAATAAAAATTTTGAGAAAAGGCTCACTGCAAATCAATGCAAAATTTATTTATATATCTCGCACCAGTATATATTCTAGCCCTCTTTTCTTTGCTCCACCATAAACAAGATCACTGCTAATCAACATAAAAACCTTGTTTAACTTTCCTGCACCAGCATATGTATACTCTGCCCTCTTTACTTTGCTCCAATAAAATTCTGAAAACAAGCTCACTGCACATACCTTTTTTCATATTTCTCGCACCCGTATACATATGTTTTTGGCTTGCATGTATATTCGATCTCTGGCCCACTTCAACCGTGCCCCTCAAAACTAGCACACAATCAATCATGCCATTGCCAAAATAAGCTCTAACACCTGCAGGTTTTTCTTTATTAATCGCTAGCGATAAAAACAAGCCCACTCTTTGCACACATTTGCCCACTTCTCGCACACATTTTTTTATTGCACCATTATTTTTCCTCCTTTTTTTCACTATGCACCAAACTACCCTTAATTTTTCCATATCTAATTCTGGCTAATTTCTTTTGTATACCGACTGGCACTCTACAACATATTTACTAGCACTCTTCTATATGGGCAAATCCTCAAAACTTTTAACATCGAGCGAGGCGGATAATATCATCCAATAGCAAGGAACACGATATCGTTACACAGGCACAGTATTTTTTTTTTAATTTATGGATACAAATCAACCAGGGACTTGTAACGCGTTTCGGTTTCGGTTTCTGTTACACAGCTTGTAACGAAACTGAAACAGAAACAAAACCCCAGAAACAAAACCTGTAACGAAACTAAATTAATTTTGTTCCTTGTAACAGAAACCGAAACAGAAACAAAACTCCTTTGTAACAAAAGTCGTAACAAAACTCCGAAACGGTTCCAGCAGAAACAAAACCTGTAACGAAACTAAATTAATTTTGTTCCTTGTAACAGAAACAAAATTATTAGTTTTGTTCCTTGTAACAAAACCCGTAACGAAACTAAATTAATTTTGTTCCTTGTAACAGAAACCGTAACAGAAACAAAATTAATTTTGTTTCTCAGTAGCAAAACTATATTTGCAGTACATTAGGATGGATTTATTATTTTCTGGTATATAATATACATGTATATGTCTGTTGCAACCAACTAAAGTATCTTCAGTCGACCTCTGAAACCTCGTGTGGTACATTTAACTTCTTGGTGTCACTGGACAGCTAAATACTGGCGGGTAAGTACCACAATGGAACTTCGGTAGGAAAACCCGGGTCCTTGGCACAAACAAATGGAGTATCACACTTTAAGATCCGGCAATAAATGCTGAAGATATGAAGAAAAATATAACTGTCTTTTTAATTTTTAAATGATATATAAAAACGCTTCATACATATGCATAGGGCAACGGATTGTGAAAAAATTAACATTAATAGTTATCAACAAATATTTCATTTTCTAATAATAATTCATTCAAACTACTTTGTAGTCCATCATCATCATCATTTTTATAAGATGTCGAAGGAGGATGCTTTTGCGGGTGTAACATAGTTTTGTATGGATAATGGGATATTGGGCAGATATATATATCGTCGCTCGGCGCGCAATACCGCGTATTTGATGGAAGCCAAATTGTGTAGGAGGATATAAGAATTTACAAAAGAAAAAGCACTCAAACTGCAAAACATAGCTTTTTTAAAATACGCGGTATTGAACAGCTCTATTTTGAAGAAAATAGGTTCCATAAAAGGTTTTTTATTTATTTATTTGTGTTTTTGTAGCTAAAAACGGAGGAATTTTAACGTCAATACATTAAGACCGATGAGTCCCAGTCAGGGTAACGAAATCTCGTTTTTGGACATTTTGGTATATACGCCTTTTTGTTTTTTGCAAATACGCGGTATTTCGGGCCGAGCGACGATATATATTATATATATAAATATTATAGGTCCATCCTAGTGTAGTGGAAATAGTATTATAAGAATGTTTAGAGTTCTGCTACTGAGAAACAAAATTAATTTAGTTTCGTTACGGGTTTTGTTACAAGGAACAAAACTAATAATTTTGTTTCTGTTACAAGGAACAAAATTAATTTAGTTTCGTTACAGGTTTTGTTTCTGCTGGAACCGTTTCGGAGTTTTGTTACGACTTTTGGTACAAAGGAGTTTTGTTTCTGTTTCGGTTTCTGTTACAATGAACAAAATTAATTTAGTTTCGTTACAGATTTTGTTTCTGCTGAAACCGTTACAATCATTTTGTTTCGAATTTAGTTTCTATCCTTTAAAGTTTCTTGGAACAGAAACGCCAGGAACGCGAGTTTCGTTTCGGTACGAGTTTTGTTACAAGTCTCTGAAATCAACATTTCAAATGTCTCAGAAGCATGAAATAATACTTGATAAATCCAGGAAAAATTTACAAAATCAAAAAGTTGTGAAAACGTGTGCGAGTTTTCAAAAATTTATGAACTATTAATCTTTTCGTAAGGGCGCCTCTCAATATTGCGACCCACTCTTTGTTTTTTCAAGTATTTTTATACATACTGAAACTTATCCTACAAGGCCGCGTGCGTGCTTCGTTCCATTTAAAAGTTAAAAGGCTAAGAAAATGCGAGAACAAATTTTTGTACTTTTAATTTTTCGGTGTAGTTAAGCCATTTACTTCCGCGCCCCCTTTAATTATCAAAAAAATGAACACATATACTTGATGCTAACTCAAAAAGAAACCCTGCACACGTGATCCGATTACTGTGCTATTCATATTAGAGCCGGGTATTACCCGGGTACCCGGACCTTTTACACATTGCTGTAGTATTAAAATTTGAAACAGGTTGCTGGCGTATTTGTCAGTGCAGCTGATACTTTTTCGAAACAAATTTTTGTTCAAGTTTTGTATCAGGCGCACAAAATTTACATGAAATAATAATAGGTTGCTACAAAAACAAAAATTCAATTGAAATAAAAATGTCTGCCTCAAACTGGTGTGTACAGAAGGGGGCGTAAGTGGGTCTACTGCCCCTATCCACTCAACTTACTATTACATTGCATCGGTATTTTTGTTGTGCTATTATTTTTAGTGTTAAAAATAAAGATTTTCCAACAGTCATATAACACATAAAAATACTTTGGAAACTTTCGTTGAGAAACGTAGTGAACTTCGGCTGTGGTCATGAAATTCGCGAAGTGTGTATCGGTCATAAAATATTCTGTTGCAGCAACCACATGATGGGTAAGTTTTGGAACAGTCTTCCGATGTAGGGTAATCTTCAACTCTTTCTTCGACGTAAACCTTATGTTCGCTATAATAATGTTTTTATAAATTTTTAAGAGAAAACCATAAACTTTTTAAATGGGTTAAAAAATGAGTACCAGCTTTTTTTCAATCCTACAATCCTCAACGGGAATTTTTTATAAACAAATTTTAACTTTTTTTTATTTGGGACGCTACGGAAATAATTTTTTCATTTTTGAGAAAAGGCTACTAGATATTTTTTCAATCCTACAAAGTTTGGTGACGAAATTAATCACATACATTTACACATCGCAATTTTTTTTTTTTTTTAATCCAAAATTATATGTGACGCTACTGGAATAATTTTTTAAATTTTTGGGAAATGGCAACTAGATTTTTTTTTTTGTTTTCAATTATAAAATCAAACGAAATTGATCTCATACCAAAACGTATTCAACAAAGTGTGATAGAATTTGACGTTGCTCTCAATCAGAACCAGGGTATAATGTCAAACAGAAAAAATATTTTAACCCACTTGAAAACAATTTTTTCCGTTTATAAACTTTTAGGAAAATTTGTGAATTAACTTTTGTTTTAAATTTTGAATATTTATATTTTACCTTTAATTCAAATAAGCAATACGAAATAATATTCGGTAGCTAATTTAGAAGTATTTTATTGATAGTGAAAAAAATTTCGGTGCCAGTGAAGAACGGTTGGAATTCAACTGTTTTGTAAGAAAACTGTAACCAAACATTTTTTACAAAAATCGCGGATGATATAAGATGAATTATTGCTAATATTAAAGAAGAGAAAATGGTACCCAATTTACATGTGGTGCACCATAAAGGATTAAATCATTTGTTTACATTCGTTTGACATTATAGCCCCTTACAAGAAAAAATATTTAACTGTCAATCACACTTTGTTGAATACATTTTGTCTCATACATACATATACACACCACGAACTAATTATAAGACCAATAATTTTTCGTGTACAATAAACTGAACTTCAAGTTGTTTGTTGAAATGGATGATTCTGATTGTGCTAAATATTTTGATGTTCTTTGTAAAACGAAAACCTTTTAGTTTGTTCGCCATGAACCAAAAGTGAATAATAACTAACTAGTTTGGTTCGTGTTACAAAAGGTAAACAGACATGTAGTACATATTTTAGTATGACCCGGAAACTACACTGATGTGTATGAGTCGTTTTCTAATTTTTTTTGCCCCAGCAACTGGAGTACCATACTACAATACCGTGCTAAAAGCCATTGAAATTAAGTGGCGCTTGAGAAAAGAAAAGAAATGAAAATGAATTGCAAACTTTCCTGTCAAGAAAAGGAGAGAATGTGTGAATATAATGTACATGTTTACTCCATTTCGATATATTAAGTTAACCGGTTAATTTGATTAAAAGCTCATGACTTTGTGAGCTTTTATTCAAATATGATTCTGCTTATTAAAAACACCAAAAATTTTAACTTGATTTAGTTATATATAAACTTGTCTTGTCTTATAATTATTTTGTGGAGTGTATATAGTGTATGTCTTCCTTGACACAATTAAACCAAGTAAGTTGCTCTCCCGTGACAAATGCAAAACCAAGAAAGTAGTTGGGAAAATAACTGAGATTTACCTGGTTTTGCATTTGTCACGGGAGAACTACTTACTTGATTTTGTTGTATCACGGGAGATGTAGTGTTTTGCCTATAAATTCTATTAATAGACCCTGTAAGGAATTCAGTTAATTTCAAGTCAACTATTAGGTCTTCTTCCGTTTCATCGCTGCGCCATTTTAATAAAAACATTTTGTATGTAGCTGTACAGCTTTCTAAACAAGGTCTGAAACGATATATGAAACCAGAACAATGTTACCATCTTGAAAATTTTTAATTAAATCAAAGCTAACATGAAAAGACATAATTAATTTAATAGACAAATATTTTTTATTCGAGTCAAGATTTTAAAGAAAATTATTAATTTGAACAATGAGTTGATTAGAAAGTTTAAACATGAAAATTCTATCTGTTGCGCCAAGCAATAGCAGTCAAACCTCTGATAGGGCGAAAATAAGCTGTAAACAGCATCGTGCTTTCCAATCAAAAATCTACTATGACAACAATTTATATCGCTTTTGTTCAAAAATTGTACCATTTACAAGGTATTTTATCTTTCAATTAGTGCCTCGTGTACATATGTATATCCTTCTTCAAAAATTATTTACACTCTTTTACCATCATTGGATACCTCTCATTATAAATGTATTTTTTATACCTTTCATGAACATGAAATGGTATTATAACTTTGGTCCGATGTTTGCAAGTATGAGAAGAAGAAGAGATGGACCCATCAATAAGTATACCGAAATGATCAGGATGACAAGCTGAGTTGATTTAGCCATGTCCGTCTGTCCGTCTGTCTGTTTGAACGCAAACTAGTCCCTCAATTTTTGAGATATCTGGCTGAAATTTTGTATGTGGCCACCATTTTGTAATATAGGAATCATTTGTCGGAACTGGCAAGATCGGACCAGTATAACATATAGCCCCCATACAACCGATTGTTCAGATATAAGGTTTTTTGACCAAAACTTCTGCAATTAAAAAGTTAGGAACGTAAAGTTTTGCAACTCGACTACTTTCTATTTATGTAGTGTATATAGTGAAAAACAACAAGATCGGGCAAATGTAACATATAGCCCCCATACAACCGATTGTTCAGATATAAGGTTTTTTGGCCAAAACTTCTGCAATTAAAAAGTTAGGAACGTAAAATTTTGCAACTCGAGTACTTTCTACTTATGTAGTGTATATAGTAAAAATCAACAAGATCGGGCAAATGTATCATATAGCCCCCATACAACCGATTGTTCAGATATAAGGTTTTTTGGCCAAAACTTCTGCAATTAAAAAGTTAGGAACGTAAAATTTTGCATCTCGAGTGCTTTCTATTTATGTAGTGTATATAGTGAAAATCAACAAGATCGGGCAAACGTAACATATAGCCCCATACAACCGATTGTTCAGATATAAGGTTTTTTGACCAAAACTTCTGCAATTAAAAAGTTAGGAACGTAAAATTTTGCAACTCGAGTACTTTCTATTCATGAAGTGTATATAGTGAAAATCAACAAGATCGGGCAAATGTAACATATAGCCCCCATACAACCGATTGTTCAGATATAAGGTTTTTTGACCAAAACTTCTGTAATTAAAAAGTTAGGAACGTAAAATTTTGCATCTCGAGTGCTTTCTATTTATGTAGTGTATATAGAGAAAATCAACAAGATCGGGCAAACGTAACATATAGCCCCCATACAACCGATTGTTCAGATATAAGGTTTTTTGACCAAAACTTCTGCAATTAAAAAGTTAGGAACGTAAAATTTTGCAACTCGAGTACTTTCTATTTATGAAGTGTATATAGTGAAAATCAACAAGATCGGGCAAATGTAACATATAGCCCCCATACAACCGATTGTTCAGATATAAGGGTTTTTGGCCAAAACTTCTGCAATTAAAAAGTGAGGAACATAAAATTTTGCAACTTGAGTACTTTCAATTTATGTAGTGTGTAGAGGAAAATCAAGAAGATCGGGTAAATATAACATATATGTAGCCCCATACAACCGGTTGTTCCGATATAAGGTTTTTTGGCCAATATTTCCGCATTTAAAAAGTTAGGAACGTAAAATATGTAATGTGTATAGTGTAAGTCAGTAAAATTGAACACGTATAATATATAGCCTCCATACAATCGATTGTTCCGATAACTCGGATCCTATTATTTTGTAAGTTTTTTTTAAATTATAACAAAGATGTGTAATGTGTATAATAAATATAGTTAAATTGAAACAGGCTGTACTGGGGATCGAACAGTGAAAATCGTGACGCTTATTCATGAAAGGTATATAGCCTTCGGCACAGCCGAAGACAGCTTTCCTTACTTGTTTTTTAAATATTTTCATTTATCAATATATACGTTAAAAACGATACTAGCCTGTTTTAAATTGCTTTCGAAATTATTACACACTGAGGAGATATTTTATGGTGATTTCGTTTCATCAAAAAAATGCGCATTTTTGTTACACTCTTCAATTTTCCGTTTTCGTTTGTAAAGTGAAAGTAAAACGTCAAACATTATATGATTTCGTTTCCTAAAAATGTACACTTCCGTAGTGTAAAAAACTCACACTTTTTACCCTCTGAAGCTTTGACAGGGTAGCTGGTTGCACTGATAATCAGGAGTCGAAAATTTTATTTGACAGATAAATTTGGTGAAATAAATTGGATTTTACGATAACAATTAAATATGGGTGAAAAGCGAAACCTAATTATTCAAGCACATAGCGTAGCAAACGGGGCAGTGTTTTTTGTTCGTTTTATCGAAAGCAGGTACACGTAGAACGGGTACACTTTTATCACACTTTTATAGTGTTCTGTGCAAGAGTGTAAACATGTTCAACGTGCAAGTGTACATTTTTTTCGATGAAACGAAAGCAGCATTAGGTACAGCCAGGATAGAAGTTTTACACACGCATATATAATTAGATGACTAAAAGTTAGCTTTTATTGTAGTCGACCACAGTATTCCCTACAGGGAACATTGTTCAACTGAAATGTAAAAAAATATGCATGTTGTCAAAAATGTAAAACATAATTCCAGCAGCGTCCGTAGAAAGAAGGGAGATTTTCTTTAAAATTTTGGATTGAAACTAACGTATGGTTTTCGCCGAAGGGCGAGTAAAGATTTAACCTATATCTGTAGCTTGAACGAAAAATCACCCATGTTTTCGCTGTTGTAGCCACCGAAACTCTTCATGAAAGTTTTGGTTGCCTTAAGAAGGCCCTATGCTCCAATAGAAGTTAAGAAAAATGATAACGATGATGACGATACATTTTGTTGTCGATTCCGGGGTCCACCTACTGGCCAGTTTTCTGTTTTCTGCGAAGATTTTCATAACAAAAAAAAATACACTTCCCGGACACTGTGACCACAGGCGAGACTTTAAACATATTTTACTATTGAAAAACTGTATTATAGATGCTACTTTTCAGTGGAATGTAATAGTAAGTTGAGTGGATAGGGGTAGTAGCCCCACTTACGCCCCCTTCTGTACACACCAGTTTGCAGCAGAAATTTTATTTCCAATTGAGTTTTTGTTTTTGTAGCAACCTATTATTATTTCATGTAAATTTTGTGCGCCTGATACAAAACTTGAACAAAAATTTGTTTCGAAAAAGTATCAGCTGCACTGACAAATACGCCAGCAACCTGTTTCAAATTTTAATACTACAGCAATGTGTAAAACAATAAGATCGAATATAAATATTCTAGCTATGTATGTTTATTTTTATGTTAGCTTTAAATCCAAAAATGATGGAACAATTTTAAAATAAGGTTGGCTCTTTTACCTCGCCTTGAAAGTTTTTACTTGTTGGGGTGAAAGCATTCATCCTTTGCTTCAGTAAAATATACATAGGATTTTCGGGATTTAGTTTTCCTGATGATTTTGACTAAAACCTTTATAGGGACTAAAATGTAGAATTATGTTTAGAGGTAGCGACAAAGAACAGCAGATAGAACCCAAGTTTCATGTAGATACCATTCAATATACAAAAGGGTTGAAAAAATCACAGCGAGTATCTCTTTTAAATGAAACTCAAAACTTTTGAGATATTTTCAAAATGTCATTTTTATGCTCTTACTATTAGGTATATGGTTGTTAACAGCTTTAGAAGTTCACATCACAAATTCATATGAAAGAAATTTCATAAACTTCCGCTCATGATTCTTATATTTTGCCTAAAACTGTATAAACTGAATTTTCATTTCAGCTTTTTTTATTTGCTTACATATAAATTCTGTGCGCCTGGTACACTGAATTGAATATTTGAAATAAACCAAGCATGCTTACAGTAGAAGTTTGCCATATGATGCCCGGGTATTACCCGGGTAATAGCGGGTCCGGGTAATGCCCGGGTAATAGCCTGCCCGGGTACCCCTAGTTCATATTATGCTTACAGCAGCCACTATAAATCAACTGTTTGGTTTGTGAATATTTTAAATAATTCAATTTTTTTGTTAGCACACAAAAACTGACAGATATTTTCATGCCATGTTAATTGTAAACTTGAGTATTCAATATGTTTAATTAACGTAAAAAAGCGCGTTGAAGATCCATGCATATATCAAAAGTGAAAAGCTTACTTGTACCTTCAATTTTTCAGATGTTTAGTGGTTTTTGGTTTTTTGAGGTTAGGAAAAAATTCAGACGTGCTGGACAAAACGGACACCGGATTCGTGTTCAGCGCGTCAAAATATATAGGGAAAGGGTGGTCTGATCTCCCAAACCCGACAATTTTTTTTTGTGGCGCTGGTAATTAAGGTTCAATTTGTGTACAAATAAGTAGGTACTTATTAATTCAAAGGGATTTTGAAATGTGTCGTAAGAAATTCGTTTTGAAATAATTCGATTTTACGTTTGTATAAACTAGGCAATAGATTGCAAATAAAAGTAAAAAAAAAATAAAATTTCATAATGATGACGTCATAATTTCCACGCCCGCACCTTTAGCATATTAACAAGAGTCAAAATATAATCTTATAAACTAAGTAAAAGTGTCTCACGGGTGTGCTCCTATTATCTTTTTTGTTTCTTTTTTTTTGCATTTGCCCATATGTACATATTTAAATATATACACACTAGGGTGATTAAAAAAAAATGTCGACTTGGTCGTACCCCCTAAAATGTTAGGTATTGATGAGAAAATAAGCCTTGCAAAAAATTAGCGCTCTAACTTAGCCCTTAGGTGAATTTTCTTTAATTTTTTAAAACTTTTTTTAAAATATTTTTACATACTCTTAAAGTCGAAGCTTTGAAGCTTCCAAAATGGTATGCCGTGTGCGATTATCCTAACTATTAAGATAATTACAGCCATTTGAAAATTACTTAGTTTTGTACTATTGCACACACATACACAGTAACACGTATAAAATCTAGTAAATTTTAAATGGCTGTAATTATTTTAATAGTTAAGATAATCGCACATGGCATACCATTTTTTCAAAGCTTCAACTTTAAGAGTATAAAAAAATATTTTGAAAAAAGTTTCAAAAATTTAAAGAAAATTCACTTTGAAAAAAATGACATTTTTTCCCATACAAAATGTATGGGAAAGGGCGAAAAAAAAAAACCACCCCTAAGGGTTAAGTTTATTTTTTGCAAGGCTTATTTTCTCATCAAAAACTATAGTTTCAGGGGGTAAGACCGAAAAAAGAACCAAATTTTTTTTATTTGAATCACCCTAATACACACGCATGCCCACTTGACATATATTACGCGATGCGTAATATCTACTTGCGTATTTATATAAAAAACCAAAGCAGTCATGCCCGCACAAGCGCCATATATACATATATATGTATGTATATACTGTATGTGTATACTTTATTTTGCACGCACCGCATAATTATGTACATATGTATATGTAGCACCAACCGCTATCTACCTTTGCATAAAAACCAAAATATGACATGCCCACACAATCGCCTTGCAACATAGGTATATATTTATACCCCGCTATACATAGCATATATATATATGCTTAATTTTATTTGCACCACATATGTATATCGCACAATGCACATTTTACTTATCACACTATGTATGATACACTATGTATGTACATAGCCCCTTACACTATTTACTTCATTGTACATAAAACCCAAAGCGAAACATGCTAGTATAAGCGCCGCGCCATACATACATATATACATATATGTACACTTCATTTTACACGCACCCCTATTATCATTTTAACCGTGGACTGTATGAAAATTTATCCTTGGCTTTGCCCCTTTGTCTTGCTCACCTCTTATTTACTTCAACTTTTTTTTAGCTTAATCATTATTTTCTTTAAATTGCCTTTTTTCTTTTCCGATTTTAAATACGGCGCACACACTTGTTGATATTTTAACACTCTTTTTTAATTCAACGACGCACTCAAGCCAGGGATTTTTTTCTTCTTTTTTTTCTCAACCGATCGCCATCTGGCTCGACATGGACCATAATGTTTCACACATACATATACTTACGTGTGTGAATAAGTACCGACCGAAATGAAACGAATACTTTTAAAGGGAAAAAGGCCGAAGCCAAAAAAAAACCCCCTTTTATTAAATAGATAACGCACACACCGCAGACTGCCCTAGCACACCATACATACATATCTATATTTACAAATCACAACAATTATATTCTACATATTCGCACTTGCACACTTTTACTTTTCGATGCCACCGCGTCTTGCCCACAACTAACTCACTCGCTCAACTCCAACATTATTCTCTTTTTTTATTTATAAACTCATTCAATCGAGGCAAGCCATGACAAGCTGAACTCAATAACGCATTTTCAAACGGTAAATTTATTCGGGCAGACGCATTGCCCTGCGCGACCATTAAGGCGCGCAATGGCAAATGCCCCTGTACGAAACACACACCTGCTATCAGAGGGCAATCCTCGACCTAACGATGTAACCGAGCAATGGAAGCATATCTCTCACTCATTGCGTACCGCCGATGAGGCCACTATAGGGTTCCAGCGAGCCCGCAAGAACAACTGGTACGATGAGGAATGCAAAGCTGCCTCGAAAAAGAAGGACGGTGCCTACAAGGAGACGTTGCGAACGGGCGCAACCCGCAGTGTATGGCAACGCTATCGTGAGGCAAAGAAGGAAGAGAGACGCCTTTTCAGAAAAAAGAAAAGTGTGGCCGAAAGGCGTGAATGTGAGGAGCTTGAGATGCTGGCTGACAGGAATGATGCCCGAATATTCTATGAAAAGATCCGGCGGATGACGGAAGGTTTTAAGACCGGGGCAAGTTCCTGTAAGGACAATAATGGCGACCTGGTAACCGACGTACAGAGTGTACTTAAATTATGGAGGGAGCACTTCTCCTCACTGCTAAACTGCAAGGGAGACATCGAATCCGATACCCCAATCCCTGTCGATGGGAAAGTCGTCCCACCACCTGACTATAATGAAGTGAGGATAGCTATATCCAGGCTCAAGAACAACAAATCGCCTGGAAAAGACGGACTACCCGCCGAGATGTTCAAACACGGAGGCGAAGAGCTGGTAAAACGCATGCATAAGCTCTTATGCAGAATATGGTCAGATGAGTGCATGACTCCGGATTGGAATTTAAGTGTGCTCTGCCCAATCCACAGGAAAGGCGATCCCGCTAACTGCTCCAACTACCGCGGAATCAGTCTTCTTAATATCGCATATAAGGTTCTTTCTAGCGTATTGTGTGAAGGACTGAAGCCCTTCGTAGACAAACTGATTGGACCTTAGCTTTAGAAGACCCATGATAAAAAAAATTAGACACACAAAAATCCAATTAACAATTCTAAAATCCAATTGACACTTTCTAAAGTCAAACTGAACAATTTCCAGTTTTCTAAAATCCAATTTACGTTTTCTATAATCCAATTAGGACTTTCTAATTTCCAATTGACTATTCTGAAATCCAATTGACGCATTCTAAAATCCACTTGACATTTTCTAAAATCCAACTTGAAATGGTGTAGAATTGTCTGGCTGAACTCATACTAGTCGGGAAATATCCATCTCATACTAGTATACAACTAGAATTTTCTGGCTGAAGTCATACTGGTCAGGAAATATCCATTCCATTCTAGTATTCGCCTAGAATTTTCTGGATGAAATCATACCAGTTAAAAAATACGAAACTCATTCGTTTCGTTTGCTTCTTATTTCTCTTATAATTCACAGATGCTTTTTCGTGATAGGGTAAATATAAATAGCCGCTGCTTTCTAAAGAATGAACATGAAAATAAAGGCAAATGATAAAATATAGGGTAAGTCATGAAAATTCTAGTTGAAATCATACTAGTCCAGGTTCAATGCTTTTTGGACTAACATGGGAGTAGTATATTTCATGCTAGTTCTTTTTGGACTAGTATGGGGATTAGTTCATTTTATGGAAATCTTACTAGTCCAGGTTGAACTAGTATGGGACTACATACAATTGGATCTGTAGGCGTGGGGATGATTTACACGATTTTCTGGTAGATTTATCATTCAACCTTCAAATACAAGCTGTGAATCGATCGAATTGCTATTTAATAGTACATTTACACCGCACCAAATTTGGTAAATTTGGCGAAAAATTGCAAATTTGGCGCTTTATTCCATACAAATCCCATTTTCCAAATTTGGAATTCCATCACATTTGGTCTCATTCGCCGAACAATACAATCCACAGTTCCTCAAAAGAGCAACCTTGCCTGTGTTCCACATTTAGAATTGCCCAGCAAGAACCTTAATGGGTAATTAACGTGTGATAACTTTTGCATTATGAACAGCTGTAAATAACAATTTCAACTAGTTTTTTTTAAGAAAATGGACAGAAGCCTTCTTGACTCTTCATTTCTAAAATCCAATGGACGCTTTCTAAAATCCAATTGACGCTTTCTGAAATCCAATTGAATTCTAAAATCCAATTAACGCTTTCTAAAATCCAAGTAACAATTCTAAAATCCAACTAACGCTTTCTAAACTCCAACTTGAAATGATATAGTCAGGAAATATCCATTTCATACTAGTATACAACTAGAATTTTCTGGCTGAATTCATACTAGCCGGGAAATATCAATCTCAAACTAGTATACAACGAGAATATTCTGGATGAATTCATACTAGCCACGAAATATCCATTTCATACTAGTATACGACTATAATTGTCGACTAGTAGGGAAATATCCATTCCATTCTAGTATTCGACTAGAATTTTCTGGATGAAATCATACCAGTTAAAAAATACGAAATTCATTCGTTTCGTTTGCTTCTTTTTTCTCTTATAATTCACAGATGCTTTTTCGAGATAGGGTAAATATAAATAGTCGCTGCTTTCTAAAGAATGCCATGAAAATAAAGGCAAATGATAAAACAAAGGGTAAGTCATGAAAATTCTAGTTGAAATCATACTAGTCCAGGTTCAATGCTTTTTGGACTAACATGGGACTAGTATATTTCATACTAGTCCTTTTTGGACTAGTATGGGGACTAGTTCATTTTATGGAAATCTTACTAGTCTAGGTTGAACTAGTATGGGACTGGTATTTTACAACTAGTATCATTCTAGTATATCATGACTAGTAGATGACTGGTATGTTCTGGTCAAAATCTGACAATTGACATTTCGTAGGACATCAACAAGTAAAAAAGACAAAACACTGACTAGTTAGGCCCGGTGCACCAACTAGTTTTAAAGTAGTTTTCAACTAGTTGCTTCGCTACAGGGTATTAGCTACGACCTCGGCTCATATTTTTAAGCTATTGCATAGATTTTATCGCGGGCTCTGAGCGTGGCGACTGAATCAAAAGAAACCGTAACGGATATTTATCGCTGTTAATAACTGCAAAAGGTTCGGTGTTAACAGGCCGATTACATACAATTGGATCTGTAGGCGTGGGGATGATTTGCACGATTTTCTGGTAGATTTATCATTCAAGCTTCAAATACAAGCTGTGAATCGATCGTATTGCTACTTAATAGTACATTTACACCGCACCAAATTTGGTAAATTTGGCGAAAAATTGCAAATTTGGCGCCTTATTGAACACAAATCCCATTTTCCAAATTTGGAATTCCATCACATTTGGTCTCATTCGCCGAACAATACAATCCACAGTTCCTCAAAAGAGCAAACCTTGCCTGTGTTCCACATTTAGAATTGCCCAGCAAGAACCGCAATGGGTAATTAACGTGTGATAACTTTTGCATTATGAACAGCTGTAAATAACAATTTCAACTATTTTTTTTTAAGAAAATGGACCGATTCTACCAAGAAAAGACGGAAGCCTTCTTGACTCTTCATTTATTATTACTCTACAGGATTTTAAATCATCACGGTTGTGCATTTTCTTTCGGTGGCTTGACAACATGCTATTGGCTTGTCGTGAAATGTTGCCAGCGATTTTCATTTTTTTATTTCATTTATTCTTTGTTTATTTATCTCTCTTCTATTTCACGACAAGACATTTTTTATGGATTTTAACAGCTGTTTCACGTGAAACTCGATGTTAGTACCTAGCTTTACACGGTGGAACGACAAAAAATCGACCAAAAAATCGACTCGTGAAAATCCGCCCTTAAGCTAGGTACTAACTTCGCGCTTCTCGTGAAACATACAATATTTCTTGTCGCGAAATAGCCGTGAAATTTCGCTTGTACTTCACGGAAAAGTATACTAAGTTCACGACCTGAAAATATTGCGCAATATGGCATTAGTAACATTTTTTCACGACTACAAGTTCAAAATGTAAAATTTACTTTATAAATTAAAGGTAAACTTAATAACTTATAAGGGCCGCTTGCATAAAAGCCGATAACGACTAATCGGAGTTTAATTGACCTATTTTGTATGGTTAGCTGTCAAGTTAATCACCGATTAGAAAGTTATCGGCTTTTATGCAAGTGGCCCTAAGTCTAAGAAGTTTCCAACCGACGCGACACAACAATGTTGATCAAATAGGCATTTGGTCGCGTCGTGTCGCTAGGTGTACCCGTACCTTAAACCTAAGGTTTTACAAATATTCTTTGAATGTGTTCTTATGGAGCAGAGTACACCTAGCGACACGACGCGACACAACAATATTGATCAAATAGGTGTACGGGCCTTAAAGTATGCTGTCATTTTTATTAACCCGTTTCTTAGCCGTGCTAAAAAATTTCCCGAATTTGCCACTATCACCGGCCAGAACTTCGGTCACCCATTCTAACTTCTGTCCGTCTGTCCGTCTGACCGTCTGTCTGTCTGTCTGTCTGTCTGTTTGAACGCAAACTAGTCCCTCAGTTTTTGAGATATTTGGCTGAAATTTGGTATGCGGCCACCATTTTCCAATATAGGAATCATTTGTCGGAACCAGCAAGATCGGACCAATATAACATATAGCTCCCATACAACCGATTATTCCGATAAACGGATTTTCGGCTATAACTCCTGTAATTAAACACGAAGGAACGTGAAATTTTATAAGTGTTGCTATTTTTATATGTGAAATATCGATGTTGAAACTCATAGAGATGAGATAAATATTGCACATAGCTCCCATACAATCGATTATTCCGATAAACGGATTTTGGGCTATAACTCCTGTAATTAAACACGTAGGAACGTGAAATTTTGGACTTATTGCTATTTTTATATGTGAAATATCGATGTTGAAAATCATCGAGATTGGATAAATATTTCACATAGCCCCCATACAATCGATTGTTCCGATAAACGAATTTTGGTAGATAACTCCTGTAATTATATAGGTAGGAACGTGAAATTTTGGAAGTATCGCTATTTTTATATGCGAAATATCCATGTTGAAAATCATTGAGATGGCATAAATATTTCACATATCTCCCATACAATCGATTATTCCGATAAGCGGATTTTGGGCTATAAGTCCTGTAATTAAACACGTAGGAACGTGAAATTTTGGACTTATTGCTATTTTTATATGTGAAATATCGATGTTGAAAATCATCGAGATTGGATAAATATTTCACATAGCCCCCATACAATCGATTGTTCCGATAAACGAATTTTGGTAGATAACTCCTGTAATTATATAGGTAGGAACGTGAAATTTTGGAAGTATCGCTATTTTTATATGCGAAATATCCATGTTGAAAATCATTGAGATGGCATAAATATTTCACATATCTCCCATACAATCGATTATTCCGATAAGCGGATTTTAGGCTATAAGGCCTGTAATTAAACACATAGGAACGCGAAATTTTGGAAGCATCGCTATTTTTATATGTGAAATATCGATGCTGAAAATCATCGAGATGGGATAAATATTTCACATAGCCCCCATACAATCGATTGTTCCGATAAACAGATTTTGGTAGATAACTCCTGTAATTATATAGGTAGGAACGTGCAATTTCGTAAATGTTGCTATTTTAGAATGTGGAATGTCGATGTTAAAAATCAATGAGATTGGACCAATATAACACATCGTCCCCATATAATCGATAGCTCCGATAATTTCGGTATGAGCTAAAGTTAAATTCACACAGGCTGTACTGGGGATCGAACAGTGAAAATCGTGACGCTTATTCATGAAAGGTATTTAGCCTTCGGCACAGCCGAAGACAGCTTTCCTTACTTGTTTTTGATGTTACTTTTGCCTGGCATCGGTCACCCATTCAAGACTTGTAAAAGGCCGCGATACTACCAAACAGCCACGTCGATTGTAAAATCGAGCATTTATTGCTTTTATGAGCTTTTTTCAGGCACTTCAGTAATATGTACAGTTAGACACAATATTAAAGATGTCTTTCAAAATTAGCACAAAGTTCAAAATTTTTAAAGTTTTTGGCAGGTTTTTTAGAAAACTTCTTAGTTTTGTAGGCCAGTCTATTTCAGTGGCATGATTAGAACTTACGGAATTATTTTCCTGATTTTTAAGAATTTTTTTCGTCGAGGGTGTTAAGTAATTTCCTTCATGCAACGCATAAACAAAATTTAATTTCGCATAAAAAAATTTTTAAACATCATCGAGGAAAACAGTTCTTAAAAATCAAGAAAATATTTCAGCTAGTTCTAACTTGCATAAAATTATACTGTTTTGCCTACTAAACTCATATTTCAAAAGAATTTCCATATTTCAAAGTACAAATCCGAAAAAAAGGATTTGATTTTTTTTCGCTTTTCAAAACTGACGTAGGTATGTATACGACTTATAAAACCATGAAAGAGCTCCGAATATTTGTATATTCATAAAAGACATGAGTTTCCAGCCGAACGTAATATAAACGCAATCCGGCAGTTATTTTTAAAAAATTTGTTTTTCCCGTACCAGGCCCGTACAACTTTTAGATATGGGAGCAAAGCAAATTCATACATGGTAATAGCAGGGCGAAAGAAAGAGATGAAGTGCGAAGTCTCAATCCCGCAGACCCCCGCATAAGGGATCTCAACGCGGAAATTCGTAGGTTGGTCGATAAAAAACAAATTGGCCAAATGGAAATAACACCTAGAGCAATGCAACCTCTCTGATGGTGTTGGCAAACTATGGACTACGGTCAAAGCTGTATCCAATCCTACGAAACATAAAGACAAAGTGGATATTACTTTCGGCGAAAGGGTGAAGAAGGAACCTAAGGGATGTGCGAACTCCTTCTGTAGACAATTTATACTACATTCCCCGCCCGATAGAGCTAAACGTAGGAGCATGAGACAGGCGCGTAAATACAAAAACGAAAACACGCCCATTGTCATCAAGCTCATCAAGCCATCAGGCAGCCTAAGCCCTCAAAATCCATCGGACCCGACGGGAAACATCTAGGTCAGGAGGGAGACAAGTACTTAGCGGCTCTATTCAGTCCTTCACTGAACACTTTCGTCATTCCTGAAATATGGAAAAAGGCGAGAGTGGTTCCACTATTAAAACCTAGAAAGCCGGCAAACATAGGCGATTAATATCGCCCTTTATCACTTTTGTCGCCGGTAGTGAAGACGCTAGAGTCCATCTTGCTCTCGTATTATATTGCAAATCTGCATCTGGCTAGTCATCAACATGGCTTCCGTAAGCTACATAGCACCACTAGCGCACTCAATGCCATTACAACACAGATTATTAACGGCCTAAAGCTAAGGGTACACTTAGCGACGCGACCAAGTATTCTTTGCATGTGTTCTTAGCAGAGTACACCACAAGAAATTTGCCAGACACCTCCAAAATCTTGAGTTAGGGGTCAAAAACCGGGTCAAAAACCGGGGTTTCATACCTTCGAACATTTATGAGCTCATATCTTAGGTATTTTTAACGCGATCTTTTTTTTTCTTGAATCCGATAGAAGAGATATAGACCTTTCTAACGATCTATATCTGAACCGGAAAGAAGTGGTAAAAGTGGTAGTATTTGCCCCACAATCACATTTTTTTTTCGTCTTTTTTCGAGATTGGTCAACTTTAGCGCTATCTATGCACTATTTTATATGAAGCCTATACAAACCTTGAATGGTATGGTTGAATATTCAACAGCAAATTTTGCTACGAGTGTTAATTTTCTCAAAAAAGTTGAAAACTGACGAAGTTATTAAGATTTCCATGAAAACTAAGTTAAAAAATAACTTTTTTTAAATTTAGTTTTCATGGAAATCTTAATAACTTTGCCAGTTTTCAACTTTTTTGAGAAAATTAACTTTCATTGCACTCGTAACAAAATTTGCTGTTGAATACCATTCAGGGTTTGTATATTGTTCTTATAACAATTCCTTCTGAACTGCCACAAGCCAGGACATCCAAACCGTCATCATTTGGACACAGACTTATCCAGACTGAATGACACAATTTTAAACAATGTGGTAGGACCCCCCCTTGATACCCTACATCTCTTCAATTGAAGGTTCATCGCGAATAACGTTCTAAGTTACAAAATCAGAATTTGTCAGGAGAGCAAAAAAACGCTAAATTCATATTTTTTTTAATTTAATTCTCGCATCTGTCTCCTTAACTTTTTCATTTATATCTTTCATATTAACAGTTTTACAGCTTCCTAATGATCTTTCACTGCCGTTACGAATCACATTCGACGCTTCTATGCAAAATAATGTATGTCACTTTAAATTACCCTACTATTTTTAAATGCATTTTTACAGTTTTGGTATGTCAAATTTTAGAAAATTTGTTATCTGGACAATGCAAGAGAGCAATATAAAATGTTATATGCAATAAAACCGGTTTTGAAAAAAATGACACTTAGAACGTTGTATGAGATTCAGTCGGTGCGACTTCGCTACCATGTGATGGCCGCCTTATGTCGATAGCTGCTTATTATTTGTCATCTCAATTGTTTTTATAACGGCGAAGTGGCCTGATGTCTATGCAGTTATTCCGTTGTTTTTACTTCTGTAAAAAAGGCCGGTTGGGCATAATAAAGTTTTAGTTTTATCATTTTATGTTCTATTGACTGTTCGGGTCGACGAGAAATAATCGTATTTCATTTCCATACATATTTTGGTGCCTCCTGTGAGGACAGAAACGCGTTAATTGTTAGTTTTTGCAGTTTGTTTTAAATCGTTAGTAATTGGTTAAGTAATTTGCATAGTCGCGATAAATGTTAGTTTGTTGTTTGTTTTAATTCGTCGCGGTAATAAAATTTTGCAATCGCGCAACTATGGCAGCAATCAACATAAGAAAATCGGCAAGGAGCAGTATTTTACGCCTCAAAGCGGAGGTGGACAAGGAAGGCTACAATGCAGATGGGGCTCAAGTGGAACACACCATCAGTACGTTGGCGGCTCACTACAACCGCTTTATGGAAAACCACATGATATTAGTTGGCGAAGCCTCCTCCGAGAATTGGATGCGCATGAGGAACTGCTGGCGCAAGTGGAAACAACTTACGGCAGCATAGTCACTAAGCTGCATCGTATTCGTGCGGCTTCAGGTCCAACAACACATTTTGCATCTAGTCGTTGCCAATCAGAGCACCGACTCGATCCGGTTAAGCTTCCAATAACTTACTAATCTCCATAAGCTCTTCGTTGATGGTATTGCTGGTTCGCTTGCCTCCCTCACATCTGAGGTTAAACTACTGCACCGTAGTGGTAGCAAAAATGCAAAAAAGGGTAAAGCTAAAAACAACAAGCAAAACAATTCTGCTGATCGGCCAAACTCTCCTAAGTCAGGCGAATGGAATAACAACAACACCCCGCCTGTGCTTAAGATTCCGAGCCCTTTTAATGACGAGTCGAAAATAAACAATGCTGAGAGCATTGAAGTGACAGTTGATAAAGTTATTGCTGCAAATAGTGTTGTTAGTGAAATTAACACTACATCTGGTGCTGCTGTTCAAGCTGCTACTCTCGCTAGTGCACACACTTATGCTGGTGCTGCTAGTTTGTCTTGTGCTCATTCCCTTTTGGCGCCTTATTCTTCACAAAGGGCGTCGACGTCGGCTGCCGCTGTTACTGTCTCTGTGACAAATGCCTCTGCCGAGAATAATGTAAATGCACCCAGTGGGAATGCTGGCGAAAAGGTAGTTATTGCACCCAGTGGGAATGTTGGCGAAAAGGATGTAATTGCACCCAGTGGGAATGAAGTCATAAATTCGCTCAGAAATTTGAGCAAGCCTATTGTGATTGGTTCGAGTGATAACCTAGAACTTCAGGTGGCTCCTAACATGATGTGGCTGCATCTTTCGTCTTTTTCTTCGAACGTGACGAAAGGTGATATCATTGCCTATGTGTCGAAACACGCTGAAATCAACCCTAAATTTGTGGTTTGCTATGCCCTCGTTAAGCGGGATGTTGATATTCATTCGTTAGTTAAAGTTAGTTTTCAACTTGGCGTGCCGCTCTGCTTCTACGATAAGGTAGTTAATGCCGTTTCGTTCTTTTCGCAAGGACGGGCCACCACAACACGGGACGTAGTAAATACACATTCTCACAAAGATCTTAAAATCTACTTTCAAAATGAATGAGGCCCAAGAACCAAATCCGACTCACTTTTTACGTTGAGTTCAAACCTGGATTATGATATTTTTGTAATAGTTGAGACTTGGCTGAATGATACTTTTATGGATGGTGAATTCTTCGATGATAATTTGTACTGCGTTTTTCGTAAAGATCGCGATGCTTTAAAAACTGGTTTATCTAGAGGAGGAGGCGTTTTAATTGCAGTTCGACGGAAATTTCGTGCTACTTTGGTGCCTTTGCCGAATCCTGATTCCCTATTGGATATTCTCTGCATTTCTGTTCATGGAGTTTCTAAACTTTTAATTTGTGCTTCTTATATACCTCCTTCTAGTAGCGATTTACTTTATAAAGAGCATGTTGATAATATTTTAGATTTAGCATCTAGTTATGAAAATGTTTGCGTAATTGGCGATTTCAACCTCAGTAATTTAGAATGGTCTACTTTTGACAATAGTAGGGGGCTTCTTCCAAAGTTTTCATTTGCGTTTGCTGAAACATATGTGCTTGACGGTTTGTCAAGATGTGACCTTAGTCAGATCAACAGTTTTAATAATAGTAATAATAGAATTCTAGATCTCATATTTTTAAGTGATAACATGAACTTTTGCCTCCAGGAATGTCTAGACCCTTTGTCCAATCCTGGTCCGCATCATGTTCCGCTGGTTCTTCATTTGGAATTTTATGAGTTTAATACTTACGTTGAGGATACAATTTCCGAGTTTTGTTTTAAAAATTATGATGTTGATGTGGTTAATGCGGCAATTGACTCTATTGATTGGGATATGCTATTTGCTGAGGTTGATGCGACCGGTTGTTTCGATATCTTTAGGAATAATCTAATTTGTATTTGTAATGAGCACATTCCTAAGGTAAAGAAGAAAGTTTACAAAATTCCTTGGTTCACGAAGGAGTTGAAAAAAACTTAAGAATTTGAGAAACAAGTTTTTCAAAAAATTTAAAAATTCAAGGTTTCCTTTTTACAAAGAAATGTATATAAAATACTTGAACGAGTTTAAATCATTGAGTAAAGTCTTGAAGCAGAATTATATGAGAAAATTCGAAGAGGATATTAAACTGAATCCGAAAGCTTTTTGGCGTTTTCCTTCTGCGGTATTTTACAAGGATACACTAGCCGATTCAGCATCAGTTGCGGCAAATCTTTTTGCGGATTTTTTCAGCTCGAATTTTGAGGCTGACTCTAATTTTAATAGTAGTGATTTTTGCAGTGGCCTGGGCGCTAGTGGTCCCGCGCCAAACTTTGGGGCTCTTGAAATCTCGTTGGATGATGTTGAACTGGGGATTCGTCAAATCAAATTGTCGTCTCAGACTGATGTTGATGGTTTGTCGTCTCACCGTTTTAAGAATTGTTCAGCTCTCGCCTACCCAATATGGCGGCTTTTTAATAAATCTCTTGGACAAGGTGTTTTCATTGATGCATGGAAAATCTCCTTTATTACGCCAATTTTAAAATCTGGCAATAAAAATTATATCACCAATTATCGTCCTATCTCTAAAATTTCGACTGTCTCAAAACTTTTTGAATGTATAATAAAAAATAAAATTTTCTTTGCCATTAGTCGTCTCATCTCGGTAGATCAGCATGGTTTCATGTCTGGGAGATCAACTACCACTAATTTAGCAGTTTTCTCTGAATACTGCATTGAAGCTTTTAGTAACCGGGCCCAAGTTGACACCGTGTATACTGATTTTTCGAAAGCGTTTGATAAAGTTAATCATAGTATCTTATTATCGAAGTTACAGTGTTTTGGCTTCCACTCAAGTTTTTTAAGCTGGATCAAATCGTATCTCTCAAATCGTTCTTGTTCAGTTGTAGTTGACGGGGTGGCGTCGTACTCTTTCGTTGCTTCCTCAGGCGTTCCTCAGGGAAGCGTTTTAGGTCCAATTCTTTTTGTGATTTTCATTAACGATATTACTAGCTGTTTTAAATTCTCAAAATTTCTCTTGTATGCTGATGACATGAAGATTTTTAGTAATATTACGTGTTCCCATGACGCATTGAAACTTTAGAGTGATCTAGACAATGTTGTAGCTTGGTGCCAAATATAAAAATATGCTTCCCTTAAATATTAAAAAATGCTCCCATGTCTCCTATGCCAAATACCGCTCTCCTATCCCTACTTCATATTATATTGAGGGCTCAAAACTCAGCACTGTTTCCAAAATCACTGATCTTGGAGTTGTTTTTGACTCGAAGTTCTCGTTTCAATGCCATCTTAATTATATTATATCTAAGTCTTACGCTATGCTGGCTTTTATCGGACGTTTCAGCTCAGATTTCTCGGATCCGTATACCTTAAAAACTCTTTTTACCTCACTGGTGCGTTCGAGACTTGAATATTCTGTTTTTATTTGGCGTCCGTTTTATTCCTGTCATATAAGTCGTTTAGAAAGAGTGCAGAAAGTCTTTTTAAATTACGCTTTGCGCCCCCTTCACTTTGAACTTCCTGTTCGGACTTACGAATCTAGATGTATGCTTATTGATCTCAAGACATTAAATTAATATTATTATTATTATTATTATTATTATAATATTAGACGGGAAGCAGGAAAATTGGCTGATGTTCAAAGACGTTTTTGAATCGATGGTACACAATCGCACGGAGCTACGATGATACATACAAACTCAGCAGGTTGAGGCAATGCGTGGATGCCCAGGCAGTACCAATGGTTGGTGGCGTATACACTGGAGGCTACCCGCAATTATGGGCAGAACTAAAAAGGCGGTACGATAATCCAAGGCGGTTGGTTGAATCACATGTAAACCGTTTGTTGGACTTGCCTGAGCATCCAGCTTTAACACAACGCAATGTTCGAAACGTAATTGATGTGGTAAGGAGTACACTACGTGCACTCAACGTGATGGGATTGCAAACAGACCAATGGGACGCTATAGTTTACCCCACTGTTCTTCGGAAGTTACCAACATCGGCGGTTACCCATTGGACGGTGCTAAATCATTCTGACACACTTCCACAACTTCAGAAAATGCTAGAGGAGATTGAGACATATGCGGATACTTTGAGGAGCAACTCTACCATTCCGCCAAAACATCCAACAACATTTCGGTCTGCACAGGCGCATGTGGTAACACCGAAATACTCAAACACCAATACACGAACGGCGTGCCCACAGTGCACCGAATCACACCGCCTTAACAAATGCGCAAAGTTTCGAGCATTGAGTCTGCAGCAACGCTTCCAAACAGTACGCCAGGCATCACTGTGTTTCAACTGTTTGGGATCAGGTCACTCAGTCCGCGATTGTAACTCTGGAAATTGCAACAACTGCAAGCAGAAGCACAACACATTACTTTGTAAGGCTACGCCGCTAAGCGAACGGGCACCTACAATCAACAGTTCAGTCTCGCAACCTTCATCAGGAGCCGGCACCACCGCTCCTCAAGTTCTACCCCGTATAGATGCTGTTCAGTCATTGTTGTCACATTCCGAAGGGATCGTCCTCCTGGCTATCGTAAAGGCAATGATTGTGGATGGCTTTGGAGACGAGGTGGATTGTCGCCTGCTGTGCGACATGGGTTCACAGGTAAGCTTCATTACGGAGCCATTTTTTAATCGTCTGGGTCTTCACAGAAAACGCTACACACTGGCCGTTGAGGGTATTGGTTCAAATTGCTCCACTTCATCACGTGGACAGACGACGTTAGTTATGCGCTCGTACCATGATGCAAATTTTGAATGCTGCTTTGATGCACACATTTTAGCAAACATAACCTCAATCATTCCATCGTCGCAAATAGACATGAGTCAATACACACATTTACATGGTATACCACTAGCTGATCCGAAGTTTCACACACCTGGTGGCATTGATGTGCTCATTGGAGCTGACATTTTGGGTATGCTTCTTCTGGGTTATACAATCATTGGTGGGGCTAAGCAGCCATGTGCTCTTTACACGCGTCTTAGCTGGGTCATATGCGGACCCACATCCCCACGCTGCACATCGCTTCCGGCCTTGGCCACTCATTCTGACGGTGGTCCCGGGGAGGAACGACTTGATGAACTTTTACAACGCTTCTGGGAACTGGAGGAAGCGACTCGTCCCAAGGCTTTAGACAACATATCAGAAGATATTTTCCAGCAGACGGTATCGCGCAAACCCGACGGCCGCTATATTGTTCAGCTACCATTCGTTCCAAATGCGCCACCGCTCGGGGACTCCTACGTCAATGCGATGCGTCAATTTTTCAACCTAGATAGGCGTCTAGATAGAGATGAGCAACTTCGCAGTAATTACATAAAGTTCATGCGTGAATACGAGAGCCTTGGACATATGGAGAAGATAATATCGGAAAATGACAAATCGACTGGCTATTTCATACCACACCATGCTGTCACAGCGAAATTTCGTGTTGTTTTCAACGCTTCAGCGAAGACCGCCAACGGCATTTCTCTGAACGACACTCAGCTGGATGGACCAGCAGTTCAAGATCCATTGTTCGACATTCTTCTGCGCTTCCGTCGGTTCCTTGTGGCCATCACGGCGGACATCGAGAAGATGTTCCGGCAAATCGAAGTCGATCCCAGGCATCGCTGTTGGCAACAAATCCTTTGGCGAGAAAATCGAAAGGACCCACTATGTACGTATCAGCTAAATACAATAACATACGGCATGGCATGCAGCCCTTTCAATGCGGCTCGCGTTCTTAACTTGTGTGCCACTGAAAATCAAATTTCGGTGCCTGATGTCCAACGAGCTACTCGAGCTCGCGAAAGTATTTTACACAACTTCTACATGGACGATCGTTTGGATAGCGCAGATGCAGTGGATGAGGCCACCAGTCTAGCTCGGGACATAACAACAATTTTAAAGGCAGGTCAGTTTCGGCTATGCAAGTGGAAGTCCAACAGCTCCAGCGTGCTCGCAGCAATATCCGATGGCGAGCAACCCTATTCGGAACTTAGTTTGAGCGACGGTGAAGCCAAGGTTTTGGGACTTCACTGGGATCCTCCCAATGATGAACTTCTGTACAAGGTAACGCTACAAGATGGTAGTCCAATTCCTACAAAACGACAAGTGCTCAGTGATGTGGCCAAAATCTTTGATCCCTTGGGACTTTTGGCTCCAATATCAGTGTCAGCCAAGATAATGATACAACTAATATGGGCAGCCAAGATCGATTGGGACACGCCCTTACCACCAGATCTCCGCGAGAAGTGGCTTAAGTTTCGAAGTACCTTACAGATGATAATCACATTGCGCATACCACGATGGATTGGAATGACAGGCTCTTCAGCCACTACGCTCCATGGGTTCTGTGATGCCAGTGAAAAGGCATACGCGGCTGTCATTTATTCACGCACTGTCGACAGGAGTGGAGAGGTTAGGGTAAGACTGGTAGCAGCGAGAACGAAGGTGAGTCCTCTCAAGACCCTTACGATCCCACGGCTGGAGTTGTGCGCTGCACATTTACTTACAATGACTATGGTCAGCTTACGTGAGGCCCTACAGATCAGAAAAACCCGATGCGTATATTTGAGCGATTCCAGCATAGCTCTGTCCTGGATCCGCAAATCACCACATACGTTAATGCAATACGTCTCAAATCGAGTGTCATACATTCAGGACAACTCCAGCACATCAGATTGGCATCACATTCGTACGAGGGACAATCCGGCAGATTGTGCTAGTCATGGCTTAACACCAGCGGCGCTCAGTAACTGGCCTTTGTGGTGGAAGGGGCCAGACATCATCTACGAAGACACATACGATCCGGAAGAAGTCCGCATTTTAAGTGACAATGAACAACAGGTGCACGATGCTGAGCTGCGACCAATCAGAACGCATCTCTGCACTACCAAACCTCCTATACTAAAGGTCCGAAACGGCAACGGGTTATCCAGCTTCATTCCGCTTGTTGAGCGTTTCAGCACTTTACAGCGAGTTCTACATACCACAGCTTATGTACTGCGTAAAACTACTTTGTGACTTTGAAATCAAATTACAAGTACTTCTGAATCGTTTGATGGCGAATATAAAAGAAACGGAATGCGAAAAGAAGAAAGATAAACTAAATGTTAATGCAAATATGTAGAAACGATTTGGAAGAGATTACAGCAGGGTGCCACAGTACTCCCCTTCTAGATGCAGCTATCTGTAGCGAAGTGGAATGTTTATTCGTCTACCACTGCGAGTGGATTTACTTGCTGTTGTTGTTGGGATTTCTTCTTCAACTTGTGGAGACGTGATTATTTCGCTGAATTCGTTGTTGTCAACACAAGTTGGTTCATGTTGATCTGCATTTTGCCTTGTTTGTATTTCTCCGTCATTTTGCGTTGAGTCGATAATTTCACTGCTTTCGTCGTTTGTTATGAAGGCTGGTTTAAACCGATCTATGTTGACATTGGTTTCTCAACCGCGTACTAATATTTTGAAGTGTTTAGGCGATCGTTTAAGAACTGGGAATGGTCCGTCGTATGGTCGAGTAAGTGATGGGCGGATCGAATCGTTACGCAAGAACACATGTGTGGCTGAATGCAGAGACGGTGATACAAATACTTTCGAAGTTGTGTGATGCGTTGTTTGCGTTGGCCGCAGCTTCAACATTGCTGATTGGAATTGTGCTACTGTTTCGGTTGTGACTTTTGTTTCTTGTAGAAATTCGCCAGGGATGCGTAATGTTGTTCCATATACGAGTGAGGCCGCACAACCATTAATACCCGATTTGAATGCAACACGAAGACCAAGAAGAATTAAAGGCAGATGGTGTACCCACTTGTTTGGATCGTGACATAAAATCGCTGTCTTGAAGCTCCTGTGCCATCTCTCAACTATGCCGTTTTATTGCGGATGGTACGGTGTGGTTCGCAAGTGGTTTGTTCCGATAACGGCCATCAATTCGGTGAAAACAGCTGACTCGAATTGTCTTCCTCGGTCTGACGTTATTCGCTCTGGGACTCCGAATCGAGCTATCCAATGTGAGAGTAGTGCTCTAGCGACGGATTCCGCAGACATGTCCGGTATTGGCGCTGCCTCTGGCCAGCGAGTGTATCTGTCGATCATGGTTAAACAGTATCGTTGTCCTTCACACAATGGAAACGGACCAACGATATCAATGTTGACGTGGCAAAAACGTTCTTTTGGTGGCTCGTACTTCGCAGGTTGTGATTTGGTGTGACGGTGAATTTTTGCGCGTTGACAATCTAAGCAATTACGAACAAATGTTGCAGTATCTTTTCTAATGCTTGGCCAAACAAATTTTTGTGTCATTAATTTGACCGTTGCACGTACACCTGGATGTGATAGGCTGTGCACTTTCTGCAGCAACGTTTTGCGAAATTCTGCTGGAATATACGGTCGAACGATTTTTGTTGAAGTATCGCATACCAGCTGCTCAGTACTGTTGGGAATAGGAAAAAGTTTTAAATTTAGTGAGTTTTTAAGCGTACCTGATTTGTGAAGTAAATTTTGCAGATGTGTATCTTTTTTCTGTGCCATTGCGATTTTACTGTAGTCAACTTTTTCGTCGAGAGATTGGATGCGTTACAGTAGGTCTGCGGTGACGTTTTCTTTTCCGGGAGTATAACGAATGTCCGTGGAAAACTGTCCTACGAAATCCAGCTGACGAAGGCGACGGGGTGAAGCTTTTTCCGGCTTCTGTTGAAATGCGTATATAAGTGGTCGATGGTCAGTTACGATGTAGAATTTACGTCCCTCGATCATATGGCGAAAGTGACAAACGCCTTGGTATATAGCGGTCAGCTCACGGTAGTAGGTGCTGTATGCTCGTTGCGCGTTGCTTAATTTCTTCGAGTAGAATTCGAGCGGTTGCAAACCCCAATCAACATTTTGGTGAAGTGCGGCGCCAACCGCCGTATCTGAGGCGTCAACGAATAAAGCTAGTTCTGCGCTGGGATCGGGATGTGCTAGTAGCGTTGCTTTTGATAATTCTTCTTTGCAGCGTTCAAATGCAGCTTCGGCTTCGGCGTTCCATACTATTGGTGTGTTGTCGTTCTTTTTGTTACCCACGATTAGTTGGTGTAGGCACGCTTGGTACGACATTGCGTTTGGCAAAAGTTTGCGGTAAAAATTTAACATTGCTAAGAAACGTTTCAACTCTTTTGCTATTGAAGGCTTAGCAAAGTCGCGAATTGCAGAAATTTTTTCGGGCAATGGATGTATTCCACGAGCGTCTGGATGTATTCCAGATGACCTAGGAACTTCAGTTCCGTTTTTCCAAACTGACATTTCGAAGTGTTAATTGCTAAATTAAAATCGCGCAAACGTTGGAAAACTGTTCTTACATCACGACGATGCTCTTCCATTGACTTTGATGCAATGCAAATGTCATCGATGTAAGGGAACACAAAGTTTAGTCCACGTAAAGCTTCGTCGATTAGCCTTTGAAAAGTTTGGGCGGCGTTGCAGAGGCCGAACGTCATGAAAGTGAATTCATATAGGCCGAAAGGAGTTGTTATTGCCGTTTTTGCGATGTCGTCTTCGTGGATGGGAACCTGATGAAACGCTCGTTGGAGATCGATCTTTGAGAATACAGTCTTGCCTCGTAAATTTGCAGTGAAATTTGTTAAGTATGGAAGCGGGTATCTGTCGGGCAGCGTCTGTGCATTGATGACACGATAGTCGCCGCAAGGTCTCCACGTTCCATTGTTCTTCTTCACTAGATGTAATGGACTTGCCCAATTACTGCTGGATGGACGGCAGATACCTGTCTTCATAAGAAATTCAAACTCATTTTGTGCAGCTTCCAACTTGTCAGGTGATAATCGTCGAGGCCGGCAAGATACAGGTTGGCCGGTCGTTTTTATTTGATGCGTAATTGTACACTTCGATGTCGATTTCTGCGTTGATAATTTGGTGATGTCTGAAAATTCCGATAATAAGGACGCAAAGGGATCACGTGAGTCAAACGTTTTTATTTCGATCGCTTCGTGCGCTCTGTACGCGGAGAGTGGAGCACGCAGTTGCGTTATGTTGTCGATGACTCGGTTCCTACGCAAATCGATGAGCAGGTCGTAGTGGCGGATAAAATCGGCGCCAATTATTGGTGTTGTCACGTCGGCAATTACGAAAGACCATTCGAAGTTGCGTCGAAGTCCAAGGTCTAGTGGGCGCGGCTGCGGGAGTGGCTACAGGAATTGGGCGTTCCACGAGTATGCGAGCGTGAGCGAACTTTAAACTTTTCGAATCTCTTGTTTAGTTCCATAACAGCTGTACGTAGCTCTGCGATTTCGTTAGGTTGCTCTGCTTTGATTTTGTTAATTTGGCATGGTGCTATAGCGTCTACGATGGAGTCAGCAATTTTCGTAAATTCTGTGGCCGTGCCTGATGATGGAGCTACCACAGGTTGTGCAAATTCCGGTAGGCGCTTTGTCCATAAACCTTTTAACGCAGCTTCTCCTAGTGTGCTGCCCGCTACACGCCTCATCTCGTAGTACAACTCCGAGGGCTTCTTGTCTCCCAATGGTAATTCAGATAAAAGTCGATTCAGTCGCCTTTGCTCACTGTCTGCAAAGTGCTCTATAATTTTGCCCTTTACATAATCGAAACGATCGACCTGCGGTAGTGAAGCAATAACGTCGGTGAGTTGAGCGATGACATTGGGATCTAGTGCAGCCAAGACAGTAGCTGTTTTCTGTTTGTCAGTTGTTATTCCGGAAGCGGTAAACCAGAAATCCATAGTTGTGAACCACGCTTCTATATTGGTATTGCTCATGGTACGGGTAATCTGGCATAAAATACGGCAACTGTGCCTGCAGCGGGAGATGCATTTTGCGGATTCGTTTCTGAAACGCCGCTGTCCTCATTTGGATTCGTCATGATTCTCTAACCTCAAAATCTTAAAACGCGTGTTTGCCGATGTAGGGAAAATGGTGGCGTGATTAACAAAGTGATTGTGCAATTAAACGAAGAACCGTTTTCAACGTCGGCAACAGATCACGTCAGGGTCACCAGTTTTTGGTAGCAGGTTAGAACTACTCCAAAAGTTGTACGCCTTACCTTATAAGTTCTGATTAAATGACGAACCGAAATGTTAAAGTTAATTTATATTTATTTAATAAAACTAATTTGTGACTTTGAAATCAAATTACAAGTACGTCTGAATCGTTTGATGGCGAATATAAAAGAAACGGAATGCGAAAAGAAGAAAGATAAACTAAATGTTAATGCAAATATGTAGAAACGATTTGGAATAGATTACAGCAGGATGCCACATGCGTTTTCGACCAGCTGGTAGACCACATTGGCATACATCAGTCATATCGACAGAAGAGATCCACCAAGCGATGATGCTTCTCGTCCGCGAAGCACAAGGTAAATATTACAATTCAGAAATTAATCTTTTACGAGCTTCTTCCAGAGTTTCTGCCTCGAGCAAGTTACTCCCACTGAATCCTATGCTGCGGGACGATGGAGTATTACGGGTTGGTGGCCGATTAAGGAACGCAGACCTACCCTACGACCAGCGCCATCCCATCATCCTGCCAAAGGAATGCACCCTAGCTACCCTCATGGTTCGCAATGCACACAACGTGACTCTGCATGGTGGGATAAGAGAAATGCTACAGTACCTTCGTCGCGACTTATGGATTGTGCACGTAAGAGCCCTAGTGAAGCGTTGTATACACCAGTGCAAGACCTGCAGGTTACATCAGCGAGTTATGCAACAACAACAAATGGCTGATCTTCCGCGATCACGAGTGTTAGTGGCTCCTCCATTCTCCAACACTGGGTTGGACTACGCGGGTCCCTTTCTCGTTCGCCATGGTGGAAAGCGATCTACTACCACTACCAAAACCTACGCAGCGATTTTCATATGCATGTGCACCAAGGCTGTGCACATTGAATTGGCAGAAGATCTAAGCACCAGAGCATTCCTTGATGTCTTCGATAGATTTGTCAGTCGTCGTGGCTATTGCACCAATCTCTATACTGACAATGGTACTCAATTTGTTGGTGCTAATCGTCAACTACAATCTGACCTGGCTAACTGGAAGAACTTGTATTCCAAGCAACGACTATCTGATGCCGGAGTTCACTGGCACTTCATCACTCCCTCTGCACCTCACCAAGGAGGCTTGTGGGAAGCTGCCGTCCGATCTGCTAAGAAGCATCTAAAGCGCGTCATTGGTGACACCGTACTCCCCTACACTCAACTCAGTACTTTGCTAGTGCGCATCGAGGCATGCCTCAACTCGAGGCCGATTGTAGCTCTCCATGACGATCCTGAAGGCGGTGTTGCATTATCGCCTGGAGACTTTCTTATTGGCCGACCATTGAGTTCACGACCAGAGCCCAGCGTTTCAGATGTGCCTGACAATCGCCTAAAATACTATCAGCGCCTGCAGCGTATGCTTCATCATTTTTGGCAACGTTGGAAGGAGGAGTATTTGGTACAACTACAAGCGCGCAGCAAATGGGCGCGGCGTACACCAAACTTGCAGGTGGGTGACATCGTCGCTATCCAAAATGAACAGCTTCCTCCTTCCCGCTGGCGGATTGGCCGCATTACCGAATTGCATCCAGGGAGTGACGGTCTGGTACGTGTGGTCACCATAGAGTTCTGCACTTTCGAGAGAGGCCTGTATCGCAAACATATTTGCCAGCGCCCCATCCAGCGAGTATGCCATATTCTTGATTCTAGCGAAGGAGTCCTAAGTCAGCAGGACTCTGCCGGGGAGGATGTATGAGATTCAGTCGGTGCGACTTCGCTACCATGTGATGGCCGCCTTATGTCGATAGCTGCTTATTATTTGTCATCTCAATTGTTTTAATAATGGCGCAGTGGCCTGATGTCTATGCAGTTATTCCGTTGTTTTTACTTCCGTATAAAAGGCCGGTTGGGCATAATAAAGTTTTAGTTTTATCATTTTATGTTCTATTGACTGTTCGGGTCGACGAGAAATAATCGTATTTCATTTCCATACAAACGTTATTGAATGAATGAATAAATTTATTGAATTTTCCTAGCACAACAATTTAACAAAATTATTTTACAGTGCCAGTCAGTACAGCGTAAGTTTACAAGATACAAACATCAGAAACTTGAATAAGAATAATAATAATGGTAACTAAATATTAACAATTGGATGAAATTAGGGTTACATATATAATAAATGTAAAGAAAGATAGTAATAGATGAAAAGAAAAGTACAGGTGTAAATTAAAGATAGAATTAAAAAAATTATATTTAATTAAATTAAATTAAATTCCGCCAGCCTTGCAAAAAAGGATTGCAAAAATACGTTGGATTAAGTCCAATCCTCAGTAAGGAGGTAAACATTTGAAGTATGAAAACCGGTACCCAGTAAGGGGTCGATGTGCCTGAAAGGACACATGGGCCAGAAGGGACCCTGTCGCGAATTGGGCAGAAGGATGCCCATTGTATGAAATAGTTCCACTCCTTGCAGATTCCTCTTATTTATCGCCGTTGGACATTTATAAAGTTATATATATGTAAAGGCAAGGCGGCTACATCAGTAGTGAGAAAGATAATTAGTCAGTAAAAGAAACTCATTAGCTCTTTTTTGAAGTGCAGTGCATTGCATATCATCCTCAGTCTAGCGGGTAGGGAGTTCCAAAGACGAATCGAGGTAACGAAGAATTGTCGCTCTGAATTTGACATACGATATTTAACATGCGTAATGAGCACAGATCTCGAGGATTGAAGAAATTGTAGTCTCCGGAAAAGATAGCTGGGTTCCTTCGTGTATATTATTTTATGTAAAGTTGTCAGTGTTCTTAATTTCAGGATATTATCTAATGAAATACCAAGCAGCCTTTTTGCATGATAAATGATGTGGTCAGAACGTTTCAACCCATAAACATATCTTGCAATGTCGTTATAAGCGACATTTAGCTTCTTTTTGCTGACGTAGTCACAGTTTGAGTAGACCTCACAACCACAGAGGAGTTTGGGTATTAAGTACGCTTTGGCTATGAGTAATCTTATATGTAGTGGCGTAAAATACTGTTTTAACCAGAGTGATCGAAGCATTCCATACACCTTCCCCATCGTTCTGAAAATATGGTCTTTCCATGATAATGTTTTATTAAAAACTATGCCAAGGTTTTTCGCCGTTTCAACGTATTCAATAGCTGAGTTGTCAAGAATGATATCGTCAAAACCGCTTGTGGAAATCGGCTTCCTATTGATGACTAGACATTTCGACTTTTTGGGGTTTAAACATAAGCCGTTCTTGGAAGCCCATATGCCTATTTGATCCAAATCATAATTTAAATTACTTATACACGAGCTAGTACAATCAACAGGGCAAGAAGTATATAATTGAACATCATCAGCATATATATGGACATTACAGTACTTAAGGACTTTTGGCAAGTCATTAATATAGAGCACAAATAGTAGAGGACCCAGTATAGAGCCTTGTGGCACACCTCTCGAAACGTCTAAGAAGTCAGATATTTTGTTATTAATACATACTGCCTGAGTTCTGTCGCTAAGGTAAGATCTGATGACCGCGGTTGCATGACTTGAGAAGTTAAAAAGATTGTCGAGCTTTTTGCACAGCAAGGTATGGTCAACAGTATCAAAGGCTTTTGAGTGGTCGAGGAGGGTTAGGAAAGCCGTAAAGTTATCATCAATACGCTCTCGAATATCTTCAATCACATCAATGAGTGCAGTAGTGCAACCTCTTTTTGATCTGAAGCCGGACTGGCAGTCCGTCAAGAGTTTATTTTCCTGGATGTATGAAGCCATCTGTCCATGTAGAATTCGCTCAACGACCTTCGATAGAAAAGGTAAAATAGCTATTGGCCTATACTCGTTGTTTTGCTTGCGAATAGGGATAACTTTAGCGGCTTTCCAGCATTTAGGAAAGACACAGGTAGTCAATATTGAGTTGACCAGATATGTTATGTAGGGAAGGATTTTGGGAAGTACGATTTTTAGAAATTTAGCGCATATACCGTCAAACCCCATGGCATCAGACTTCACAGAAAGTACGGCTTGCACAACATCACAATCATCGACACAGACAAACTGAAAAGGACTGGCATCAACGTTATCACGAACACAGTAATTTTCAGCACACGTGCTGTCTACTGAATTCGGCAGAGTTACGAAGTTGTAATTTATATCATTAACGTCGACATCAGGGAGGATAGATAGATCAGATTTCGAATTGCCAATCCCAATTTCCTTAATAGTTTTCCATGTTACCCTCGAGTCTAAAGCTGAACTGAACTTATTTTTGTAGTAATTGGCCTTAGCCGACCTTATGGCTTTGTTGGCGGTTAGCCGAGCTTCTTTAAAGCGCACATGCGATTCTATAGTTCTAAACCTTTTCCACCGAGAGTAAGCAAGATTCCTATTAGGTCTAGTTGCGTTTTACTGGCACGTGATCCTCAAATAAAACACTCAAATTGTCCTGAAGGAACTTGGTCTTCTCATCGTTATTCGCGATGATACTTCAATTGTCCAATTGAACCTACTCTTCTAACCCCTCTGTTCCTCTGGTCCAACCCTGTTGAAACTGCGCGTTTCCTTGGACTCCCGTTAGAAGAGCTTGATGAAGATCTTCGGAATGATCACACACTCTAGGCAGGGCAATGCATTGTTAACAACAACAACACCCGCGATGTATATATTAATTAGCTCGAGATCAACACCTCCAGGCTGTACAACTATACCCTGACACTCTAAGGGTGAGTCTCTTTGGTCGGTGTTGATTACAAACTCCCTATACTGTACTGTTTGGTGGACAAGGAACGCGAGACCGCCCCACCGTCCGTGCGGTCGTGCCGGAGAACGTAGTAGCGAGCGAGATCCAAGTTTCGGGTCCTGGATTGCAGCGATTTTTATTTTATGCAGCTGCATGAATTTTGTTATCTACATAATTGATTTGTCTGCCGACTTTGATAGGGCAATCGACAATCGTAGCTTCTGCTGTAGATTTCAACTGAAGCTTAGTTGGTACATCCTCCAAGCCTTTCGTCACCTCTGCAGATTTTGAGTTGAAAGCTGTTTGTTCTTCCACCTTCTTTACTACCACAACATTTTCATTACTGGCGCTGGCTTCATCAGGTACCCGGGACAGATACAGTTTGATTTTAATATGGTGTTTCCACCAAAAGCAAACACCGTGTTTTCTAGCCCTAGCGTGTTTAACATCAAACACCACTCAAAACCCTTGTCAAATCTCATACAAATTTCATAACCAAACCCATTTCAAACCCATTTTTAAAGCGTGTTTGCTTTGGCTTTGCATACGATATATCATTAAAAGATGGCAATACAACAGCAACATGTTCATTTACGTCATTATTTCCTTTTAGTTTTAAAATTCTTATCGAAATCATGTTACCATTAGCTTCGTTTCTTTCCTGCTAATTATGAATAATTATGGATAATTATTCCTGTAAAAGCGTTTCTTGAACAAAACTAGCAGCGAATTCAGCAGATTTTTGACATTTAATTGAGAGTGAGAGCGCCAATTCGCTGCAAGTTATTGCTGGAGATTTTTCGTCCAGCAGAAACTAGCAAGCAGGAACAGCTGATCGGTGACATAGCATAACAACAACAAAAAATGTAAATTCAAATTGTTAGCCAATCAGAAACGTAACCGCTGTTTTTCCTGCTAGTTTCTGCTGAACCCTGTTCGACGAAAAATTAGCAGAAATGAGATTTTGACAGCATTTCACAAGACTCTCTTCTGCTGACAGTTCTTTGCTGGAGATTTCAAGAAACAAATCTATTGCTTTCACTTTGTCAAAATTGTTGACAATTAAAATTAAATTAATTTATATTTGAAATTTTTAAATTTTTTAATATTTTTCAAAATGCAACGGAAAATCATAGGGCCAAACAATTGTTTGATAGGTCCCACCGAAAAATTGGACTATGATATAAAAGTTATAGCTTTTATGAGACCCAAATGGCTACCAGAGGGCTTTCGTGGCTGGATCTGCCTTTTGGCGTAAATAGCATTTTCCACAAAATTTTCGGATAATAAAATTCCACGAATGACAGATTAAACACAATTTATATCAAACACGCAGTGGAAACAGTTGACAATTATTTCAAACCCAAAATCTACAAACACGGTGTTTGTTTTTGGTGGAAACACCATATAAGCCTCAGTTTCGCTTTGGCATACGCCAAACAGATAATATTATTGTGGTGGCGGATTGGTTCAGCTGACACCGGATCTACAGCTATGGCGGTTTTCACCACGGTGGCCCTACTTGTCCATCAGAGTATTCTCCAGTATCTGGTTCTAGAGCTGGATTTTGAATAGATATAACTTCTCTTTTGGATATTTGGAGGGGTCGCACTATTGGGTCGCCCCTTTTAATTGGTCGCCTCCCTTTGTGCCGGCGCTTGGGACTGTTTGGCAATTGCTAAGGCGGATTTCGTATTTGATACCCCTAGCCAAGAGTCTCTTAAGACGCTTACGAGCGGCACCATTCAAGTGCTTAGGTTTTTTAACATTTTCAGTATCATAGGGGGACTTGTTCAGCCCCGCCTTGCCTGCGGCTTCAGTTTTTGATTCGGTATCAACCGAAAGGCCCGAACTGGTCTGCTCTTTTGAGAGCAGTTCAGCTTTATCATGATCTGTAGTATAATTTTTCTCTTTCAATTGATCCATATGATTCCCACGAGTGTAGGGGAAAGTATTTCAGCTGGGACATAGCCCCGATATCCCAGTAAGACTGATTACAACCAGAGGGCGCCAGGTATCTGGAGGCCATTGTATAAGACACACGTTTCACGTATTGCCGGTTCTGCGAGAACGGTATTTGTACCTGTACAATACCCTTCGTACCGAAACGACCCGGGTTGTTTTTTTTATAATGACTCGGCCAAGAGCAATACATTTCGAAGTGACCCTGTCTAACGCGTCACGATTCCCTCACCTATTGTCATCCCCGGAACAGCCCCTTGCAGCACGGCTGCTCCTTATTCTCTTGATCCGGGCTGGCATTGAGCCAAATCCTGGCCCAAGAGAATGGTTCTGCTGCGTTTGTCGGAAGAAAATATATACAAGACGATCACACTCAGTAAAGTGTGCATCATGCAAAGGTTGGTTGCACAAATCTAGTTGCTCCGGACTAGATCCAAAAACACATCGGCCCATTAGTTTCTATAAAAATTTTGTGGCGCCCTGCTGTTCACGCCCAAGGACGTCCCGAGGCAAGCGACGCTCATATGTTGCTTTATCGCCCTCTAATAATAATCAAGTCTCCACGACCTGCAATAATTATATTGCCCAGCAGAATATATGTGTTCCCGGCTGTAGCTTACTTCCTAGTGCATCAACAGCACAAGCACCCACTCATGGCTACTTTCTTCGTAGCACATCAGTTGATGCTTGTAGCACTACTGAGCTTCAGCCCCCGTCTCTAAACTCTTTAATAACTTCTTCCGGCACTAGCACGAATGAAAGTCAAGTCCATCAACTTCTGGTCCCTCACTCTTCGTGCACTGTATGTCGGCACAGGATATATGCGTCTGTGGCATCGGTCAAGTGCAACTCCTGTCTAGGCCTGTGTCACCTTCGCATATGTTCTGGGCTCGCAAACAGAAATCTCTGGACTGATGTGTTTGTCGCGCCTTGCTGTCGAGTTGTGCAGCCCTCAACGCCGACGGATGTACACTCATCTAATAGTGAACGAATTCCGCCGGCTTCAAGACTGCAACGGAGATCAATATCGCGACATAACCTACCACCATCTGGGCGAACACATCAGTCTTTAACTCCCAGAGTGGCCATTGCCTCTCCTTCGCAATTTAAATTGTTGCAATTTAACTGCAACGGCTTGACCGGCAAGATAGCGGAGATAACCACATTTATGCAGCTACATAAAATCAAAATTGCTGCAATCCAGGAGACAAAACTTGGCCCCCACTCGAATCTCCGAGCGAGTGGAGGCTACCACGTACTCCGGCATGATCGTACGGACGGCGGAGGTGGTCTCGCGTTCCAAGTACACCATACGGTGCAGTATAGGGAATTTGATATCAACACTGACCAAAGTGACTTACCTTTAGAGTGTCAAGGTATAGTTATACAAGCTGGTGGCGTTGATCTCGAGCTAATCAATATATACATTCCTCCCGTCACCTGCTGCCCCAGAAGTTATCGTCCTGACCTTAGGGCGTTTCTTTGTGGCGATAACCGTATCATCATGGGCGATTTTAATGCCCATCATGATATGTGGCATTCACACCTTTCTGTGGACGGCAGAGGACGGGAATTAGCCAAGCAAATTGATAACTCCTTTTTCTGTACTGTGAACGGAGACTCCTCAACTAGGATGGCTGTTAACTGCAGTAGCTCCCCGGACCTAACTATTGTTAGCCCGGGGTTAATTAACAGCATCAACTGGCAACCTATGGTGGCCCTGTCATCCGACCACCTGCCTATCATCCTGTCTGTCGATCGTGCCACGGATTTTATCACGGCGGAGAAAAGAACCTACGTGAATTTCAAAAAGGCCAATTGGGTCGGCTTTTTGGAATTCACGGAGAGCTCCTTTGGTGATCTTCCCATTCCCACTGACGTACACGTTGGCGAGCGTAACATACGTGAGGTCATTAAAAAGGCTACAGCCCGTTTTATACCAGCTGGTAGGATAAAAGATATTAGGCCTAACTTCCCAGCTGAGGCCGCAGCCTTGGCCAACGAACGTGACCTCATACGCAACATCGATCCATCTGACCCACAGATCGGTGATCTCAACGTGGAAATCAGAAGGCTGGTTAACGAACACAAACAAACCAAATGGGAGGAGCACCTCAGGTCTTGTAACCTCTCTACCGGTGTTGGGAAATTATGGTCCACCGTCAAGTCCTTGTCGAATCCTTCGGGTCCACCAAAAAATGTCGACATTACCTTTGGTGACAAGACAATAAATGACCCCAGGAAATGTGCACAGGCTTTTTGTCGACAATATGTCCCACACCCTGCGCAAGACAGGGCTAGACGTGGAATCTTCAGGCGTGCGCATAAACACAAAAACTATGCCCCCGTTCCCATCACCGCTACAGAGGTTCAAGAGGCCATCCGGAAGGCCAAAAACTCCAAAGCCATCGGCCCTGATGGCATAGCCATGGTGCATCTAAAACACATCGGCCTAGCGGGAGTCAAATATTTAACGGCCGTCTTCAATTTGTCTCTGATCACAGCTGTCATACCCGACAAATGGAAGCAGGCAACTGTGATCCCACTACTAAAGCCTGGCAAGCCAGCTAACGTTGGGGAGTCATATCGCCCGATATCACTCCTCTCGCCAGTAGTAAAGACACTTGAGGCGGTCCTACTCCCGCTCTACACATCACACTTGATGTTAGCCGAGCACCAACATGGCTTCAGGAAAGGTAGGAGCACAACATCTGCTCTAAATGTCATAAACACTCAGATAACTGACGGTCTTAATCAAAATAGGCCTAATGACAGGACGGTTCTAGTTGCACTTGATTTGAGTCAAGCTTTTGACACAGTAAATCATGGGCAACTTGTAGCTGATTTGGAAGACTCGTCACTCCCCCCCTGTCTAAAGCGTTGGACCGCCAATTATCTCAGTGGTCGTCGGTCGTCTGTTGTATTTAGAAACAAAAAATCTAAAGCCAGGAAGATAAAACAAGGGGTACCACAGGGTGGTGTCCTCTCCCCGTTATTGTTTAACTTCTATATTTCGAAGCTTCCTCCTCCACCAGAAGAAGTTACGATTGTTTCTTACGCAGACGATTGCACGATATTGGCAACTGGTACTTCCGTTGATGAGCTGTGCTCCAAAATAAATGGTTATCTCCCCTCTCTAGTCGAGTTCTTCACTGCCCGAACCTTGACATTGTCGCCAACAAAGTCTTCGGCGACCTTATTCATGACGTGGACGGCGCAGGTTGGCATGGAATTAGAAATCTATGTAGGTGATCATAAAATACCTACTGTCGCTCATCCAAAAATTTTAGGAGTAACTTTTGACACCATGCACACTTTCGCTGCCCATTCAGCTGCAATTGTCTCAAAATTACAGAGCCGCAACAAAATCCTCAAGTCACTAGCCGGCAGTACTTGGGGTAAAGACAAAGAAACGTTGTTGGTAACGTACAAGGCAATTGGTCGGCCGATCCTGAACTATGCGTCGCCGATATGGTCGCCGGGGCTTGCAGACGTTCACTGGAATCAGCTTCAGGCCTGTCAAAACACCGCGCTCAGAACCGCTACGGGGTGCGTCCTTATGTCACCTATATCTCATATACATAATGAGGTGGAAATGCTTCCAGTTAGGGAGCATAATGAAATGCTAAACAAGCAGTACCTACTGAACTGCTGTAAACCACAGCATCCCGGTAGACAACTGCTTGAACTCATTCCGCCTCCTAGGACCATAAGGTCGCATCTACGTAAACATTTTGATGAGATCCGTCACTATATAACAACGCCGTTTGATCTACAGGTGCACAAACAGGCCTTGGGGCATATCCATACAACGTCTGTTGGCCATTATTCTGCGCTCTGTCCGCTAAACAATGTCTTACATGCCGCAACACCTGGCATTTCCGAAGAGGAGCGTCATCTTCCTCGAGAGACAAGGGTCACTCTGGCTCAATTACGCTCTGGATATTGTAGTAGGTTAAACTCCTACATATCTAGACTGAACTCTGATGTGCCGAATGTATGTCCGGCATGCGGCTCGTCCCCCCACAATACCAATCACTTATTTTCTTGCTCATTTGAGCCCACTCTTCTAACACCCATCTCTCTTTGGTCCAATCCTATTGAAACTGCTAGTTTCCTTGGACTCCCGTTAGAAGATATTGATGACAATTAGGTTAAGGAAAAATACGCGTTGGGCAGGACTACACATCGTTACAACAACAACTGCGCCAAAAAATTTCGTTTTTTTTCAAAAATTATATTGATTTTATTTTTCAGAAAGGTGAAAAACATTACTGTGAAAATTACAGATCTTAATATTAAATTCTACAGGTCTATCATCGCTAGTTTAGATTTCACAGACTTTACCTCATATTTGTATAAAAATGACAAACCATTACTGTAAAACACCATTTACCTGAACATATTTTTGTAAGAGCTCGGATTCCCTACAAAAGCTTCATAGCCTAAAATTTTGTCCGACTAGCCGCTTTCTCTTATTCTAGCCTCAGAATAAGTGCCGATTTCCTGGTAGATTTTTTGTCGTTCCATCATGTTAATAATTCGACCGATCGACAACTTGCATTTGATGGTTGAATACAATCAAACGTCAAATCGAATTGGACATCGACTCATGTAAATCAGTCTTAACATAAATTTTTACAAAAAGTTCCTTGGAAGCTTTTCAGGTCATTAAGACTATCGGAAAAAATCTGCCAAAGGGATAGTATTACCACTTTACTAACCATCTTTAACCAGTTCCAATAAATTTATCTCTAGCTCTTTCATGCACACTTGGCTGATGATTAAGAATGAAAAAAACATACTCGAATCACAGAAGGAAAAGGTTGAAGTTCTGAGTATACATTAATATTGAGAGTTATTAATGATAAATTCATCAATTTTCCAAAACCAAACCCTTACTATTTTTCTAACTACAACTATTTTAAACTACTTTTTTACATGATTTTGCTAAAAGGCTACTCAGAATGTGAATGACAATTTTTTGGGGAGCAAGATGGCCGCGATTGACAAAATCTGTCAGGGAAGAGCTAACCTGGTAATAATTGAACCATGCGTAGTGCCATTCATCCCATGAGCACTGTGCGGATCACACTCGTGATTACGGGTTTGATTGAGTTGTCCCCTCTTTGGATTTTAGTCGCCTTTAACGATACGTTTCACGTATTGCCGGTTCTGCGAGAACGGTATTTGTACCTGTACAATACCCTTCGTACCGAAACGACCCGGGTTGTTTTTTTTATAATGACTCGGCCAAGAGCAATACATTTCGAAGTGACCCTGTCTAACGCGTCACGATTCCCTCACCTATTGTCATTCCAGGAACAGCCCCTTGCAGCACGGCTGCTCCTTATTCTCTTGATCCGGGCTGGCATTGAGCCAAATCCTGGCCCAAGAGAATGGTTCTGCTGCGTTTGTCGGAAGAAAATATATACAAGACGATCACACTCAGTACAGTGTGCATCATGCAAAGGTTGGTTGCACAAATCTAGTTGCTCCGGACTAGATCCAAAAACACATCGGCCCATTAGTTTCTATAAAAATTTTGTGGCGCCCTGCTGTTCACGTCCTAGGACGTCCCGAGGCAAGCGACGCTCATATGTTGCTTTATCGCCCTCTAATAATAATCAAGTCTCCACGACCTGCAATAATTATATTGCCCAGCAGAATATATGTGTTCCCGGCTGTAGCTTACATCCTAGTTCATCAACAGCACAAGCACCCACTCATGGCTACTTTCTTCGTAGCACATCAGTTGATGCTTGTAGCACTACTGAGCTTCAGCCCCCGTCTCTAAACTCTTTAATAACTTCTTCCGGCACTAGCACGAATGAAAGTCAAGCCCATCAACTTCTGGTCCCTCACTCTTCGTGCACTGTATGTCGGCACAGGATATATGCGTCTGTGGCATCGGTCAAGTGCCACTCCTGCCTAGGCCTGTGTCACCTACGCATATGTTCTGGGCTCGCAAACAGAAATCTCTGGACTGATGTGTTTGTCGCGCCTTGCTGTCGAGTTGTGCAGCCCTCAACGCCGACGGATGTACACTCATCTAATAGTGAACGAATTCCGCCGGCTTCAGGACTGCAACGGAGATCAATATCGCGACATAACCTACCACCATCTAGGCGAACACATCAGTCTTTAACTCCCAGAGTGGCCATTGCCTCTCCTTCGCAATTTAAATTGTTGCAATTTAACTGCAACGGCTTGACCGGCAAGATAGCGGAGATAACCACATTTATGCAGCTACATAAAATCAAAATTGCTGCAATCCAGGAGACAAAACTTGGCCCCCACTCGAATCTCCGAGCGAGTGGAGGCTACCACGTACTCCGGCATGATCGTACGGACGGCGGAGGTGGTCTCGCGTTCCTTGTACACCATACGGTGCAGTATAGGGAATTTGATATCAACACTGACCAAAGTGACTTACCTTTAGAGTGTCAAGGTATAGTTATACAAGCTGGTGGCGTTGATCTCGAGCTAATCAATATATACATTCCTCCTGTCACCTGCTGCCCCAGAAGTTATCGTCCTGACCTTAGGGCGTTTCTTTGTGGCGATAACCGTATCATCATGGGCGATTTTAATGCCCATCATGATATGTGGCATTCACACCTTTCTGTGGACGGGAATTAGCCGAGCAAATTGATAACTCCTCTTTCTGTACTGTGAACGGAGACTCCTCAACTAGGATGGCTGTTAACTGCAGTAGCTCCCCGGACCTAACTATTGTTAGCCCGGGGTTAATTAACAGCATCAACTGGCAACCTATGGTGGCCCTGTCATCCGACCACCTGCCTATCATCCTGTCTGTCGATCGTGCCACGGATTTTATAACGTCGGAGAAAAGAACTTACGTGAATTTCAAAAAGGCCAATTGGGTCGGCTTTTTGGAATTCACGGAAAGCTCCTTTGGTGATCTTCCCATTCCCACTGACGTACACGTTGGCGAGCGTAACATACGTGAGGTCATTAAAAAGGCTACAGCCCGTTTTATACCAGCTGGTAGGATAAAAGATATTAGGCCTAACTTCCCAGCTGAGGCCGCAGCCTTGGCCAACGAACGTGACCTCATACGCAACATCGATCCATCTGACCCACAGATCGGTGATCTCAACGTGGAAATCAGAAGGCTGGTTAACGAACACAAACAAACCAAATGGGAGGAGCACCTCAGGTCTTGTAGCCTCTCTACCGGTGTTGGGAAATTATGGTCCACCGTCAAGTCCTTGTCGAATCCTTCGGGTCCACCAAAAAATGTCGACATTACCTTTGGTGACAAGACAATAAATGACCCCAGGAAATGTGCACAGGCTTTTTGTCGACAACATGTCCCACACCCTGCGCAAGACAGGGCTAGACGTGGAATCTTCAGGCGTGCGCATAAACACAAAAACTATGCCCCCGTTCCCATCACCGCTACAGAGGTTCAAGAGGCCATCCGGAAGGCCAAAAACTCCAAAGCCATCGGCCCTGATGGCATAGCCATGGTGCATCTAAAACACATCGGCCTAGCGGGAGTCAAATATTTAACGGCCGTCTTCAATTTGTCTCTGATCACAGCTGTCATACCCGACAAATGGAAGCAGGCAACTGTGATCCCACTACTAAAGCCTGGCAAGCCAGCTAACGTTGGGGAGTCATATCGCCCGATATCACTCCTCTCGCCAGTAGTAAAGACACTTGAGGCGGTCCTACTCCCGCTCTACACATCACACTTGATGTTAGCCGAGCACCAACATGGCTTCAGGAAAGGTAGGAGCACAACATCTGCTCTAAATGTCATAAACACTCAGATAACTGACGGTCTTAATCAAAATAGGCCTAATGACAGGACGGTTCTAGTTGCACTTGATTTGAGTCAAGCTTTTGACACAGTAAATCATGGGCAACTTGTAGCTGATTTGGAAGACTCGTCACTCCCCCCCTGTCTAAAGCGTTGGACCGCCAATTATCTCAGTGGTCGTCGATCGTCTGTTGTATTTAGAAACAAAAAATCTAAAGCCAGGAAGATAAAACAAGGGGTAGCACAGGGTGGTGTCCTCTCCCCGTTATTGTTTAACTTCTATATTTCGAAGCTTCCTCCTCCACCAGAAGAAGTTACGATTGTTTCTTACGCAGACGATTGCACGATATTGGCAACTGGTACTTCCGTTGATGAGCTGTGCTCCAAAATAAATGGTTATCTCCCCTCTCTAGTCGAGTTCTTCACTGCCCGAACCTTGACATTGTCGCCAACAAAGTCTTCGGCGACCTTATTCACGACGTGGACGGCGCAGGTTGGCATGGAATTAGAAATCTATGTAGGTGATCATAAAATACCTACTGTCGCTCACCCAAATTTTAGGAGTGACTTTTGACACCATGCACACTTTCGCTGCCCATTCAGCTGCAATTGTCTCAAAATTACAGAGCCGCAACAAAATTCTCAAGTCACTAGCCGGCAGTACTTGGGGTAAAGACAAAGAAACGTTGTTGGTAACGTACAAGGCAATTGGTCGGCCGATCCTGAACTATGCGTCGCCGATATGGTCGCCGGGGCTTGCAGACGCTCACTGGAATCAGCTTCAGGCCTGTCAAAACACCGCGCTCAGAACCGCTACGGGGTGCGTCCTTATGTCACCTATATCTCATATACATAATGAGGTGGAAATGCTTCCAGTTAGGGAGCATAATGAAATGCTAAACAAGCAGTACCTACTGAACTGCTGTAAACCACAGCATCTCGGTAGACAACTGCTTGAACTCATTCCGCCTCCTAGGACCATAAGGTCGCATCTACGTAAACATTTTGATGAGATCCGTCACTATATAACAACGCCGTTTGATCTACAGGTGCACAAACAGGCTTTGGGGCATATCCATACAACGTCTGTTGGCCATTACTCTGCGCTCTGTCCGCTAAACAATGTCTTACATGCCGCAACACCTGGCATTTCTGAAGAGGAGCGTCATCTTCCTCGAGAGACAAGGGTCACTCTGGCTCAATTACGCTCTGGATATTGTAGTAGGTTAAACTCCTACATATCTAGACTGAACCCTGATGTGCCGAATGTATGTCCGGCATGCGGCTCGTCCCCCACAATACCAATAACTTATTTTCTTGCTGATTTGAGCCCACTCTTCTAACACCCATCTCTCTTTGGTCCAATCCTATTGAAACTGCTCGTTTCCTTGGACTCCCGTTAGAAGATATTGATGACAATTAGGTTAAGGAAAAATACGCGTTGGGCAGGACTACACATCGTTACAACAACAACAACATAGGCATACCTACGGCGGGGATATTCTAGACCCAACCCGCAGGGCATTGACCAAGGCAGATTTATGAATTCGCCTTGGGCATTGACTAGGGCTCTTGATTCTAATCGATTACTCGACTAGTCGATTAGTCGATTATCAACTTTTGTGCTGTTTGAAAATCGAATAGCAGATATTCGATTTCAGCTAATCGACTAGCTGTCACTAATCGAATACTAACGATTAAATCCGGTTCCCAGTTTTTACCCGGGTAATAAGGCGGGAAATTTCTACTGTAATTCGCATGCAGGTTTAAGTGGTATCTGCCATTTTTGCCAATTTATTTGCTTCATTTCTTTGAAATTTAAAAAAAAATGTAACAGGAGCACAGAATATTTGTGTAGGTAGATATACAAAAATGAAAATTTGAAAAATGTATGTATGTTTGTATGAATGTAGATAAAAAAGTTTGAAAAATTTTTTTCATACTGCAAAACATTCTATGTCAATATTATTCTTTTAGGTTTAAGTGCGCAATGTACGCATCTTTCTCTTATTCTACGTCGCCGTTTGCAAAAAGATAGTTGAAAGATTGATTCGTTGGGCAAAAAAAAAGTAAAAGTATATTCAAATACACCTAATTTTCGAAAGAACTCAAAAATTACAAACATTACATAGAGCGTTTTGATGTATTACCAAAAATATACGGGAACATTAGAGTGCCAAAAAAAGTTCCACACTTTCTATCGGAATGATTAAGCTTGAGAATTTATTTTTTTTTGGAGCAAAATTGCTTCTGCACGTCAATGAAAGATTTCCTATGAAAATAAAAAACAAATTTGACATGTGAGAAATTATAAGCACCTGCAACTCTAGTGTCTTAGTTTCTGTTTGAAAACTTTAGATTTGTAACAAACTTTTCAAATTGTTATTTTTTTCATGCGCTGCTAAGTGCTCTTCAATGCTGCTGTTATGTCCGGCCGAGTTAAAATACAGGAGATGATAGAAACACGAGCTTTTAATCCAATTTAGGATTGTATAATTTCCCCTTTAAAGCGGGCTACTCACCTGCCAAGAAATGCCTCAAGAAAAAAACGAGCATATATTTCTTATACCTGGGGGTGAATTCTGGTTCTATGAAATGATAAAATGAAAAGAATTTTCATACAAAATTTGTGAAAAGAAACTTCAAATTCATACAAATTTTTTTCACATTATCACATCATAGAACCAGAATTCACCCTCAGGTCAAGAAATTTTGACGTTTATGGCATTTTCCATTTTATTGCAGATTATTAATATAAAAATGTATAAAACATGTGCAGCGAAGTATATACTCATCTTTACGGCGAATCTGCACGTTTACCTCAAGAAATATATACGAGCATATTTATTTCTTGAGGTAAACCGGCGTTGCCAACCATCGAAAATTGTAGTATTTTTTCTTATGAGCTGAGTATTGGCTCAAGAAAATTTGACGTGTGAAAACAGTTCTTGACTATTTCTTGAGCGTTTTTTTATATGGCGTTTGACATTTCTTGGCAGGTGAGTAGCCTGCTTAAAAGCTGATGTGGTTTTTTAATATAAAAATCACTGGAAATTATTTGGAACGCATAATAATTAAAAAAACATGCTCGTAAAATTTCTGGAATTAGCGCTTTTCGAAATTGATGATTCAATAAATATTTTATAAATTTTAAGGAAACATTTAAGCACACGCTAATAAGTTGTTTTTAATATTTGACAATTATCAGGAGCACAGAATTTCAGTAAGCAATTATACAAAAAAAAAAAAAAAATTCAATAAACTGGTATGTATAGAAGGGGGTTGGTGGGGCAACTGCTCCCACTGTTAAATTGCATTTTGAAAATATCTTTGTGTATAAGAAAAGAACTGAAAGCTAGTAGATGCGTGTTTTTGAAGTTATTAACGTTAATATTATTATCAATATTACTGCAGTATTGCAGTCAAGTTACTTTATGGATGCTCTGATGCTGATACTTAAGTGATAATATCAGCTACTCCGGCGGAGCTCCCGGCAGGAATGAAGGTAATAGAGTGGATAAAGATAACATTGAATTTATCGAAACATACCGTCAAATTCCCTTAAAATCGTTGGAATTCCCTCAAGATCTGTTAAATTTTCTCCCGCCGGGAGCTCTGTCGGAATAGCTGATAGACCCCAATATGCAACAATAATTGCATACTTCCTTTTCATGTAGCGAATGATGACCTTGTGATGAGCAACAGATTGTCAACATTTTATTCAACACACCCCATATTTTTTTATACGGGACGCTGCTGAAATAATTTTTGACAAGCGGCCATGTTTTTTTCAATCGTACAATATTTGTGACAGAATTACATACTTACATAAAGAAATTCTGTCTCCAAACCCTGTAGGAAATTCATATAACTCCAAGTCAACTATTATTATTTATTTTCATCCTAGCTGTTCATTGTACCATTGGTATAAATTTATAAAATAGATCAATTGCTTTTTCGAAACCTTTTCTCAAATACCAAATATCTTCAGATTTCTATACATATAAGTACTTGTTTTAGTTAACTAATCAAATTTAGTTATGAGATATTAATAATAATTTATTTACGTTTTTGGTTTGGTTTTATCATGCATTCATACGTAGCTGTCCAGGCCTCAGTTAAGGTCGAAACCGGTGTTCTAAGCCAGATCAATGCTGACATCATACAAATTTTCAATGAAATCAAAAGCTGACTTAAAAAAGATACTTTTTTTATCTGAAATTCTAATCTTGGCTTTGATCATAATGACGACAACCCGCCTAAGCGGTTTTTTGCCGTTTCGTATCAGAGCACGCCAATCATTCCTTTTTAGCGATAACTGACGCCAATTGGAAACCCCAAGGGAGTTTAAGTCATCCTTCACCTTTTGTTTCCATCTCAGTTGTTGTTGTTGTAACGAGGTGTAGCCCTGCCTAAATGTCAGACAGGGTCACCCCGAGTGTATTGCTCTTGGCCGGGTCGATATAAGAAAACGGCCCGGGTCGTTTCGGCACGATGGGTACAGCACAAGTACTGGTACCGTTCTCGTAGAACCGGCAATACGAGAAACTAGCCGTGTAGGCCATCTCAGTCGAGTGTGGTACCACAACGAAACGCTTGAGCTCAATGAACTTTCTTGAGAAAAAACCTCCTCTTTGAGACGAAAAAATTTATGTGTCAAACATTAAAATCCGACAACAAATGCCAAAGATTTGAAGAAAAATGTAATTAGGCGACATCTAGGCTTGCCACAAAAAAATTTTTTTTTTTAATGTTTTTCAAAAACACTTTGTATGAGGGGAGTACGGCCGTCTTTTTTTTTTTGCCTGTAAGCCCGAGACGCTCTAATAAAAGTGCTATGAACACTGAAAAATAAAGAACTAGTAGTTGACTTGGAGTTGACTACAGGGTTTGGTGTAACAATTTTTTTATGTGAGTAAATCTGTATTGTACGTTTGAAGAAAAACATGGCCGCTTGTCAAAAATTTTTAAAAATTATTCCAGTAGCGTCCCGCAAAAAAAAATATGGGGTGTGTTCGAGCCGCGTTGGTTGTAGCAGTGCTACTTTTTATGACAGAGCATCATGTTCTTCGGCAAAATTTCGCGCTTTCGTTTAACCCTGCTTTCATAACGTTATTTTTTACCCCTTAATTCATAACGATACGTCTCTCAGGCGTATGTTATAACCATATATCATGAAATACGAAACCTACTCTGCAAAATCAACCATCACTTCCAGGCTGTGAGTAACGACGGAGATAAATGCCAGTATGAGTTAGCTTAGAGAGTAATTGCGAGAGGGAGATCAACAAGAAAAAAGTCGATATGCCTCGAAGACGTACGTTATGGCAGCAGGGTTAATAAAATGTTGACAATATGTTACTCATCACAAGCTCATCATTCGCAACATTAAAATAAAATATGCAATCATTGCAGCATATTATCACCTAAGTATCAGCTTCAGGGCATCAATAAAGTAACATGGCTGCAATACTGCAGTAATATTGAGCTGCTCGAACACACCCATAGTTAATGTTATAGAAAGATTTCAAGACAACCGTACATTTAAGCCCCATCCAAAAGCTGTTCCAATTTGCGTTTTTGAAGTGTGTATTTTGATCTTTTCTAAGTCGAGACTTGAGACATGTTAAATAAATCTAGGTAGACCAATGGCGGAGAATATTAGTTCATCTCTCGAAGTAGTTCTTGCTGACTGGGGTATAATGGAGAAAACGCGAGCTATGACACATGACAGCGCAAACGTGATGAACGCAGCAGCAGCGCAACTAATCGTTGTTCCTAGTAGCATAAAATGTAGCGCACATCTTCTTCAGCTTGTGATTAAAGATGCATTGACGTCAGTTCCACAATATGGAGAAGTTTGTAATAAAGGACGAAATGTGGTAAGCTATTTCCACCGATCAACAATAGCTAAATCCGCATTATCAAATCGTCAGACGCAATTGGGTGTGAAGGAGAACCGACTAGTTCAATGTATCGAAACGCGGTGGAACTCGAAGTATAAGATGTGCGAAAGTTTAATTCGCAACAAAAATGCTATCACTTTAGTCCTCCAAGACCGAAGTGTAACAAAACTTTCCTACGCAATAAAACTAGACATGGCGGAAACCGAATGGACAACCATGGAAAAATGGTTGAGATGCTGAAACCTTTCGATGTAGCAACGAATGTGTTATGCACTGAGAAAGACATCTCTATATCTATGATTCGTCCTCTGGTTCATGTATTTTGAGCAAAGCAATGAGGAAGTTTTTAAAAACACAGCAAGATTATCATTAAAAGAAAGATTCGAAATTGATATTACTGACATTTCAGCACCGGTAGTTGCATCGTTCCTGGATCCCAGACACAAAAATTTAGCTTACGAAGTAGAGGGAACAAAGGCTAAGGTGATTTCATTTATAGCATCTTTGCTTGAGAATAATAACATTTTAAATGTTTGTGAACCGAGGCCTTCTAAAAACACGCAATTGGACTTTTTATTTCAATGTGAAAGCAGCCAAAGTGATTCCCGAACGCAGTTGGACTTTTATGCAGCAGAACCTCAGATTGGCCATAATATAAATCCCCTTGTATGGTGGATAAATTATTCTGGGATTTACCCTAAGCTTTTTGAGATTGCCAAACAATATTTGTGTATTCCTGCTACTTCAGCAGAATCTGAACGAACATTTTCTAGTGCGGGAAATATCGTTACTGCATTAAGAAACTGCTTGCTTCCTCAGAATGTGCATATGTTGACATTCTTATATCAAAATAAACGTTTTATGAATAATAATTAGAATATATAGTTACATTACTTTCCCTTCATTGATTGTGGCTGGAATACACAAATATTGTTTCAAAAATAACTTACAAAATAAATAAAGATTCTACGTGATCTTTATTTCTTGTCTAAAACTGTATTTTTTGTTTCAATGTTTTATATGTAATTGTTTTCATTGAAATTATGTGCTCCTGAAAAAAATAATTTATTAACGTGTGCTAATATTGATGTTAATAACTTCAAAAACACGCATCTACTAGCTTTCAGTTCTTTTCTTATACACAAAGATATTTTCGAAATGCAATTTAAAAGTGGGAGCAGTTGCCCCACCAACCCCCATCTGTACATACCAGTTTATTGAATTTTTTTTTTGTATAATTGCTTACTGAAATTCTGTGCTCCTGATACTTGTCAAATATTAAAAACAACTTATTAGCGTGTGCTTAAATGTTTCCTTAAAATTTATAAAATATTTATTGAATCATCAATTTCGAAAAGCGCTAATTCCAGAAATTTTACGAGCATGTTTTTTTAATTATTATGCGTTCCAAATAATTTCCAGTGATTTTTATATTAAAAAACCACATCAGCTTTTAAGCAGGCTACTCACCTGCCAAGAAATGTCAAACGCCATATAAAAAAACGCTCAAGAAATGGTCAAGAACTGTTTTCACACGTCAAATTTTCTTGAGCCAATACTCAGCTCATAAGAAAAAATACTACAATTTTCGATGGTTGGCAACGCCGGTTTACCTCAAGAAATAAATATGCTCGTATATATTTCTTGAGGTAAACGTGCAGATTCGCGGCAAAGATGAGTATATACTTCGCTGCACATGTTTTATACATTTTTATATTAATAATCTGCAATAAAATGGAAAATGCCATAAACGTCAAAATTTCTTGACCTGAGGGTGAATTCTGGTTCTATGATGTGATAATGTGAAAAAAATTTGTATGAATTTGAAGTTTCTTTTCACAAATTTTGTATGAAAATTCTTTTCATTTTATCATTTCATAGAACCAGAATTCACCCCCAGGTATAAGAAATATATGCTCGTTTTTTTCTTGAGGCATTTCTTGGCAGGTGAGTAGCCCGCTTTAAAGGGAAAATTATACAATCTTAAATTGGATTAAAATCTCGTGTTTCAATCATCTCCTGTATTTTAACTCGGCCTGACATAACAGCATCATTGGAGAGCGCTTAACAGCGCATGAAACAAATAACATTTTGAAAAGTTTGTTACAAATCTAAAGTTTTCAAACAGAAACTAAGACACCAGAGTTGCAGGTGCTTATAATTTCTCACATGTCAAATTTGTTTTTTATTTTCATAGAAAATCTTTCATTGGCGTGCAGAAGCAATTTTGCCACAAAAAAAAAATAAATTCTCAAGCTTAATCATTCCGATAGAAAGTGTGGAACTTTTTTTGGCACTCTAATGTTCCCGTATATTTTTGGTAATACATCAAAACTCTCTATGTAAGGTTTGTAATTTTTGAGTTCTTTGGAAAATTAGGTGTGATTTAATGTACTTTTACATATCTTTTGCCCAACAAATCAATCTTTCAACTAACTTATTTCAAACGGCAACGTAAAATAAGAGAAAGATGCGTACATTGCGCATTTAAACCTGAAAGAATAATATTGACATACAACGTTTTGCAGTATGAAAAAAAAATTTCAAACTTTTTTTATCTACATACATACAAATATTGCTACAAACATACATACATTTTTCAAAATTCCATTTTTGTATATCTACCTACACAAATATTCTGTGCTCCTGTTACATTTTTTTTTAAATTTCAAAGAAATGAAGCAAATAAATTGGCGAAAATGGCAGATACCACTTAGATATGCATGCGAATTACAGTAGAAATTTCCCGCCTTATTACCCGGGTCTTCAGACCAGTAATCGACTAGTCAATAGCAACTATTCGACTAGTCGATTAGTGATAATCGAATATTTTTGGAAACGACTAGTCGAAATCGATTATTCGACTAATCGATTTGTCGATTATCAAGAGCCCTAGCATTGACCCCTAAAGAAACAAATACACTTTGTATAGTTATCTGTCGTTGTCGGCTTTTGTGAAAGCGGACTTTATCATACCCTTACTTATGTGTACGAACCCCTCTAACATTCTCCCAAAGAGTGATGCATTCTCGTAAAGTTTTTCCAAAAAAAAAATTGTATGTTAAGTTACAAAAAAGATCTTTATTTATTTAATTTCGAAAACTCTTTTAGTCATTGGTTACATTTTTACAGCTAAGACAAACAATTCGTGTTTTTCTTTTAATGTCCAGATATGCGTTAAAATTTTTGAAGGATCCATTTGGGCTTTCTTCAGACACAAAACGAGAATAGTCTATAGCCATTAGGGTACTAGATTCGCTCAGAGCAAAAGTCGATTTACAAACGCCACACATTCCAACATTTTCTTCTCGATTGCCTTTTTTCTGTTGGTCTAAATAGTTGGTTGTGGCAATCTTATTTCCTGTACGATTTATAGTGGAAACTGTAGAAGGAAATTTTTTTTGCAAATTCTGTACAAATAACTCTGTTATACCTTGCAAGCTGTTTGAACATGTGAATCGATCTGACGTTATCAGAAATTTCAAATTTCTCGCACATAAGTAAAGTTCAATCTCTTGTTTACTAAGATTTTTAAGAGGTCGTATTAATTTTAAATCATTACCAATGCGGCCATCTACGCATTCCACATCTTGAGCAGCATTATTTCCTTGACCAAGTACAATTGCTGACAGCAGGTCAACTGCTACATCTATACTGACAGTTGGCAAAAATATGTATTTGCAGTTTAGATATGCGGCAACTGATCTCAACAAATTATTATAATGTAATTTGATGAATTCTTTCCTACTAGTTGCTGTACGTATCCCATTACATGAACGTTCAAATGCTTTCTCCTCGTATGTTTCCCGGGCGAAATACTTATCTAAATCCTTGATGTCAAATGGTACAGAATTTTCCGAAGATTTCAAATTAACAACATATCCTCTGGAAACTCCGTAAAACGATAAAACTTTGAGCACGTTTTTTATATTGCAAAAATATGCATCTGGTTTAAATACATTAATGTGAAGTTCATATGTATCTATATAGACGATTGATAGGTCAAAGTTCAATCTTTTAGATGTGGTTAGAGACTGCGCAATACTTATCAAGTCCAGTAAAGCAATAGATTCTGGACTATTATCAAAAACTAACATAACATTAACACCATGAGCTAGTGTTTTCGATGATGCCAGTGTAGTTCGAAATTTGTGACTCACATAGCTTTGGAAGCAACTTTTGCATTCTGCCTTTCGGCTTTCAAATCTATACAATTCTCCATTTTGTCCACATTTTTCACAAATTCCCTCAAGATAGAAATTGTCCACTTTTTCCTGTGATGTTATTTGACTTTTTTTGTTATCTAGACACTTTTCATCTTCAGTACTACACATTTCTTACTTATCTTGTTGCCGATAGAGTTGGGTCGTTCTGTTCTGAACTTGTTCAATTGAACGATTTTTGATGAATTCGATGATTCCTCGACTATTTTCCCTGAGTTCGATCACTGTACGATAAATAAAACACTCAGATTCTGCTTAATAGATAGTACGCTTTATTCACTACTAAAAACCGTAGAAAAATATCGCGGGTTAATTCACTGCACAACGGTCCCGATTCCATTTTTAGGCATAAATTCAACCAATACAGCTACGCAGTTGAAAGTTGACAAATCCTATAGCAATGGCATATGGAAGAAAAATAGCAAATATCTGATAAATCAGACCATGCCCACCGTGACTGCTAGTAGGGTGTTCCTTCCAGGTATGAAAAAAGTTTCCTTTTGAGATACGATATCGCTAAAGATGTCAAAATTTAATTAATTGAATAAATTTAAGGTAAACTTCAAATAAATAAGCGAAATTAAATTTCTTAAAACCAAACTAGACACCAATAGGGTGTGTCGAAATACTTTTTTGAGGGTTTTCATTACGCAAGACCCCTTAAAACTTCTGTGTTTCATAGCAGATTGCGAAATAGTATATTGAGTAACCTCCGCAACGCAACTTCTTACTGAAAAATCAATAAATTCGATCAAACGTAACATCCGTAAATTTAACACATTTTGTGCCAGTGAGTCACCAGTGATCACAACAAAAAACTTACCTTAAGTAAGAAGTAAATGTACGTTACTTACCATGACATGACAACATCTCAAAAGCGTCGTATTATTTTAGACCTGATAAAAAATATCTCTATAATTCAGAGCGCAATGTTGTTGTTGTTGTAACGATGTGTAGTCCTGCCCAACGCGTATTTTTCCTTAACCTAATTGTCATCAATATCTTCTAACGGGAGTCCAAGGAAACTAGCAGTTTCAATAGGATTGGACCAAAGAGAGATGGGTGTTAGAAGAGTGGGCTCAAATGAGCAAGAAAATAAGTTATTGGTATTGTGGGGGACGAGCCGCATGCCGGACATACATTCGGCACATCAGGGTTCAGTCTAGATATGTAGGAGTTTAACCTACTACAATATCCAGAGCGTAATTGAGCCAGAGTGACCCTTGTCTCTCGAGGAAGATGACGCTCCTCTTCAGAAATGCCAGGTGTTGCGGCATGTAAGACATTGTTTAGCGGACAGAGCGCAGAGTAATGGCCAACAGACGTTGTATGGATATGCCCCAAAGCCTGTTTGTGCACCTGTAGATCAAACGGCGTTGTTATATAGTGACGGATCTCATCAAAATGTTTACGTAGATGCGACCTTATGGTCCTAGGAGGCGGAATGAGTTCAAGCAGTTGTCTACCGGGATGCTGTGGTTTACAGCAGTTCAGTAGGTACTGCTTGTTTAGCATTTCATTATGCTCCCTAACTGGAAGCATTTCCACCTCTATGTATATGAGATATAGGTGACATAAGGACGCTTCCGTAGCGGTTCTGAGCGCGGTGTTTTGACAGGCCTGAAGCTGATTCCAGTGAACGTCTGCAAGCCCCGGCGACCATATCGGCGACGCATAGTTCAGGATCGGCCGACCAATTGCCTTGTACGTTACCAACAACGTTTCTTTGCCTTTACCCCAAGTCCTGCCGGGTAGTGACTTGAGGATTTTGGTGCGGCTCTGTAATTTTGAGACAATTGCAGCTGAATGGGCAGCGAAAGTGTGCATGGTGTCAAAGGTTAGGTTAGGTTCAAGTGGCTGCCGCAGAGGCACACTTAGGCCAGTTTTGAAAGGCCCGTTGTGATACCACCAACACAAGGAAAGTCAGTCCCGGGACCCAGCCAAATGGAAAATCCCTGAGTTGTTGGGATTTTCCACATAGCAGAATCCCGGGACTGACACTCCTAAACCGACACCGTTACTCCTCCTCGAACCACTTAGATGACTTTATGAAGGCCATCAAGTCCTTTATGTCCAGTTCCGCGATCTGGCTTAGGCTATCCAGGAACGGAACTCCCAAAAAGCGCGTTCTCGCGCCGCTTAAAGCCGGACAGTTGCAGATGAGGTGTTCCACTGTTTCCTCCTCCTCATCATCTTTGCAACTCCTGCAGCATCGTCGGTAGGGCACACTTAGCCTTTCTGCATGCCTACCAATGAGGCAGGGACCGGTTAATACCCCTATCAATATGCAGATTTCCCTCCTAGTTAGGGCATAAATGCGTCTAGACCTTTTAAGATCCCATTTTGGCCAGGTTTGTTTCGATATCCGACACCCTGGGGACTGCAGCCATCTTTCGTTGGCTTGGCGGAGTGTGTGCTCCTTCAGCATTAGTTTGCATGTGGCAAACGGCATACCTAAGCGCTCTTTATCCTGAAGAACCTGCTTGGTCGTGCCCTGCCTGGCAAGCTCGTCTGCCTTACAGTTTCCCTCAATGTCCCTATGTCCCGGGACCCATATGAGGTTTACGCGGTTCTGTTGGGCCATCTCCTGAAGAGATCGACGACAGCTGAGCGTCAGTTCAGAGTTGAACGTGTATGAGCCAAGGGATTTGATGGCCGCTTGGCTATCGCTGAAAATAGCGATATCTTCTCCGATAACACGTTTGCTTAACCAGGCCGCGGCGTCTAGGATTGCCGAGACTTCCGCCTGGAAGACGCTACAATGATCAGGTAGTCTGAAGGAGAGCTCAAGGTCCAAATCCCTTGAATAAACCCCTCGTCCAACTTCGAGCCGTCGGTGTATATGGAAGTGCCACCATTTGTTTCGGGACACCAATCCGTCCTCTCCCAGTCTTCTCTGCTGGGAATGTTTATTTTGAAACAGCTATCACCGACTGTAGTGGTCGCACAACGATCTGTGCTTAGAGGGAGAAAGCTGTAAGATTCCAGAATACTGGAGTGTCCAATAGTACCCGCCCCCCAACTGGAGGTTTCTCTTAGGCGCAGAGCTGATGCCGCTGCTGACCGAAACCCTTCCAGATCAAGTGGCAAAATGCCCAGAATGACCTGGAGGGCTTCGTTGGGCGTTGTCCTTAGCGCACCGCTTATACAGATCATATTGGATCTATGGACTTTCCGCAACAGATTCAGGTATGTTGCCTTGCTCAGCGCAGGCCACCATACGACGACTCCATATAGCATGATTGGACGAATGATGGCCGTGTAGATCCAACTGCATACTCTAGGGCTGAGCCCCCATTTTTTGCCAATGGCTCTTTTGCATGTGTAAAGAGCGATGCAAGCTTTCTTCTGGCGCTGAAGAACATTCTCCTTCCAATTCAGTTTCCTGTCCAGAACTATGCCTAGAAACTTGGCCTTATCCGACAAGCCCAGGCGCGTGCCATCTAGTTCTGGTAGGCTTAGTGGCGGTATTTTGTACCGGTTGGTGAAGAGGACAAGTTCCACTTTCCCCGGGTTGAAACTAAGTCCGCAGCGAGAGGACCACGTCGAAACTTCTCGCAGTGCTACTTGCATCAGGTCACACAGAGTTTGTGGGAACTTGCCTCTGAATGCAATAGCTAAATCGTCTGCGTATGCCACTATCTTCCCGCCCCCCCAACTTGTGTCACGTAGCAACGAGTTGACTGTGAGGTTCCATAAAAGCGGGGAAAGAACACCACCCTGGGGGGTTCCCCTTGTGACATAGCGTGATAACTCAACCGTACCAAGTGAAGAAGCTATTTTCCTTCCCCTTAAAAGTTGGTCAATTAAACCAGTTAGAGGTCTATCTACGCCCAGATTAGTTAGAGCGGAGTTGATAGCCTCCGGGCTTATATTGTTGAAAGCCCCCTCAATGTCTAGGAAGGCCACGAGACAGTAGTCCTTTTCACACAGCGATTTCTCAATGACCGATACTAGGCTGTGCAGAGCGGTTTCTGTTGATTTACCCTTGGTGTATGCATGCTGATAGCTAGAAATAAGGTTGCTATCAATAGTCGTTGAGAGGTAGTCGCTTAGTATCCTCTCAAAGGTTTTGAGTACAAAGGACGAGAGACTGATCGGTCTGTAGTCTTTTGGCTCGTAGTGGGATGCCTTCCCAGCCTTAGGGATAAACACTACCGTGGCGCTTCTCCAGGAGCCCGGAATGTGGTTGAGAGCCAGGCAGGCTGTGAAGAGAAATACCAGCCATTTAGCTGATGTCTCCAACGTGTTTATAAGTTGCGCGGGGATAATCCCGTCCGGCCCGGCAGCCTTATACGGTTCAAAGCTTTTAATTGCCCACCTTACTCTTTCCTCAGTGACGGGTATATTTACTGCCAGGTTTGTTGCAGGTGCTAGTGGTGCATCATGCAGATTCCCCGGAAAATGTGTATTCAAGAGCAGCTCAAGGGTTTCCTCTTCCGTGCTGGTCCAGGATCCGTCAGGTTTTCGCAGATAGCTGATGGTTGTTTGACTTTTCGAGAGGACTCGTCTAAGTCTCGCTGTGTCGTCGACCTTTTCGACGCCAGTGCAGAAATTTCTCCACGAGGTTCTCTTCGCCTGTCTCAGAGCTTTTTTGTAGGCCCTTAGTTTAGCTTTATATTCGTGCCAATGAGGCTCACAGCCGAAGCTCTTGGCCTTGTTAAATTGTTTCCGGCATGATATTCGGAGCGAGTCCAAATCGTAGGACCACCAATGTGGCCTGGGTTTACCGCGTGGTTTTGGCACTGGACAAGCCTGTCCTAGAGCATTTGAGAGCGCCGATGTAAATGTAGTAACAAGATCCTCCATCTCCTCTACTGATGAGGGGGCTTGTGAGGGCAGTACTGGGAGGTCTCTGCCTAATATTTCATTGTGTAACTGCCAATTTGTGTTACGTGGATTGCGCTTCATGATTGGTTGTTCTACAATAAAGTCTAAAACCATTTCTATGTAACGGTGGTCGGAGAATGAATGTTCTTCCAGAACCCGCCATTTTCTGACCCACCCATAAGCGCCTTCACTACAGATAGTGAGGTCTATGACCTCCCTACGGGTCTTAGTGATAAAAGTAGGCTCATTACCCACGTTGCAAATTACCAGGTTGGTTGTTAAGAGGTAATCAAACAGAGACTCGCCCCTGGCATTGATATCGGAACTCCCCCATTGGACATGGTGAGCATTAGCGTCCGCTCCAATAATAAGATTACCCGTGCAGAAATTTGACACCAGGTCTTTCACCTCCGTTTGTGGTGGGGGTTCTTCGGCGTCGTAGGGCATATAGACCGACGCAACCGTCAGGCGGGTGCTGTCGACCGATAGACTGATAGCGGTAATATCACCATTGGTGTAGTTAGGTAGGAGAAAGGAGTTCAACTCAGACTTGACCAAAATACACGTTCGGACTTTGCTCTCCTCGCTGGCTCGAATGAGCTTGAAGCCCTTAGTCCCCAATCCGCAGATTCTCGAGCTATTGACCCAGGGTTCTTGGATGAGGACCACATCCACGTCGCCTTTAGAAAGACGACTACTTAAAGCAGCCGAAGCCACTTTAGATTTGTGCAGATTAATCTGAAGCACCACCAACATGAGAGCGCACAGACTTCCCTGCCGTCCCCATGTCGTCGAGGTTTGCCCCATCCCGGAGGTTGCCTATCAACGACGACTTGTTCCGATTAACTGCCCGATATGGCGTTGCAGGAGTCCTGCTGCTTGTAGCATTAGATGTTAATCGCTCAGCGTTGGCTGCTACCACCGTGACGTCGAGGACTTCCTCGTCCTGTAGGCTGTCCTCCATCTCCGAGTTGTTCACAGCACTATCGGCAAGGGACGTGGCGGATAACATGCTTTCCGCATCGGAATCCTCCGCTTCCTCTTCTGGTAATTCGTTTTCCGGTTCCCCCGGAGCAGCCGAGAAGGTTGCGCGCTGAGCGTCACCACGATATACGTGGATAACGATCTGGCCTACGCTGTAGTGTACTAGGCCATTGCACCTTTTGAGGGGCTCGATTGACTCTTTATTCATGGTGAACACCACCTGTCTGTCGGGCCCCACCGCATCCCCGACCAGATTAACACTCCAGTCATGCGTTGGAAGAGACGGATTCATTAGCCGTAGCATCCCGAGAATTCTGTCGGGTTTGTCAGGGATGGCCGGAATCCACGCCCTTGCCCTTGGACGAGCTGGAATGTCCTTCCAGTCGACGACCTCTATCTTTGCGCCCTTGTAGACTTCACCCAGTTTAGCAGCTGCTGCCTTATACAGTGCTACGGTTTTTGCATCCTCGCATGCGAGTAATTTGATCTGACCCTGGTGCCAGCCCGCATCCGTTACTCGCGCCGAACTACCCGGAAACTCCGGAGCAACGTTGAGAAGAATGTTGCCGAGTTCATTTCGCACGTAACGCCACCGGTCCTTGGGGATGGCCAGACGGTCATTGCCTCGGTCAAGGACGCCTATAAGGATCCTGTCCTTGGTTACCTCAGCAAAGCTTAGTTTGCCCGCTCCAGAGGTATTCTGATGCCGCTTGGGAGGGGGATTTAACTCCAGGTCCGATCTCTGGCGCTTGAAAGGGTTAACTTTTAACCTCTTTGGCATGTAAGATTTTTGGAAATCCGGTATCACAGCTTTCGCTAGCTCTACCGATTTACTGGAATTCGGCGACAGCGACTCCTGCGGTACCCCTTCATACCTCTTCAGGATCTTTGCAGCCAATCTTTTCTCGTGGTATGTGAAGCGGCGGGGAGATGTCTCCCGGGAGTGCGGACCCGTAGTTGCCATCGCGGTCGCTCCCCTTGCCGAAATCTCAGTTGCAGCTTCCTTCCCCTTCGAAACTCCGAGGCCAGGTCGTGAGACCGCTGCCACAGACGTAAAGATACTGGTTTTCATATCAGAGGTTGATGGGAGTTTAGCATCCGCCGTTGTCCGCTTAGCTGCGTTGGCAACCGCACTGGTGCTAGCTCCCATCAAGTCAATCTTACTCGATAGAGGGTTGGTTGACCGACTCGTAGTTGCCATCGCTGTCGATCCCCCCCTTGATTGTGGAACGGAGGTTGTCCTCCGGCGTTGTTGTTGCTTTCTCGCCTGCTCCTCCATAGCTCTCCTTTGCTGAGGAGTGAAATTTGGCGTTGTTTGCTTTTTGGGTTTTTCGTTTTTATTTGCGTTATTTGAGTTCATCATGTTCGTACGACCCATCGCCGGACAAGGCCAGCTTAGGGTCAAGGGAAGAGTAGGGGAAAATGTGTCGTCCGCCGCGGCAGAGCCCCGTACCGCGGTAAGGCCATGCTTACTCTCTGAGGCGACCCGGTATCAGAGAGGCTCCGTTCAAATACAGCCACGATTTGCCTCCCGGCTGCAAACGTCCAATGGGCACGTGGTCGCATAACACCCTGGATTGGGAGGGGGAAGATCTTTGTCGTCGCGCCAGAGAGGCTAGGCTGCTCTCGTGATGAAGTGCCGTACGGAGCTATGATCACAAGGGCAGCGTAGCCCTGTGGCTATCGACTTAAGCCCTCGTACCGCGGCAAGGTATCCACCCTTCACGAGGGGCATGGTGTCAAAAGTCACTCCTAAAATTTTTGGGTGAGCGACAGTAGGTATTTTATGATCACCTACATAGATTTCTAATTCCATGCCAACCTGCGCCGTCCACGTCGTGAATAAGGTCGCCGAAGACTTTGTTGGCGAAAATGTCAAGGTTCGGGCAGTGAAGAACTCGACTAGAGAGGGGAGATAACCATTTATTTTGGAGCACAGCTCATCAACGGAAGTACCAGTTGCCAATATCGTGCAATCGTCTGCGTAAGAAACAATCGTAACTTCTTCTGGTGGAGGAGGAAGCTTCGAAATATAGAAGTTAAACAATAACGGGGAGAGGACACCACTCTGTGGTACCCCTTGTTTTATCTTCCTGGCTTTAGATTTTTTGTTTCTAAATACAACAGACGACCGACGACCACTGAGATAATTGGCGGTCCAACGCTTTAGACAGGGGGGGAGTGACGAGTCTTCCAAATCAGCTACAAGTTGCCCATGATTTACTGTGTCAAAAGCTTGACTCAAATCAAGTGCAACTAGAACCGTCCTGTCATTAGGCCTATTTTGATTAAGACCGTCAGTTATCTGAGTGTTTATGACATTTAGAGCAGATGTTGTGCTCCTACCTTTCCTGAAGCTATGTTGGTGCTCGGCTAACATCAAGTGTGATGTGTAGAGCGGGAGTAGGACCGCCTCAAGTGTCTTTACTACTGGCGAGAGGAGTGATATCGGGGCATAGTTTTTGTGTTTATGCGCACGCCTGAAGATTCCACGTCTAGCCCTGTCTTGCGCAGGGTGTGGGACATATTGTCGACAAAAAGCCTGTGCACATTTCCTGGGGTCATTTATTGTGTTGTCACCAAAGGTAAGGTCGACATTTTTTGGTGGACCCGAAGGATTCGACAAGGACTTGACGGTGGACCATAATTTCCCAACAGCGGTAGAGAGGTTACAAGACCTGAAGTGCTCCTCCCATTTGGTTTGTTTGTGTTCGTTAACCAGCCTTCTGATTTCCACGTTGAGATCACCGATCTGTGGGTCAGATGGATCGATGTTGCGTATGAGGTCACGTTCGTTGGCCAAGGCTGCGGCCTCAGCTGGGAAGTTAGGCCTAATATCTTTTATCCTACCAGCTGGTATAAAACGGGCTTTTTAATGACCTCACGTATGTTACGCTCGCCAACGTGTACGTCAGTGGGAATGGGAATATCACCAAAGGAGCTTTCCGTGAATTCCAAAAAGCCGGCCCAATTGGCCTTTTTGAAATTCACGTAAGTTCTTTTCTCCGACGTGATAAAATCCGTGGCACGATCGACAGACAGGATGATAGGCAGGTGGTCGGATGACAGGGCCACCATAGGTTGCCAGTTGATGCTGTTAATTAACCCCGGGCTAACAATAGTTAGGTCCGGGGAGCTACTGCAGTTAACAGCCATCCTAGTTGAGGAGTCTCCGTTCACAGTACAGAAAGAGGAGTTATCAATTTGCTCGGCTAATTCCCGTCCTCTGCCGTCCACAGAAAGGTGTGAATGCCACATATCATGATGGGCATTAAAATCGCCCATGATGATACGGTTATCGCCACAAAGAAACGCCCTAAGGTCAGGACGATAACTTCTGGGGCAGCAGGTGACGGGAGGAATGTATATATTGTATAACTATATAACTATACCTTGACACTCTAAAGGTAAGTCACTTTGGTCAGTGTTGATATCAAATTCCCTATACTGCACCGTATGGTGTACAAGGAACGCGAGACCACCTTCGCCGTCCGTACGATCATGCCGGAGTACGTGGTAGCCTCCACTCGCTCGGAGATTCAAGTGGGGGCCAAGTTTTGTCTCCTGGATTGCAGCAATTTTGATTTTATGTAGCTGCATAAATGTGGTTATCTCCGCTATCTTGCCGGTCAAGCCGTTGCAGTTAAATTGCAACAATTTAAATTGCGAAGGAGAGGCAATGGCCACTCTGGGAGTTAAAGACTGATGTGTTCGCCTAGATGGTGGTAGGTTATGTCGCGATATTGATCTCCGTTGCAGTCCTGAAGCCGGCGGAATTCGTTCACTATTAGATGAGTGTACATCCGTCGGCGTTGAGGGCTGCACAACTCGACAGCAAGGCGCGACAAACACATCAGTCCAGAGATTTCTGTTTGCGAGCCCAGAACATATGCGTAGCTGACACAGGCCTAGGCAGGAGTTGCACTTGACCGATGCCACAGACGCATATATCCTGTGCCGACATACAGTGCACGAAGAGTGAGGGACCAGAAGTTGATGGACTTGACTTTCATTCGTGCTAGTGCCGGAAGAAGTTATTAAAGAGTTTAGAGACGGGGGCTGAAGCTCAGTAGTGCTACAAGCATCAACTGATGTGCTACGAAGAAAGTAGCCATGAGTGGGTGCTTGTGCTGTTGATGCACTAGGAAGTAAGCTACAGCCGGGAACACATATATTCTGCTGGGCAATATAATTATTGCAGGTCGTGGAGACTTGATTATTATTAGAGTGCGATAAAGCAACATATGAGCGTCGCTTGCCTCGGGACGTCCTAGGACGTGAACTGCAGGGCGCCACAAAATTTTTATAGAAACTAATGGGCCGATGTGTTTTTGGATATAGTCCGGAGCAACTAGATTTGTGCAACCAACCTTTGCATGATGCACACTGTACTGAGTGTGATCGTCTTGTATATATTTTCTTCCGACAAACGCAGCAGAACCATTCTCTTGGGCCAGGATTTGGCTCAATGCCAGCCCGGATCAAGAGAATAAGGAGCAGCCGTGCTGCAATGGGCTGTTTCGGGGATGACAATAGGTGAGGGAATCGTGACGCGTTAGACAGGGTCACTTCGAAATGTATTGCTCTTGGCCGAGTCATTATAAAAAAAAAACCCGGGTCGTTTCGGTACGAAGGGTATTGTACAGGTACAAATACCGTTCTCGCAGAACCGGCAATACGTTAAACGAACAATGTGGTTTTTCTTTTTGGTATTTGTGTTAATTTTTTAATTTTTATTAAATATTTATTAGTTTTCCAGAACAAGAGTAAACGCCAAATTAAGAGTTTATGCTAAATATACAACAAAAGAAAATAAACAAAATAATATCTCATCGCTCCCAACGAAGGAAGACTAACACATTTCTTTCTCTGCGTGGAAGACTAACAAAGTTCAGTTCTATGCGAACTGTGCTACTTTTCCACGCAGAGAACGAAGTGTGCTAGTCTTCCACGCAGAGAACGAAGAGTGCTAGTAAATCTCTTAATATAAGTGTGAAAATTTGTAATTTGTTTTTTAATTTCTATAATTTTTCGTTTTGTGAGACTTGCATTTTTTTTTTTTTCAAACACCCACTTCGAGATTGATTCCTTTTTTTTCATTTGATACCCAAATGTCGAACAATTCGGAATTGCTGAGATAGAAGTTCACTGGAAAAAGATAGAATTTTTCAAAAACGGCAATGAACGGCAATAATATATCTACACGGCTTTATTAAATACACTTAACTAAATAATATAGCCTCTTCACTTTTGTGAATCGGTGTGTAATGCACGTAATACACGTATAAACATGGAAAAACTTGTTATGAGTAAATTCTACTTACTTTTTCCTGTATTATCCATAAAAATGTACACTTGTTTTTAATCAACCTTAAGTTTTCCACTCTTGAATAGCTCTCAGCAAAAAAAAATTCGCAAAAGTTTAATATTATTGTGGCGAAACAGCTGACTTTGATGGCTTGCCAAAAACTAATGGTTGCCAGATGTAATTAATAAATCTGGTTTTATGGTGTAAGGAGCGACTTTGGCTTCAGCGGCCCAGTTGTTCACAGCTGCTGTCTTCTTAAATTGTAGCTTAAATACCTGGAAAGGAACAGAACCGTCAAAGGATGAGGGTTTTACCTTGGGAGAGCTCGATGCAGCGTTTGGACGAATTAGTTGTAGCTCCTGAATACGAGGACATACGTGCTTCCTGCTCTTCCAGCTATGTAGACAACTGCAATATTTGAGACGCAGTGCATGCATTTTGTTCTTCAAACTGAGATGCCATGCGTGTCTCTTGTTGCTCCAACTGAGATGCCATGCAAGTTTTCTGTTCTTCAAACTTTGATGTTATATTCGTCGACATCTGAGGCAATACAGCCAACAGCGAGTTAGTGTCCACATTTGCCACTGAATCCGGAGTATCCTTTTGCTCTTCTATTTTCGTCGCTCCCTCTTCCGAAGGCTGAAAAACATAATCGTCCACGTTGATTCCTTCCGCTTCCAGAGCCTCGCGTAGACGTGATTGTGGCTCTGGTTTATTCGTGCAACAGTGTTCTCGAAACGTTTATCTATCGTCATCTCCTCTTTGTGCCACATTCGCAAATATGCGAGCTGCCTCTCCCTCTCTCGCTCTCGTGTCATGTATCTAAACAGCTGTAGGTGTGGTAGGTGGATATTCGCCACAGATTCTTTAAAGTGAACTAAGTCATTGGATTTTGTTCCTTCTGTTAATTTTGTTCTTTTTGTTTGTTGTTACCTTTTTCGCTTTTCTTGTTCAAGCACTCAAGGCTAACTCATTTATAGAAGGTGAACGACTGGAAACAGCTGATTGATTGTTCTTCCACTCGCTGTTGCTAGCAGGCCGGCGCCAATCGAGCTGTCGGCCATGTTGACGTTTTACGATGTATAATTTTGGTGCTGCCAAACCTTTATAATGAAATCCATCACTTTTTCTTCCTCTTACTCAGACTTAGAAAAATTTTTACTATTACAAATTGAAATATCAAAACTGTAAACAAACCCTGCAAAAATCTTTGGATTATGTGTTCCAATTTTTTGATATTGGAGTACTATTGGAGTAATCCTTTGTGTACCTCATCGGACCACCTTTAGCTTTTTGAAAATCACGACACTATCGCTCTGACAGTATCCCTGTAAAAATCGAGAGTACTCGATTTCCTATCCAAAGAGTACTCCAATTGGAGCATCAGAGTACTCGAAATGTAATCCTTTTTCATATAAAAATTGTGCTCCAATTAACATTGCGCTGTCCTAGGACTTGTGAGGTTGGAGATGTATGCGCCAGCCAAAGAGTTAGTCATATCCGGTCGACTTAGGAAGTGGGCTTTGATTGTGTTAGTGTGCTAAAAATTATTAACATTAATCTTATTGGGTAGAGAGGGAACGTTAACAGCGGATGAGCAAATTCGAACATGTTATACGATTCCGAAGACGCTGACTTCGAGCGAACAGTGGGAACAGTTGTTAACCGAAAGACAACAGCGGGATTGGCACTGTGGCCAAGAAGGTATCAAATTTGTCCCGAAGAAGTGAGTTGGATGGTTTTGTGAAGGTAACGGCATGAAGCATTGGATAGGATATGTTTGAAGATGTTAGGATAGGAAAGAAGATTATAATAACAAAGTATGGGAAATAATAGCTCGAAAACAATTTTTTTTTAAAGGAAAATAGTTTGTAAATAATTTTTTTTTGAAATAGCGGGATGGTGGTAGAAACCTAGCTTAGGAGAAATAAATTAGGGGAGGCTAGGACAGTTTATGTCGGAGATTAAAACCAGCCGGACGCGTGCCGTGAAAAATAAAAAAATAAAAAGTTAAGTTGGTGAAATGAAAAATAGGAATAAAAAGTTATAAACTTAGTTAGCGAAATGTTCGGTTTAACTAAAAATAGATAATATTTGAACAAAAAGTTTGGTGCGTGGAAGAGAAAAAAAACGGAAAATTTAACTTTTTGATAAATTTGAAAATGCGTTGGTTTTGAAAAAAAAAAATATTTAAGCGTGGAAAAAAAAATATGAAAAATGTGTTGGTTTTGAAAGAAAAAATATTTAAGCGTTGAAACAAAAAAAAAAAGAAAAAAAATTTCAGTTTGGAAAAAAAAAGTTTAACAAAAAAGGGTTTTTAACAATTAAAACCAAGTTTTGAGCAAAAAAAAACTTTTGCGAAAAGTATTCTGTGAAAAAAAAGAACAAAAGTTCTGGATAATAAATTGAACAAAATATGATCTGAGGGGAAAAAAGCAGTTTTAGAAATGAAGACGTAGTTTTGGAAAAAAAAAAAATTTTTTTAGCTTTGAACGAAAAATAGTTTTGAAACAAACAAAAAAAAATTTTTAAATAAAAGTTGAGTGGAAAATTTAAGCTTTAAAAGAAAACTAGTTTTGAAAAAAGAAAAAAAAATTGATATGGTTTGCAAGAGAAAAAAAAATCTTAGAAAACCAAAAAAGTTGAAAACAGTTAACAAAAAACAAAAGAGGGAGAAAATTTTTTTTTGTGCGCGGTATTTGCGATACCGACGCTAAAATCAACATAACGGGTGAAATTACATCAAAAGTCCATCCAATCAAGTCAGCATACCTAAATGCAGGGATAGGAAATAATTTGAATTTTTGTAATAAATTTAAGATGGAATTAGTTTGAAAGAAAAATGTTTGCGTAAATTATTTTGAATAGTTGCTAGTTGAGGCAGTGGTGAGTATCCTCTTGGGCTAAAAGAGCCAACTTCCATTTTCTTTTAGCAGGTTGGGTGGGTTTCGACGGAATGGCATCAACACCATAGGCCTTCCGCTCCACGGCCGGAAGATCTTTAACCCGGGGAACGATATGATGACCAATAAGTTCAAGTTGGTAAGTTTAGTTCGGAGTCGGCAAAAAAACTGTAGGTCCCGCCAACTTATACGAAAAACTCAAAAGCAACACACCACAAGCTGGAAAGAGAAGCTCGGCTAAAAATCTCGTTAGAGGTTATGATAACCTGGAGTGTAATGGGGTGTGGTTGCTGAGTGACCGCGCTCAATCCCGACTCTTGCGTCCTCGTTCGTGCACTCTGGGCAACGTTGAGCTACCTAGGCTCGCGGCAGAAAGAGAGGGAGCCCCGGGGGGGCCACTCTGACATACTTGGTTTAAGGGCTCACCGGGGTCTTTTTCGCAGCGTCTGTACACCAAGAGGTGCGGCTGTAAGCGGGCGTCTGTCTTGAAGCAAGCGGCTCGCTATATAAATGTGCAAAACTTTTCCCTCCCAATCCAGGGTGTTATGCGATACCGTGCCCATTGGACGTTTGCAGCCGGGAGGCAAATCGTGGCTGTAGTCGAACGGAGCCTCACTGATACCGGGCCGCCTCAGGGAGTAACTATGGTCTTACCGCGGTATGGGGCTCTGCCGCGGCGGACGACACACTTCCCCTTACACTACCCTTGACCCTAAGCTGGCTTTGTCCGGCGAGGGGTCGTACGAACAAGATGAAGAACACACAAAATACAAAGCAATTAACGACTTCGTTTACTCCGCAGCAGAGAAGAACTATGCTGGAGCAAGCGAAAACACAACGCCGGAGGACAAACTCCGCCTCAAAGTTAACTGGGAGGCCGACAACGATGGAAACTACGGGTCAGTCATCCCCCAAACTGCTATCAAGTAAGAGTGACTTGATGGGAGCAAGCAACAGTGCGGCTGCCTACGCAGTCAAGCAGAAAACGGCGGAAGCTAAACTTCCATCAAGCGCTGGTACGAAACCCAATCTCTTCACATCTGGGGCAATGGTCTCACGACCTGGTTTCAGAGTTTCGAAAGAGAAGGACGACGCCGTAAAGGGAGAGACCGCGATGGCAACTACGAGTCTGAATCCCCCCAAAGAGGCATCTCCCCGACGCTTTGCGTACTGGGATAAAAGAAAGGCCGCAAGGATCCTTAAAAAATATGAGGGAGCATCGCAGGAGAAGCTGTCGCCGGAAGAAAGGAAGATGGTGGAGGAAGCGAAAGCTCTGATACCAAATTTCCAGAGGCCCTATGTGCCTAAGAGGGAGAACGGTAATCCCTTCAAACGCCAGAGATCGGACGGAGAGGTGGACCCCCATCCGAAGCGGCATCAGGTCAACCCCGTAGTGGGAAAACTCAGCTTTGCTGAAGTAACAAAGGACAGAATCCTTATAGGTTTCATTGACCGAGGTAACGACCGTTTGTCCATCCCCAAAGACCAGTGGCTGTATGTCCGGAATGAAATGGGCAGGGCCCTCCTCCACTTAATGCGTGAGTCTCCGGGTAGTCCGCCGCGAGGTACTGACGCGGGCTGGCACCAAGGTCAGATCAAAATATTCGCGTGCGAGGATGCAAGAACTGTCGCACTGTATAAGGCAGCAGTTGCAAGACTGGGTGAAGTCTATCCAGGGGCAAGACTAGATGTCGTCGACTGGAAGGACATTCCTGCTCGGCCAAGGGCAAGGGCATGGATTCCTGCCGTCCCTGCAGAACCCGAGAATATTCTTGAGATGCTGCAGGTCTGGAATCCGTCTCTCCCGACGCAGGATTGGGGCGTCAATCTGGTCGATGATGTGGTTGGGCCCAATAGACAGGTGGTTATCACTCTGAATAAGGAGGCGCTCGAGCCCCTTAAACGGTGCAACGGACGAGTGCATTACGGCTTGGGTCAGATCGTGATCCACGTATACCGTGGCGATGCACAGCGCGCTGCTATTCCGGACGCTCCGGAGGACTCGGAGATCGAGGCATCGGAAGGGGAAGCAGAGGAGTCCGACGCGGAAAGTATGTTATCCGCCACGTCAAATTGCGATGGTGCTGCGAACAACTCGGCGATAGAAGAAAGCCTGCTTGACGAAGAAGGCCTCGACGTCACGATCGTGGCTAAACCTGAGCACACTAACGTTGATGCTGCTTCAGACAGCAGGGTTCCCGCCACGCCAAATGGTGCAGGTGCTCTGAACAACTCCTCGTTGAGAGACAGCCCCCGGAACAGGCCAGACCTCGACGACACGCTGGCGGCAGGGATGTCTGAGCTCTCTCATGTTGGTGGTGCTTCAGATAAATCTGCACAAATCTAAAGCAGCCTCGGCTGTTTTAAGCAGTCGTCTTTCTAAAGGCGACGTAGACGTGGTCCTTATCCAAGAGCCCTGGGTCAATAGCTCTAGGATCTGTGGATTGGGGACTAAGGGGTACAAGCTCATCCAAGCCAATGATGAGGGCAAGGTCAGAACCTGTATTTTGGTAAAGTCTGAGCTAAACACCTTTCTATTACCCAACTACTCAAATGGTGACGGTACAGCTGCCAGCTTAACAGTCGGCAGCACCAGCCTAACGATGGCGTCGGTCTATATGCCCTATGACGCCGAAGAACCTCCTCCACAAAAGGAGGTGAAAGATCTGGTGGATAATTTCTGTACGGGCCATCTTATTATTGGAGCTGACGCTAATGCTCATCACGTCCAGTGGGGAAGCTCCGATATTAACGCTAGGGGCGAGTCTCTGTTTGACTACCTACTAACAACTAACCTGGTGGTTTGTAACGTGGGTAACGAGCCTACTTTTATAACTAAAGCTCGTAGGGAGGTTATAGACCTCACTGTTTGTAGAGAAGGCGCTTATGAGTGGGTCAGAAAATGGCGTGTTCTTGATGAGCATTCATTTTCTGACCATCGGTACATAGAAATTGTGTTAGACTTTATTGTTGAGCAGCCAGTTATGAAACGAAATCCACGCAACACTAACTGGCAGCTACATAACCAAATATTAGCTAGGGACCTACCAGTATTACCTCCACAAGCCCCCTCATCAGTGGGAGAACTGGATGATCTGGTAACGACCTTTACAACGGCGCTCCCAAATGCCCTAGAGCAGGCTTGCCCAGTACCAAAACCACGCGGCAAACATAGACCCCACTGGTGGTCTTACGACCTGGATTCGTTCCGTATATCATGCAGGAAGCAATTTAACAAGGCCAAGAGCATCGGTACGGAGCCTGAATGGCTCGAATATAAAGCTAAACTGAGGGCCTATAAAAAGGCTCTAAGGCAAGCGAAGAGAACTTCGTGGAGAAATTTCTGCACCGGGGTCGAAAAAGTCGATGATACAGCGAGACTTAGACGAGTGCTATCAAAAACTCAAACAGCCATTAGCTATTTACGGAAGCCTGACGGATCTTGGACCAGCACGGAAGGGGAAACCCTGGAGCTGCTCCTGAACACACACTTTCCGGGGAACTTGTATGATGCACCTGTAGCATCTGCAACAAACCTGGCGGTAAACATACCCATTACGGAGGAAAGGGTAAGGTGGGCAATCAAAAGCTTTGAGCCGTTCAAGGCAGCCGGGCCAGACGGGATTTTCCCCGCACAACTTATAAACACGCTGGAAATATCAGCTAAATGGCTGGTAGTTCTCTATTCAGCCTGCCTGGCTCTTAATTACATTCCGTGCTCCTGGAGAAGCGCCACGGTAGTCTTTATTCCAAAGGCTGGGAAGGCCTCACACTATGAGCCTAAAGACTACAGACCGATCAGTCTCTCGTCTTTTGCACTTAAAACCTTTGAGAGGATAATTAGCGATAATCTCTCCTCTACTATTGATAGCAACCTTATTTCTAGCTATCAACATGCATACACCAAAGGTAAATCAACGGAAACTGCGCTCCACAGCCTAGTCTCTATTGTTGTAAAGGAGTACTGTCTCGTGGCCTTTCTGGACATCGAAGGGGCTTTCAACAATATAAGGCCGGAGGCTATTAACACTGCTTTAACAAACCTGGGCATAAATAGGTCTCTTATTGGACTAATTGATCAACTACTAAAGGGAAGGAAAATAGTTTCTTCACTGGGAACAGTTGATCTTTCACGCTATGTCACAAGAGGAACGCCTCAGGGTGGTGTTCTCTCCCCGCTCCTATGGAACCTCACCGTAAACTCGCTGCTACGAGACACAAGGTGGGGGGGCGGGAAGATAGTGGCATATGCAGACGATTTAGCTATTGCATATAGGGGCAAATTCCCACAAACCCTGTGTGACTTGATGCAAGTAGCACTGCGAGAAGTTTCTTCATGGTCCTCTCGCTGCGGACTTAGCATCAACCCGGGAAAGGTGGAGCTTGTCCTTTATACCAGGCGGTACAAGATACCACCGCTGAACCTACCAGAACTAGATGGCGTGCGCCTGAACTTAGCTGATAAAGCCAAATTCCTAGGCACAGTTCTAGATAGAAAGCTTAACTGGAAGGAGAATGTCATCCAGCGCCAGAGGAAAGCGTGCATTGCACTTTACACGTGTAAAAGAGCCATTGGCAAAAAATGGGGGCTCAGCCCCAAAATTTGCAGATGGATCTACACTGCGATAATCCAGCCAATTATGCTGTATGGAGTCGTGGTATGGTGGCCTGCGCTAGGAAAGGCAACAAACCTAAATCTGTTAGGAAAAGTCCACAGATCGAGCATGATCTGTATAAGCGGCCTCGTTCGTGCACTCTGGGCAACGTTGAGCTACCTAGGCTCGCGGCAGAAAGAGAGGGAGCCCCGGGGGGGCCACTCTGACATACTTGGTTTAAGGGCTCACCGGGTTCTTTTTCGCAGCGTCTGTACACCAAGAGGTGCGGCTGTAAGCGGGCGTCTGTCTTGAAGCAAGCGGCTCGCTATATAAATGTGCAAAACTTTTCCCTCCCAATCCAGGGTGTTATGCGATACCGTGCCCATTGGACGTTTGCAGCCGGGAGGCAAATCGTGGCTGTAGTCGAACGGAGCCTCACTGATACCGGGCCGCCTCAGGGAGTAACTATGGTCTTACCGCGGTATGGGGCTCTGCCGCGGCGGACGACACACTTCCCCTTACACTACCCTTGACCCTAAGCTGGCTTTGTCCGGCGAGGGGTCGTACGAACAAGATGAAGAACACACAAAATACAAAGCAATTAACGACTTCGTTTACTCCGCAGCAGAGAAGAACTATGCTGGAGCAAGCGAAAACACAACGCCGGAGGACAAACTCCGCCTCAAAGTTAACTGGGAGGCCGACAACGATGGAAACTACGGGTCAGTCATCCCCCAAACTGCTATCAAGTAAGAGTGACTTGATGGGAGCAAGCAACAGTGCGGCTGCCTACGCAGTCAAGCAGAAAACGGCGGAAGCTAAACTTCCATCAAGCGCTGGTACGAAACCCAATCTCTTCACATCTGGGGCAATGGTCTCACGACCTGGTTTCAGAGTTTCGAAAGAGAAGGACGACGCCGTAAAGGGAGAGACCGCGATGGCAACTACGAGTCTGAATCCCCCCAAAGAGGCATCTCCCCGACGCTTTGCGTACTGGGATAAAAGAAAGGCCGCAAGGATCCTTAAAAAATATGAGGGAGCATCGCAGGAGAAGCTGTCGCCGGAAGAAAGGAAGATGGTGGAGGAAGCGAAAGCTCTGATACCAAATTTCCAGAGGCCCTATGTGCCTAAGAGGGAGAACGGTAATCCCTTCAAACGCCAGAGATCGGACGGAGAGGTGGACCCCCATCCGAAGCGGCATCAGGTCAACCCCGTAGTGGGAAAACTCAGCTTTGCTGAAGTAACAAAGGACAGAATCCTTATAGGTTTCATTGACCGAGGTAACGACCGTTTGTCCATCCCCAAAGACCAGTGGCTGTATGTCCGGAATGAAATGGGCAGGGCCCTCCTCCACTTAATGCGTGAGTCTCCGGGTAGTCCGCCGCGAGGTACTGACGCGGGCTGGCACCAAGGTCAGATCAAAATATTCGCGTGCGAGGATGCAAGAACTGTCGCACTGTATAAGGCAGCAGTTGCAAGACTGGGTGAAGTCTATCCAGGGGCAAGACTAGATGTCGTCGACTGGAAGGACATTCCTGCTCGGCCAAGGGCAAGGGCATGGATTCCTGCCGTCCCTGCAGAACCCGAGAATATTCTTGAGATGCTGCAGGTCTGGAATCCGTCTCTCCCGACGCAGGATTGGGGCGTCAATCTGGTCGATGATGTGGTTGGGCCCAATAGACAGGTGGTTATCACTCTGAATAAGGAGGCGCTCGAGCCCCTTAAACGGTGCAACGGACGAGTGCATTACGGCTTGGGTCAGATCGTGATCCACGTATACCGTGGCGATGCACAGCGCGCTGCTATTCCGGACGCTCCGGAGGACTCGGAGATCGAGGCATCGGAAGGGGAAGCAGAGGGGTCCGACGCGGAAAGTATGTTATCCGCCACGTCAAATTGCGATGGTGCTGCGAACAACTCGGCGATAGAAGAAAGCCTGCTTGACGAAGAAGGCCTCGACGTCACGATCGTGGCTAAACCTGAGCACACTAACGTTGATGCTGCTTCAGACAGCAGGGTTCCCGCCACGCCAAATGGTGCAGGTGCTCTGAACAACTCCTCGTTGAGAGACAGCCCCCGGAACAGGCCAGACCTCGACGACACGCTGGCGGCAGGGATGTCTGAGCTCTCTCATGTTGGTGGTGCTTCAGATAAATCTGCACAAATCTAAAGCAGCCTCGGCTGTTTTAAGCAGTCGTCTTTCTAAAGGCGACGTAGACGTGGTCCTTATCCAAGAGCCCTGGGTCAATAGCTCTAGGATCTGTGGATTGGGGACTAAGGGGTACAAGCTCATCCAAGCCAATGATGAGGGCAAGGTCAGAACCTGTATTTTGGTAAAGTCTGAGCTAAACACCTTTCTATTACCCAACTACTCAAATGGTGACGTTACAGCTGCCAGCTTAACAGTCGGCAGCACCAGCCTAACGATGGCGTCGGTCTATATGCCCTATGAGGCGGAAAAACCTCCTCCACAAAAGGAGGTGAAAGATCTGGTGGATAATTTCTGTACGGGCCATCTTATTATTGGAGCTGACGCTAATGCTCATCACGTCCAGTGGGGAAGCTCCGATATTAACGCTAGGGGCGAGTCTCTGTTTGACTACCTACTAACAACTAACCTGGTGGTTTGTAACGTGGGTAACGAGCCTACTTTTATAACTAAAGCTCGTAGGGAGGTTATAGACCTCACTGTTTGTAGCGAAGGCGCTTATGAGTGGGTCAGAAAATGGCGTGTTCTTGATGAGCATTCATTTTCTGACCATCGGTACATAGAAATTGTGTTAGACTTTATTGTTGAGCAGCCAGTTATGAAACGAAATCCACGCAACACTAACTGGCAGCTACATAACCAAATATTAGCTAGGGACCTACCAGTATTACCTCCACAAGCCCCCTCATCAGTGGGAGAACTGGATGATCTGGTAACGACCTTTACAACGGCGCTCCCAAATGCCCTAGAGCAGGCTTGCCCAGTACCAAAACCACGCGGCAAACATAGACCCCACTGGTGGTCTTACGACCTGGATTCGTTCCGTATATCATGCAGGAAGCAATTTAACAAGGCCAAGAGCATCGGTACGGAGCCTGAATGGCTCGAATATAAAGCTAAACTGAGGGCCTATAAAAAGGCTCTAAGGCAAGCGAAGAGAACTTCGTGGAGAAATTTCTGCACCGGGGTCGAAAAAGTCGATGATACAGCGAGACTTAGACGAGTGCTATCAAAAACTCAAACAGCCATTAGCTATTTACGGAAGCCTGACGGATCTTGGACCAGCACGGAAGGGGAAACCCTGGAGCTGCTCCTGAACACACACTTTCCGGGGAACTTGTATGATGCACCTGTAGCATCTGCAACAAACCTGGCGGTAAACATACCCATTACGGAGGAAAGGGTAAGGTGGGCAATCAAAAGCTTTGAGCCGTTCAAGGCAGCCGGGCCAGACGGGATTTTCCCCGCACAACTTATAAACACGCTGGAAATATCAGCTAAATGGCTGGTAGTTCTCTATTCAGCCTGCCTGGCTCTTAATTACATTCCGTGCTCCTGGAGAAGCGCCACGGTAGTCTTTATTCCAAAGGCTGGGAAGGCCTCACACTATGAGCCTAAAGACTACAGACCGATCAGTCTCTCGTCTTTTGCACTTAAAACCTTCGAGAGGATAATTAGCGATAATCTCTCCTCTACTATTGATAGCAACCTTATTTCTAGCTATCAACATGCATACACCAAAGGTAAATCAACGGAAACTGCGCTCCACAGCCTAGTCTCTATTGTTGAAAAATCATTGCACGAAAAGGAGTACTGTCTCGTGGCCTTTCTGGACATCGAAGGGGCTTTCAACAATATAAGGCCGGAGGCTATTAACACTGCTTTAACAAACCTGGGCATAAATAGGTCTCTTATTGGACTAATTGATCAACTACTAAAGGGAAGGAAAATAGTTTCTTCACTGGGAACAGTTGATCTTTCACGCTATGTCACAAGAGGAACGCCTCAGGGTGGTGTTCTCTCCCCGCTCCTATGGAACCTCACCGTAAACTCGCTGCTACGAGACACAAGGTGGGGGGGCGGGAAGATAGTGGCATATGCAGACGATTTAGCTATTGCATATAGGGGCAAATTCCCACAAACCCTGTGTGACTTGATGCAAGTAGCACTGCGAGAAGTTTCTTCATGGTCCTCTCGCTGCGGACTTAGCATCAACCCGGGAAAGGTGGAGCTTGTCCTTTATACCAGGCGGTACAAGATACCACCGCTGAACCTACCAGAACTAGATGGCGTGCGCCTGAACTTAGCTGATAAAGCCAAATTCCTAGGCACAGTTCTAGATAGAAAGCTTAACTGGAAGGAGAATGTCATCCAGCGCCAGAGGAAAGCGTGCATTGCACTTTACACGTGTAAAAGAGCCATTGGCAAAAAATGGGGGCTCAGCCCCAAAATTTGCAGATGGATCTACACTGCGATAATCCAGCCAATTATGCTGTATGGAGTCGTGGTATGGTGGCCTGCGCTAGGAAAGGCAACAAACCTAAATCTGTTAGGAAAAGTCCACAGATCGAGCATGATCTGTATAAGCGGGGCGTTAAGAACAACGCCCAATGAAGCTCTCCAGGCCATTCTTGGCTTTTTGCCACTCGATCTGGAAGGGTACCGGGCAGCAGCGGCATCGGCTCTGCGTCTAAGGGAAACGTCCGTCTGGGACGCAAGCACTATTGGACACTCCTGTATTCTAAGATCTTACAGCTTTCTCCCTCTGAGCACAGATCGGTGTGCGACCACAACAGTGGGAGATTATTGTTTTAGAATAAACATTCCCAGCAGGGAAGACTGAGAGAACATAGATCGGTGTCCCGCTACTAATGGCGGCACTTTTATTTACACCGACGGCTCGAAGTTAGACGGCAGAGTCGGAGGAGGGGTTTACTAAAGGGATTTGGACCTAGAACTCTCCTTTAGACTACCTGATCACTGCAGCGTCTTCCAGGCTGAAGTTTCTGCAATCATGGACGCCGTGACTTGGATAGGTAAACGCACCATCGGACAGGATATCTGTATTTTCAGCGACAGCCAAGCGGCCATCAAATCCCTTGGCTCTTACTCGTTCAACTCTGAACTGACGCTCAGCTGTCGTCGATCTCTTCAAGAGATGGCCCAACAGAACCGCGTGAACCTCACATGGGTCCCGGGACACAGGGACATTGAGGGAAACTGTAGGGCAGACGAACTTGCCAGGCAGGGCACGACCAAGCAGATTCTTCAAGATAAAGAGCGCATAGGTATGCCGTTTGCCACGTGCAAGCTAATGCTGAAGGAGCATACACTCCGCGAAGCCAACGAAAGATGGCTACAAGCCCCAGGGTGCCGGATATCCAAGCAAACCTGGCCAAAATGCGATCTTAAAAGATCTAGACACATATACGCCCTAAAAAGGAAGGAAATCTCCATATTAATAGGTGTTTTAACCGGGCACTGCCTTATTGGTAGGCACGCAGCAAGGCTAGGCGTTCCCTACCGACGATGCTGCAGGAGTTGCAAAGATGATGAGGAAGAGGAAACGGTGGAGCACCTCATCTGCAACTGCCCGGCCTTAAGCGGAGCGAGAAGGCGCTCTCTGGGAGTTCCCTTCCTGGTTAGCTTAAGCCAGGTCGCGGAGCTAGACATAAAGGACTTGATGGCCTTCATCAAGTTATCAAAATGGTTCGAGGAGGGGTAGCGGTGTCGGTTAGGAGTGTCAGTCCCGGGTTTCGGCTATATGGAGAGTCCCAACAGCACTGGGATTTTCCATATGGCCGGGCCCCGGGACTGACTTTCCTAGTGTTTGGTGGTATCACAACGGGCCTTTTATTACTGGCCTAGGTGTGCCTTTGCGGCAGCCACTTCTACCTACCTACCTTATGATAACCTGTTGGTATATCGCCGCCATTAGTTTATTAAGATTAGGTACAGTTTTGAGTTTCTTTTTGCAACCTTCGTTGGCCCCAATTATATTCCTTTAAACCTCTGGTTGAATTTTTTTTGTGAAGCCGAGAAAAAGTCTGCGTAGGAGCAAGTTCCCCCCTCATTCGCTGAAGGCTAGCTGGTACCAGCGACCAGAGTATCCGCTCCTTAAACTCTAAACGTACTCGGAGGATCAGGTGAACGAATGGCCTGTGTCGGTTTGGATGGTGGAGGTGTTAATAATATTTGGTCTGGACGGGTTAACACTCCCCTTAGGCCGCCGTTCTCAATGGTTCATTACATAAATGGCGCCCAACGTGGGGCCCGACGAAGGTTAAAGTTTTCATAAATTTCGTTTATATATTTAGTTTTGGATGCATATATGCTAAAACCTTTTGCCTGGAAGGTCATTATCTGGACTACTTCGGATATGAACCGGTGAAACTTTAGGAGAGAGTTAGTACCTTTTAAATGCTTTTATTCGGAGATTTTGATGGCGTTTGGCTTATGTCGAAGTTATACCCGAAAAAAGTGATGATCAGAGATTTTGTAGTTAACTTTTTATAAATTTTTTTCTACTTTTGGGTGAAAACTCGCTTGGGATTTTTTTCACTGGGTTACCTCGGCGGATTACTTGCGTGTTCACCTCATCAATTACATTATTCAATATTGATTTAGGCGGTTAGAGATTATTAACTTGTCGACCTAATACTCGCCAAATAGCTGAACTGGAATTTGCGGAGGAGTTAGTTTATTTTTCTTTCAGTTGTCATACCGTTTCCAGGTTGGAGTTAACCGGCCGTGTTATTAATGTACTTGCCATATGTAAGTCCTCATATGCAGCAACTATGTCAAAAAAACATACTTAACTTTTTATAACTTTTTGCTTTACATTTTATTTATATATAATTTTGTTGCTTGAATTTTGTTTATATATATAAACGTTTTTTTTTTGGGAAAATTCACCCGTATAACCGGAGTGTACCTTTACGATTGATACAAATTATTATACGTTGCCGAAGTTTGCAACAGTTTAACAAGTTTTTCTCAAAAATTTTGGTTTAACAAATTATAAAAAAATCAATATTATTCCAATTACGCGATAATAATCATTTTTTTGCGTAAGGGAACAGTTTTGCCAGTAGTTTTGTGGCAAGCTTTTAATGTTACCACAACATGAGCACTTTCGAAAAATTCGATCACTCGAATGTATAGTTAAAATCAATTTCGAAGCATCATTCGAATAATGTTCACTGGTCTTGATTTTTCTTTTTATTTGTACACTCTCAGCAACTCACACCATTAAAATTTGACTTTTTTTTATTTGCTCACTCTCAGCAATTCACACCATAAAAATATTTTTTTCGATTTACTCACTCTCAGCCACTACCACTATTAAAATTTGACTTTTATTGAGAAGCGGGAGAAGCGTAGAATTTCACTCACTTGCTCACTTTTCTAAATTTTGCGTTAGTATGCGTGTATAACATGAATTAAAAAGTCGGGATCGTAAGAGTATGTTAAGATAATGTTAAGTTCTGAAGTATTGAGAAAATGTTAGCGCTAGGTAACAGGAGAAGGTTATGTTAACAGAAATATACGGTAAACAAAAATGTTAATACCGACCTCCCAGTAACAGGGGAATGTTAAGTTAAAGAGCAAGAAAGATAATGTTAATAAGTAGAAAGAAATGTTGAGTTATAGGAAATACGTTTGAGAATTTTGATAGAAGTTCGAAATCGAACTTAGGAGAAAATGTTAGGTTTGTTGCACTTGTAAGTTAATGTTAAATTTTAATACCGAATTTTTTTTTAAGAAGGTTCGATTAAATAAAATTGAGAAAGCAGCATTCGAGATTATTGAGATTCTTGTAATGTTAATGCTAATACATATATAGTTTTTCTGTTAAGCTAATATGAATCATAAACATAGCTACATACATATATTAAATGGTTCTTGTCAGCATACCTAAATGCAGGGATAGGAAATAATTTGAATTTTTGTAATAAATTTATGATGGAATTAGTTTGAAAGAAAAATGTTTGCGTAAATTATTTTGAATAGTTGCTAGTTGAGGCAGTGGTGAGTATCCTACTGGGCTAAAAGAGCCAACTTCCATTTTCTTTTACCAGGTTGGGTGGGTTTCGACGTAATGGCATCAACACCATAGGCCTTTCACACCACGGCCGGAAGATCTTTAACCCGGGAACGGTATGACGACCAATAAGTTCAAGTTGGTAAGTTTAATTTGCAGGTCTATTAAGATTAGGTACAGTTTTGAGTTTCTTTTTGCAACCTTCGTTGGCCCCAATTATATTGTTTTTAGCCTCTGGTTGAATTTTTTTTTGTGAAGCCGAGAAAAAGTCTGCGTAGGAGCAAGTTCCCCCCCCCCCCTCATTCGCTGAAGGCTAGCTGGTACCAGCGACCAGAGTATCCACTCCTTAAACTCTAAACGTACTCGGAGGATCAGGTGAACGAATGGCCTGTGTGGGTTTGGATGGTGGAGGTGTTAATAATATTTTGTCTGGACGGGTTAACACTCCCCTTAGGCCGCCGTTCTCAATGGTTCATTACAGACTGACCACCTACTCCAACCTTCGCTTTGTTTCTGCTACTCCATGAAGTACCTACAGTCAGAGTACTTTGCAATGTACTCCAATGTTGTTACTTCTTGGAGTATATACTGTCAGAGCGATAGTGTCGTGATTTTCTACGATAAGGCAGGAGCAATGATCGGCTTTCAAAAAGTTGAAGGTGGTCCGATGAGGTATACAAATTATTACTATTGGAAAAGTACTCTGCACATGAATACCATGGATCCATCTTCTTAATTGAGATCGGACCCGAGTCATTTTCCGGTTTTTTGATCATAACTTTTTACAAAAATTTAATTTTCGGTTTCGGGATCACATTTTTTGAAACCGGGACGCCTTTTTTTTGTACCTTCCCCAACATTTTCCGACGTGTTTGTTTTTTAGTTTACACCTAAAGCAAACAATTACCAAAACTTTGTTTTCGACGTCAAGGCCAAAACAACAAATAAACAACAATTGCGATTACTGGTTTCCCCGATGGATGGCAGGCCGAATATAGCCCGCAACTTCCCTAAAGGTGGCAAGGAGGAGCATAACCGCTTTTGAACTAACGTGGAAGTGGAATTAAATGCGGTAGGGCCACCAATGAAGGGCGTTGCAGATTGGAAGAAAGTAAACATTTGAAAACTTAAACAAACTAACAGACTTACTTACTTATTTAAAATAGCCATCTAACAGCCTGAGCGATTTTGGCCGTCCACCATGTTTCGCCAGTCGGTTCTTTGTTAAGCCAATTGGAGATACCCGTGATTTTAGATCATCCTCCACTTGGTCCTGCCATCGGAGTGGTGGTTTCCCTCTTCCTCTACTTCCACCGGCGGGTGCCGTGCGTGTCTCTTGTTGCTCCAACTTGTTATGTAGCTGGCTGTTGGGGCAAGGCGAAGGTGGCAAGTGGCATGGTGGCAATCCCGCTAGCTCGTCGGATGGGGTAGGTTTTTGCTCACCTGCCTTACCTACAGCTACACAAACAAAAAGGAGGTTCATGTCTGGGTGAAATCTATATAGGATAGAAAGAAAAAAAAGGAAAGAAGGAGGCCTGTCCGTGTCAGGTGGAGTCATCCCGCCCCTCTCGTTCATAGATCATGAACGACCTTGGACTCCACTTAGACTCCGATTACCGAGTGGAGTCCCCTTAGCCTGACACATGTCAGTCCGTCAGTTATCGTCCCATGTTCCTAATTCGTCCTGTCTGTCCTAGTCGCCTCACATTCACGTCCCCTCTAATGCACAAGTGCAACACCCACACCAATTAATTAGCGAATCAGCCGGTCATGGTGTTTATTTTTCAATCCATATAACAAAAAGAATAAAGAAAGAAAAAAAACGACTGCGATTTCAATTCAAAACTTAACAATCTTAAATTTATTTATGTTGGCTTAAAAACTTAGAACGGAAAGGGATAAAAAGCAGGATCTAATCAAACTTAATTTAGAGAAATTAAAAAGAGAAAAAAACCGAATAATATATTAAAATATCTTACGACTAGTGAATTCAAAAAAAATACAACCGAAGAGATATATTCTAAAATCTAAACAATCGCTTAGGCTCAACAAAAAAAGGAAAACGGAATAAAGAAATTTTTTTTTTTTTTTGACTTCAACTTCTTCAATAAAATTCAACAGTCAATCTTCTTCATTACTAAAATTTAAAGAAAAAAAATTATCAATAAAAAAATAATGTAAATAAGAAAGAAAGTGGAATGACAAAAAAAAGGAATAAAATAAACAAGGTCCAAAACCGATGGCAAAATTTATTTAACTGCAAAATGGCAAAAAAAGGAAAATTAGAAAAAGAAATTATTTAACAAAAGTACAAATAATTGGGCAAAGGTAAGGTAAAATTTAAATGACTAAAAAAAATAGCAAGAAAAATTTAACAAAAGAAAACTTTAAAACCGTTGCTTATCGGACGACCACTGTGCGCCGATAGCTTCACTCCCTCACCTAGCTTCCAATATACGTGAAATATTATATACGTAGGTAAATAAACATGTGTAAATTATAATGTTGGTAGATATCTTATGCTTTAGCACTCACCGATCTTTCCGTTGACATAGGCGCCTGCGTCGCGGAGAGGGGGTTGCTGTAACAAAAAGAATTATCTACACATATACATACATATATAAATTCCCCTATGCTGAAAGTTTTCCACTACTCATATGCAGGTGGGAGAGCTAACCAAGCTAGGCTGGAATTTATTCGGACGCGCGGCTGCCGTCCGAATCAAAGAAAAATAATGTGGCTCTAAATAATATAAAACCCGCTGATTCAAGTGCAACAAACAGATTTTAAATGAACGACCAAAACAAATGTGCAACCAAAGATAAAAAAAAAATTAAATTAGGAATATTTAGCCTAACAAGAATGTGATACGGAAGGGGAGATGGGAGAAGCGATTAGGAAAAAAGTGCAAACGGATGGTGGGAAAACGGAATGATAAGGAAATAAGAGGCTAAGGAGGAGAACCGCGAAAGCAATAATTGAATAAATAATAAAAGCGAAATAAAAATTAGTTTTGGGGAAGAAAATTATACTAAAATTGACCAGGTGTGAATTACCGAAACAAAATTATTTTCAGGGCAAAAAAATGCTCTATTAAAAATTGCAAAAGTTATGGCGAGATAAAAAAAAATTGTGAGAAATTGCAATTAAAATAAGTATATTAGATTTTAGCAAAAAGAAAACAAAATCGAGAGAGCTTAGCTTCGATTGTTTATAAAAAATGAAGTAGGCAAAAATGAAAAAAAAAACAAAAAGGAAAAGAACGCAAAAATGAAAAAAGAAAGGGAAAGAAAGAAAAGCGGACTTGGTAATAACTAAGTAAGGTGAGCTAATTACTGATTAACTAAGGAAATTAAGACTTACTGAAAACAAAGGAGATTTCGAATTATTAGGATACAAGAACGCGTCGCGGGTATATGAAATTAACTAGCTTAAATGTTACAGAAATGATAAGAAGATAAAATAAATAAGCTGGCAAGAAAAGTTAATGTTAGGCTAGTTGAAAAAAATATACAAAAGAAATATTATTCTAACTTAGAAAAATTTTAGGAAATCAAATAAAAGCAACGAAAACTTTACAAAAAAAAAAATCTCAAAATAGCAAGGCAAATAAACTTATTTAACAAAAAAAATCGAATAAAAAAACAATATGTAAAGCGGCTCGAAGTTGCTCCTTTCACCCCTCTTTCTCCTCGCTGATGTATGTTTGTGGTCTATAATGTTAGTGGTTGCTGTGGCACGAACGCTTGGGGGCACTTGGTTGCCTCTATCGTGGAGCCCAAAGCTGCAATATGCTCCCCTTTAACCCTTGTCGTGTTGGTGTAATACTCCCAAAAGTATGTCTTCAATATATCACGATTAAACCTGGTGGTGGTGGTGGTTGTGGTATACAACTCTGGCCGGACTGAATATTTCCTAGTTGGCAGCAGTTCTGGGTATTGTATCTCCGGCAGTTCTCGGTACCGGTATTTTCAGGTCCGTTATTACGGTGCACAAACTCAACCTTTTTTTTTTTAATAAATATATATATATACAAATGGATTTTTAAACTTTTTCACACCCGGGTAAAGTATGTCCGCACTCACTTGGCTCAACTTTTGATTTGTATCATTGCCTCGCTTAGCTTGGCGATCGTACCTCTTAGACAAAAAGTTCGCTTTCACTCAATCACGAAGGACACTCATACATCTAACAGATTTGGCGGGACACGACAGATATCCACTTTCACGACATAAATTTCACCCATACTAACAGATACATATTCAGACACCTAAATACATGTATTTAACTTTCGTAACATTACTAATACATACAAGGGAAACTCCGTTGCTGTTAACACACAGATACAGCGGTGTTCAGACTTCTACAATGTTGTATTAACCCACAGGCTGCCGCTACAGGCTCGGATGCCGCCGATGTTGCATGCAACATGGAGCGTGTCCGTAGAAAGAATTCAAAGCGCAGCCTGTCTTATTTTGGTTTTGGTGTGCCCAACGTGTGGTTTCGACCCACGACCTAAAGCCGGGCTATCCCCTTCCCTATTCATTGTTTATCTCTAGGGAACGCGTATTTAATCTATGGGCAGCACTCAGAATTATTTCTACTAGTAACTTGCATCAAAATTTACCCTATATCTAGAAGACTAGAATGGCATTCAAGTTAACTTAAAGCTATATCACAGGTAAGTATCTAATCCTAAATCACAGGTGAGTATCTATATCTATATCACAGTTTAGCAGGTTTGTAAAACGGGTGTCAATATGTAAAAAGGTAGATTAGTCAATACCTGGGCAAATAAATAAATAAATAATTACAACAAAAAAATAAATAATTACAACATAATAAATAAATAAATAAATAAATACTAAAAATAAATAATGAATAAATACGAATATAATTACCGATATATAAATAACTGTCAACATGGTTATGTTCCGTCAACTCAGGACTTTACTAACAAATATGCAACTATTATACGTTAACTACATGCAACATACAACCAACCAACATGCAACACAGGTTTATGCAGCAAAAATATCCTTAGCGTGGTATACGCCGATTTTCTTTCCACTGGTATCGCCGAGTTCGTACATTGAATTTCCAATCGCTTTTAAAACTACACATTTAACATGCCTTGGGGCAAGTTTAGCGTTGTAGTTTTCAATCTTCGAACTCTGCTTGAAATTTCGGCGGTATACCACTTGTCCAGTTTGGAATTTCACATCTCTGCTTCGGGTATTATAAAACTTCTTGCTCCGCTCATGTGCTAACTTAAGCTCCTTCATTATAGAATCTCGAATACTTTGTAGTCTATCTGCCCTAGTATCTATCTGTAAATCTACATCTTTAACTGCCCCCAACTTTCGGCATATTTCATACGATGCACCATGTTGCATCATGGGCATGCCAAACGTGGCATAATATGGGGAGCAGTTTATAGATGAGTGTGTAGTGCTGCGAAGGGCAAAGGCCGCATCGCTGATACACCTATCCCAATTCTTTTGATCGTTCTTAATAAAGGACCTTACTATCTGGAGCACTGACCGGTTAACTCTCTCCGCAGCATTTCCCTGAGGGGAATAAAAAGCGGTTCTTATGTGTCTAACTCCATATCTATCTAAAAATTTGCTACACATGTCGGAAACAAATTGTTTACCATTGTCCGAATGGACGTATTCAGGAACCCCAAAGATGTGAAAAACCTCTTTTTCTAAAAATTTACAAACATCTACAGACGTGGCTTTACGCATAGGTTTCAAAAACACAAACTTGGAAAAATGGTCAAGACACACAAACACATAAACATTACCATCCCTAGTACGTGGGTATGGACCCATAAAGTCGATAAACAGACGTTGGAAAGGTCTTTCGGTTACGTGTTGCTTTCCCATGGGCGGTTTATTAAATACATTTTGAGTTTTGTTTCCCTTGCACACCTCACATCCTTTCAGGAAGTTTTGTACGTCGGCTACCATACCAGGCCAATAGTATTTTTCGCATATTCGGGCTAAGGTTTTATGGATGCCTCCGTGACCGGCCGAAGGTGAGCTGTGGGAGGATTCCACCAACCCCGGGCGCAACTCCGACGGTACCCAGAGTTTCCAGGCTTGGTCCTGCTGAAGCTCGTCCCCCCTGTCAAACTGAGTCCGTTTATAAACGTAACCGTCCGACACGCACAGTTCTGGAAGTTTATCTTGATTGTCGGTTACTTTTTTCCGAAGTTCGTCATACTCTTCAGTTTTAAAGTAGTCCGAGTCTAGGTCAACGTCCATTAGTCTGTCTGATAGCTGCATTTCCTCCATGTGCGCTCGCGACAGCGTATCGGGTACAACATTGAGTGCTCCTTTTCTGTGCTCGATTTGAAAGTCGTACGCCTGAAGTTTTAAACTCCACCGCGCGAGTCTTCCAGAAAGGTCCTTTTGGTTCATCAACCATTTGAGACTCGCGTGGTCCGTTATAATGGTGAAGGGTAAACCTTCGACGTAAGGCCTAAATCGCTTAACACTTATCACCGCAGCGTAGCACTCCAGCTCGGTGATGCTGTAATTACGCTGCGTCTTGTTCAGTTTGGCGGAAATGTACGCTATTGGTCTTTCGTTGTTCTCGTCGTCTAACTGGAAGAGTACCCCGCCCACTCCATCGGTTGAAGCATCGCACTGGATGTAAAAGCGTCTGTCAAAGTCAGGGTGTACCAGTACGGGAGCGGAAATCAAACTCTCCTTTAGTCGTTCAAACGAACTCCTTGCTTCATCTGTCATAGAAAATTTCTTTATTTTTTCTTTCGTGAGACAGTCGTGCAGCGGTGCTGCAATTGTTGCGTAGTCTTGGATAAAACGTCGGTACCAGCCTGACATCCCTAGGAACCGTCGGAGCTGTTTTGGCGTTTTTGGTTCGGGGAAATCCCTCACAGCCGCAACCTTGTTCGCATCGGTTCGGATGCACCCATCGCCCACTACGTAACCTAGGTACCTAACTTCCTTGAAACAAAACTTGCTTTTCTCGACATTTATTGTAAGGTTAGCTTCACGTAAACACTTAGCGACCTTTTCCAACAACACTAAATGAGACGGAAAATCGACAGAGCAAACTAGCAAATCATCTAAATAAACAAAAACACTATCACGTAAAGAAGCGGGTATAACCTTGTCCATTAATCTACACATTCTTTGTGCTGCATTACACAGTCCAAACGGCATGACTGTGTAATGATAAAGGGGACGCCCTGGCACTGTAAACGCGGTTTTCTCTCGGGACTTCTTTTCCAAAGGTATTTGCCAAAAGGCATCTTTTAGGTCGATGGCCGAAATGAACCTTGTGTTTTGGAGTCGGCTGAGAATCCCATCGATGTTCGGAAGTGGATAAGCGTCCTTAATCGTCCGCTCATTCACTTTCCTCGCATCAAGACAGAGACGCTTCTTTTCACCCTTTATCACCAGCGATACGGGAGAGCTCCAGCTACTGTTGCTCTCCTCAATCACCCCTAGACCCAACATGCGGTCGAGCTCTGCAAAGACATGTTTTTGGATCGCTGGTGATATCGGATAGTGTCTCTGTTTCACTGGGAGATTCTCATCCAAAACCTCAATCACGTGTTCCTCCACGTTGGTTTTTCCTAACCCCAAGACAGCAAAAGATGGGTACTGCGCCTTGACCCTTTCTAACGCAACACTTTGCTCTTTCGTGAGGACATGTTGCACGGCATCAAACGACAAGTCGCCTTCGGCAGGTACCAATTCTGCAACGGCAGAGTGGGCCGAACGTACCATCGTTCCTCGACTTACAACATCCAGGTCGAAAGCCTGCCAAAAGTCTACCCCTAAATACACTTCCTGTTGGAGGCCTGGCACGATTAGGAACTCTAAGTCTTTAAGTTCTCCTTCCCATAGGACCGACAGAGTGATAGCACCTACTACCGGCGTTTCACCGCCGTTTGCCGTTCGGATATATTGGTTCACTAGTTTAATGATGCTATCCTCTCTGCCGTCTATCAACCTTTCGAAATCTTTACCTAAACAATTCGCGCCAGCCCCCGAATCCAACAAAGCGAGCACCTCAATCCCTCCAATCTTAGTCTTCGCAAAGAACCTATTATCTCCCTTAAGAGTCACAATAGTGGCAATTATTTTATGGTGAATTCTCTTCATTATTTTTCTCTTTTCACGCATCTTCTTTATTTTATGGTAACTCCTATTCTTTATATTAATTTCTTCAAAAAATATTCGTTGTCTAGCTTCATTGTATTCTATTTTTCTCTGGTGCAGACTCTTTGGCTCGACTTTCTTCCCTTTTGCTGTATTGTCCCTATCTGTAACACCGCTGTCCCTCTTTAAAATTTTGTAACCGGGTTGTTGGACTCCGGGTGTTCTGTCGTCTGGCGAGAGCCCCCGGCAATCTCCGCCAATCGGGAGTTTCCCTGTCCCGGTTTAAAAACACAAAAAGACGTATCTTTACCACACGCAAAACAAATCATATTATGAAACGGGGACTTACAATGGTTCTCTTTCTTTAATTCTAACGGATTTTTCACGAAATAGTCGACTGGCATTCCACACGCAAAACACAACATTAAATGGTAAGGTGACGCACAGAACGAATTGATGGTAGGATTGGGGTTAAACGACGGCTTCGGCTGGGCCGAAGTTCCCTGCGTCGCGGGATTTTGCTGCTGGAACGGCCCTTTCCGCTGGAAACTGTTTGAGATCGCGTCTACGGGAGTCTGGTTTGTTTCCTCATCCGCAGGTGTCGCCTCGGGGTACCCTAACTCACTCACTGCTTTGGCCCTACTCTTATTCTCCTTTATGAGACGCTCCGCTCGCCTACACTCGGCTTTCAACTCAGCCAACGTGTCGATCTTCGATGCAAACGTTAAATTTGCTAAGTAGGGCTTCAGGTTCCCCCTAATTATCCCAACCAGCTCCTTCTCTGGGATACTTTTCCGGAGCCGGAAAGTCAAATTATGAACCTCACCGTAGAAGTCGTCGAACCCTTCCAGTGGCTGTTGTTTGCGTTCCATGATTTCGCGGATTATCTCGTAATCGGACTCCGCTGTCTTGAAGTGGGCTAGCAGCTCCGCCCTTAGCTCGGGGTACCCAAAATCGGGTTCGTCCGAGTGGTCCTCTAAGACCTGCCAGTACCACTTTAAGGCGGAGCCCGTCACGAGACAATGGAAGTCGGTGAAGAGCTGAAAGTGTGAAATGTTGTGTTGCTGTCGCAACTTCTCGATTCTGAAAAGAAAGCTCTCCACCGTGATTCCCTTGTTCGTGCCGTCAAACTTTACGTGCCACTTGTCCAGGTCCATCTTCTTCCATTTCGGTGGGTCCTGGGTGTTTCCCGATGAACCTGAACCCCCATGCAACGTAGTATCTGAACCGACACGTTGGTTGGCTGTTTCGGTTCGGTTGCCCCTATCCGGAGTCGATGACTGAGCAGGCCGGTTCCCTAACCCATGTCCCGAGGTTTCCATCCCAGCGACATGGTTACTGAGGTTTGAAACATTTTCGCGGATATTGCGGACCTCGTCCATGTACTGCGCCATTAACTCATTTTGTTCCGCCATCATCACCATCATCTGGTTCAGCTGAGTCATGGAGATGGCCGTTGGAGTTGGTCCGCCTTGCCGCTGTTTCGCACCCTCAGCATCCTGGTCCTTGGATGGCTCCCTGGGCTTGGGAATGGCGCCGGTGCCTGCTCCGCCAACTGCTCCAGCTACTGCTCTCCCTACTGCTCCCTCCTGCTCTGAATCGGACATATTGAATAACTCGTCGATTTTTCGCGAAAAGCTACTTTCCCCCCCAGAAAACGAAAAGGTTTCGGTTATTCTAAAACTAGACGGACGGACTGATGGAATTGTATATTCTCCCGATGGTCTAAACACCCGCGAAGCGTACCTGTTTACAAGGTCTGTTGGTAGGCAATCGGGATGAGGTATGCCCGTATCGATCTGCGTAAGGGCCGATCCGATGACTACGTCACGCAACGCCCTAGCTCTGCTCCGTGTTACGATCCCGTTTAGGTCCAATCCTCCGACAATTTCGTCCTGAGCGTCCTCCTGCTCCATACAAGGAAGACTTTCTTTTCGCCAATAAGAGTTCTGAATCGCCAAGCGATGTACGGATCCGCAAGGGAGTATGAGGGTTACGGGTCAGAGAGGCAGATATAAAGACGAGAAAAGAAATTTTAAATTTTTTCAAAAAGAGCTGCTAGAAGCTGGTAGGGAAAGTGGCTTAAAAAAAAAATTACTAACCGATCAGCTCCCTAATCCAGACCTTGAGTAATAGTAATTCAAATGGGAGTTCAAAGAAGGTGGTATGATGCAAAAAAAAAACAAAAGAATATCAGGTAAATATAGCCTTCCAAAATCTCAAGGAAAAAAATAAAAAAAAAAATGTATTAAAAGATATAAAAAGTGTGGATCAAACCTAATTATGTATGCAAAAAAAAGTTGGTGTAATGTAAGTTCAATGAACTGGGAAAAATGATATTGAAAGCGAAAGACGTTATAAGGAAAGGGTGTAAATGTGTAAATTCGACAGAGGCAAAAATATTACTAACGATGCTGCAAGAAGTAACACGGTGAACCGAAAAGGTAAAATTTAAAACGTAAAAAAAAAATATTGAATAAAAAAGATGTTTGTCAATTCAATCCCGCGAGGGTTAATTTTCAATTCACTTATGGTAAAAGAGTTCAAAATTTATTAATTCATAAAAAAAAAATTTTACGGAATATACGTAGATATAGAAAAATGAAATATACGTAGTGATATGTATCCAATATGATAATATAGGTATATGTATATATATATATATCTTCAAGACTGAACTAAATAGTTTTTGTTGTTGATTTATGTTTGTTGATGTTAATGATAGGTATGTCATTGGTGTGTATTGGTGTTGCACCTCGGCGAGGTCATAGTGAATGTGAGTGAGTGGTCTGTTTGTCACTAGTCTTGGTCCTAGTCAGCTAGTGTCTCCCAAATTCGTCCGCATACGCAGTGTTGCACAACAAGCCTCTAGGCTCTGGCCTCAAGCTTGGCTGCCACACCGCCAACAACTCCTCCGGGTAGGCGGACTGTAAACCTCACGTGTACTCAGTGCTGGACTACGCACACGGTAGCTTAAACAGTCACCTACACGCTACAACATCTATTTGTCTATATACTAGCCTTACTGTAGAATACCACTTATGCAAGCGTTGCAGCTCTCATAAGGAACTTCTACGGCAAGACGAGTATCCCCCCTTGTTTTTGTTGCAGCGGCACATATCGCGTCGGACTAATCCAAGCGATGCTGCCCCTACAACGGTCATCAGTCCAGTCAGAGAAGGAGATCGGAAATGGAAATAAAAACAAAAAAACAGAAAAGTGTAAACCAAAATTTTAAAAAGGAACGTTATTGAAAAACAAAAATAAAAAGTTATGTAAAAGCAAAAAGATATTTTATAAACAGGAAAGCAGAAAGAAAGGAAATTTATTATGGTAAAAAAAAGATTTGTTTAATGAACGAAAAATAAACTAAATAGAAAATTATTGAAATCGAGAAAAAGTAAAAAGATTTTGCAGGTTAAAATTTGAAAGTTAGTAACTGAAAAATAGAAATTTAACAAAAAATTAAAAAAATTAAAAACAAAAAAATTAAAAATTGGGCTATTACGTTGGGCGCCATTGTTATTTAGCTGGCTGTTGGGGCAAGGCGAAGGTGGCAAGTGGCATGGTGGCAATCCCGCTAGCTCGTCGGATGGGGTAGGTTTTTGCTCACCTGCCTTACCTACAGCTACACAAACAAAAAGGAGGTTCATGCCTGGGTGAAATCTATATAGGATAGAAAGAAAAAAAAGGAAAGAAGGAGGCCTGTCCGTGTCAGGTGGAGTCATCCCGCCCCTCTCGTTCATAGATCATGAACGACCTTGGACTCCACTTAGACTCCGATTGCCGAGTGGAGTCCCCTTAGCCTGACACATGTCAGTCCGTCAGTTATCGTCCCATGTTCCTAATTCGTCCTGTCTGTCCTAGTCGCCTCACATTCACGTCCCCTCTAATGCACAAGTGCAACACCCACACCAATTAATTAGCGAATCAGCCGGTCATGGTGTTTATTTTTCAATCCATATAACAAAAAGAATAAAGAAAGAAAAAAAACGACTGCGATTTCAATTCAAAACTTAACAATCTTAAATTTATTTATGTTGGCTTAAAAACTTAGAACGGAAAGGGATAAAAAGCAGGATCTAATCAAACTTAATTTAGAGAAATTAAAAAGAGAAAAAAACCTAATAATATATTAAAATATCTTACGACTAGTGAATTCAAAAAAAATACAACCGAAGAGATATATTCTAAAATCTAAACAATCGCTTAGGCTCAACAAAAAAAGGAAAACGGAATGAAGAAATTTTTTTTTTTTTTTGACTTCAACTTCTTCATTAAAATTCAACAGTCAATCTTCTTCATTACTAAAATTAAAAGAAAAAAAATTATCAATAAAAAAATAATGTAAATAAGAAAGAAAGTGGAATGACAAAAAAAGGAATAAAATAAACAAGGTCCAAAACCGATGGCAAAATTTATTTAACTGCAAAATGGCAAAAAAAGGAAAATTAGAAAAAGAAATTATTTAACAAAAGTACAAATAATTGGGCAAAGGTAAGGTAAAATTTAAATGACTAAAAAAAATAGCAAGAAAAATTTAACAAAAGAAAACTTTAAAACCGTTGCTTATCGGACGACCACTGTGCGCCGATAGCTTCACTCCCTCACCTAGCTTCCAATATACGTGAAATATTATATACGTAGGTAAATAAACATGTGTAAATTATAATGTTGGTAGATATCTTATGCTTTAGCACTCACCGATCTTTCCGTTGACATAGGCGCCTGCGTCGCGGAGAGGGGGTTGCTGTAACAAAAAGAATTATCTACACATATACATACATATATAAATTCCCCTATGCTGGAAGTTTTCCACTACTCATATGCAGGTGGGAGAGCTAACCAAGCTAGGCTGGAATTTATTCGGACGCGCGGCTGCCGTCCGAATCAAAGAAATATAATGTGGCTCTAAATAATATAAAACCCGCTGATTCAAGTGCAACAAAAAGATTTTAAATGAACGACCAAAACAAATGTGCAACCAAAGATAAAAAAAAAATTAAATTAGGAATATTTAGCCTAACAAGAATGTGATACGGAAGGGGAGATGGGAGAAGCGATTAGGAAAAAAGTGCAAACGGATGGTGGGAAAACGGAATGATAAGGAAATAAGAGGCTAAGGAGGAGAACCGCGAAAGCAATAATTGAATAAATAATAAAAGCGAAATAAAAATTAGTTTTGGGGAAGAAAATTATACTAAAATTGACCAGGTGTGAATTACCGAAACAAAATTATTTTCAGGGCAAAAAAATGCTCTATTAAAAATTGCAAAAGTTATGGCGAGATAAAAAAAAATTGTGAGAAATTGCAATTAAAATAAGTATATTAGATTTTAGCAAAAAGAAAACAAAATCGAGAGAGCTTAGCTTCGATTGTTTATAAAAAATGAAGTAGGCAAAAATGAAAAAAAAACAAAAAGGAAAAGAACGCAAAAATGAAAAAAGAAAGGGAAAGAAAGAAAAGCGGACTTGGTAATAACTAAGTAAGGTGAGCTAATTACTGATTAACTAAGGAAATTAAGACTTACTGAAAACAAAGGAGATTTCGAATTATTAGGATACAAGAACGCGTCGCGGGCATATGAAATTAACTAACTTAAATGTTACAGAAATGATAAGAAGATAAAATAAATAAGCTGGCAAGAAAAGTTAATGTTAGGCTAGTTGAAAAAAATATACAAAAGAAATATTATTCTAACTTAGAAAAATTTTAGGAAATCAAATAAAAGCAACGAAAACTTTACAAAAAAAAAATCTCAAAATAGCAAGGCAAATAAACTTATTTAACAAAAAAAAATCGAATAAAAAAACAATATGTAAAGCGGCTCGAAGTTGCTCCTTTCACCCCTCTTTCTCCTCGCTGATGTATGTTTGTGGTCTATAATGTTAGTGGTTGCTGTGGCACGAACGCTTGGGGGCACTTGGTTGCCTCTATCGTGGAGCCCAAAGCTGCAATATGCTCCCCTTTAACCCTTGTCGTGTTGGTGTAATACTCCCAAAAGTATGTCTTCAATATATCACGATTAAACCTGGTGGTGGTGGTGGTTGTGGTATACAACTCTGGCCGGACTGAATATTTCCTAGTTGGCAGCAGTTCTGGGTATTGTATCTCCGGCAGTTCTCGGTACCGGTATTTTCAGGTCCGTTATTACGGTGCACAAACTCAACCTTTTTTTTTTGAATAAATATATATATATACAAATGGATTTTTAAACTTTTTCACACCCGGGTAAAGTATGTCCGCACTCACTTGGCTCAACTTTTGATTTGTATCATTGCCTCGCTTAGCTTGGCGATCGTACCTCTTAGACAAAAAGTTCGCTTTCACTCAATCACGAAGGACACTCATACATCTAACAGATTTGGCGGGACACGACAGATATCCACTTTCACGACATAAATTTCACCCATACTAACAGATACATATTCAGACACCTAAATACATGTATTTAACTTTCGTAACATTACTAATACATACAAGGGAAACTCCGTTGCTGTTAACACACAGATACAGCGGTGTTCAGACTTCTACAATGTTGTATTAACCCACAGGCTGCCGCTACAAACTGAGATGCCATGCAAGTTTTCTGTTCTTCAAACTTTGATGTTATATTCGTCGACATCTGAGGCAATACAGCCAACAGCGAGTTAGTGTCCACATTTGCCACTGAATCCGGAGTATCCTTTTGCTCTTCTATTTTCGTCGCTCCCTCTTCCGAAAGCTGAAAAACATAATCGTCCACGTTGATTCCTTCCGCTTCCAGAGCCTCGCGTAGACGTGATTGTAGCTCTGGTTTATTCGTGCAACAGTGTTCTCGAAACGTTTATCTATCGTCATCTCCTCTTTGTGCCACATTCGCAAATATGCGAGCTGCCTCTCCCTCTCTCGCTCTCGTGTCATGTATCTAAACAGCTGTAGGTGTGGTAGGTGGATATTCGCCACAGATTCTTTAAAGTGAACTAAGTCATTGGATTTTGTTCCTTCTGTTAATTTTGTTCTTTTTGTTTGTTGTTACCTTTTTCGCTTTTCTTGTTCAAGCACTCAAGGCTAACTCATTTATAGAAGGTGAACGACTGGAAACAGCTGATTGATTGTTCTTCCACTCGCTGTTGCTAGCAGGGCGGCGCCAATCGAGCTGTCGGCCATGTTGACGTTTTACGATGTATAATTTTGGTGCTGCCAAACCTTTATAATGAAATCCATCACTTTTTCTTCCTCTTACTCAGACTTGGAAAAATTTTTACTATTACAAATTGAAATATCAAAACTGTAAACAAACCCTGCAAAAATCTTTGGATTATGTGTTCCAATTTTTTGATATTGGAGTACTATTGGAGTAATCCTTTGTGTACCTCATCGGACCACCTTTAGCTTTTTGAAAATCACGACACTATCGCTCTGACAGTATCCCTGTAAAAATCGAGAGTACTCTATTTCCTATCCAAAGAGTACTCCAATTGGAGCATCAGAGTACTCGAAATGTAATCCTTTTTCATATAAAAATTGTGCTCCAATTAACATTGCGCTGTCCTAGGACTTGTGAGGTTGGAGATGTATGCGCCAGCCAAAGAGTTAGTCATATCCGGTTGACTTAGGAAGTGGGCTTTGATTGTGTTAGTGTGCTAAAAATTATTAACATTAATCTTATTGGGTAGAGAGGGAACGTTAACAGCGGATGAGCAAATTCGAACATGATATACGATTCCGAAGACGCTGACTTCGAGCGAACAGTGGGAACAGTTGTTAACCGAAAGACAACAGCGGGATTGGCACTGTGGCCAAGAAGGTATCAAATTTGTCCCGAAGAAGTGAGTTGGATGGTTTTGTGAAGGTAACGGCATGAAGCATTGGATAGGATATGTTTGAAGATGTTAGGATAGGAAAGAAGATTATAATAACAAAGTATGGGAAATAATAGCTCGAAAACAATTTTTTTTAAAGGAAAATAGTTTGTAAATAATTTTTTTTTGAAATAGCGGGATGGTGGTAGAAACCTAGCTTAGGAGAAATAAATTAGGGGAGGCTAGGACAGTATATGTCGGAGATTAAAACCAGCCGGACGCGTGCCGTGAAAAATAAAAAAATAAAAAGTTAAGTTGGTGAAATGAAAAATAGGAATAAAAAGTTATAAACTTAGTTAGCGAAATGTTCGGTTTAACTAAAAATAGATAATATTTGAACAAAAAGTTTGGTGCGTGGAAGAGAAAAAAAACGGAAAATTTAACTTTTTGATAAATTTGAAAATGCGTTGGTTTTGAAAAAAAAAATATTTAAGCGTGGAAAAAAAAATATGAAAAATGTGTTGGTTTTGAAAGAAAAAATATTTAAGCGTTGAAACAAAAAAAAAAGAAAAAAAATTTCAGTTTGGAAAAAAAAAAGTTTAACAAAAAAGGGTTTTTAACAATTAAAACCAAGTTTTGAGCAAAAAAAAACTTTTGCGAAAAGTATTCTGTGAAAAAAAAGAACAAAAGTTCTGGATAATAAATTGAACAAAATATGATCTGAGGGGAAAAAAGCAGTTTTAGAAATGAAGACGTAGTTTTGGAAAAAAAAAAAATTTTTTTAGCTTTGAACGAAAAATAGTTTTGAAACAAACAAAAAAAAAATTTTTAAATAAAAGTTGAGTGGAAAATTTAAGCTTTAAAAGAAAACTAGTTTTGAAAAAAGAAAAAAAAATTGATATGGTTTGCAAGAGAAAAAAAAATCTTAGAAAACCAAAAAAGTTGAAAACAGTTAACAAAAAACAAAAGAGGGAGAAAATTTTTTTTTGTGCGCGGTATTTGCGATACCGACGCTAAAATCAACATAACCGGTGAAATTACATCAAAAGTCCATCCAATCAAGTCAGCATACCTAAATGCAGGGATAGGAAATAATTTGAATTTTTGTAATAAATTTAAGATGGAATTAGTTTGAAAGAAAAATGTTTGCGTAAATTATTTTGAATAGTTGCTAGTTGAGGCAGTGGTGAGTATCCTCTTGGGCTAAAAGAGCCAACTTCCATTTTCTTTTAGCAGGTTGGGTGGGTTTCGACGGAATGGCATCAACACCATAGGCCTTCCGCTCCACGGCCGGAAGATCTTTAACCCGGGGAACGATATGATGACCAATAAGTTCAAGTTGGTAAGTTTAGTTCGGAGTCGGCAAAAAACTGTAGGTCCCGCCAACTTATACGAAAAACTCAAAAGCAACACACCACAAGCTGGAAAGAGAAGCTCGGCTAAAAATCTCGTTAGAGGTTATGATAACCTGTTGGTATATCGCCGCCATTAGTTTATTAAGATTAGGTACAGTTTTGAGTTTCTTTTTGCAACCTTCGTTGGCCCCAATTATATTCCTTTAAACCTCTGGTTGAATTTTTTTTGTGAAGCCGAGAAAAAGTCTGCGTAGGAGCAAGTTCCCCCCTCATTCGCTGAAGGCTAGCTGGTACCAGCGACCAGAGTATCCGCTCCTTAAACTCTAAACGTACTCGGAGGATCAGGTGAACGAATGGCCTGTGTCGGTTTGGATGGTGGAGGTGTTAATAATATTTGGTCTGGACGGGTTAACACTCCCCTTAGGCCGCCGTTCTCAATGGTTCATTACATAAATGGCGCCCAACGTGGGGCCCGACGAAGGTTAAAGTTTTCATAAATTTCGTTTATATATTTAGTTTTGGATGCATATCTGCTAAAACCTTTTGCCTGGAAGGTCATTATCTGGACTACTTCGGATATGAACCGGTGAAACTTTAGGAGAGAGTTAGTACCTTTTAATTGCTTTTATTCGGAGATTTTGATGGCGTTTGGCTTATGTCGAAGTTATACCCGAAAAAAGTGATGATCAGAGATTTTGCAGTTAACTTTTTATAAATTTTTTTCTACTTTTGGGTGAAAACTCGCTTGGGATTTTTTTCACTGGGTTACCTCGGCGGATTACTTGCGTGTTCACCTCATCAATTACATTATTCAATATTGATTTAGGCGGTTAGAGATTATTAACTTGTCGACCTAATACTCGCCAAATAGCTGAACTGGAATTTGCGGAGGAGTTAGTTTATTTTTCTTTCAGTTGTCATACCGTTTCCAGGTTGGAGTTAACCGGCCGTGTTATTAATGTACTTGCCATATGTAAGTCCTCATATGCAGCAACTATGTCAAAAAAACATACTTAACTTTTTATAACTTTTTGCTTTACATTTTATTTATATATAATTTTGTTGCTTGAATTTTGTTTATATATATAAACGTTTTTTTTTTTTGGGAAAATTCACCCGTATAACCGGAGTGTACCTTTACGATTGATACAAATTATTATACGTTGCCGAAGTTTGCAACAGTTTAACAAGTTTTTCTCAAAAATTTTGGTTTAACAAATTATAAAAAAATCAATATTAGTCCAATTACGCGATAATAATCATTTTTTTGCGTAAGGGAACAGTTTTGGGGCATCTGCCAACATAGCCAGTAGTTTTGTGGCAAGCTTTTAATGTTACCACAACATGAGCACTTTCGAAAAATTCGATCACTCGAATGTATAGTTAAAATCAATTTCGAAGCATCATTCGAATAATGTTCACTGGTCTTGATTTTTCTTTTTATTTGTACACTCTCAGCAACTCACACCATTAAAATTTGACTTTTTTTTATTTGCTCACTCTCAGCAATTCACACCATAAAAATATTTTTTTCGATTTACTCACTCTCAGCCACTACCACTATTAAAATTTGACTTTTATTGAGAAGCGGGAGAAGCGTAGAATTTCACTCACTTGCTCACTTTTCTAAATTTTGCGTTAGTATGCGTGTATAACATGAATTAAAAAGTCGGGATCGTAAGAGTATGTTAAGATAATGTTAAGTTCTGAAGTATTGAGAAAATGTTAGCGCTAGGTAACAGGAGAAGGTTATGTTAACAGAAATATACGGTAAACAAAAATGTTAATACCGACCTCCCAGTAACAGGGGAATGTTAAGTTAAAGAGCAAGAAAGATAATGTTAATAAGTAGAAAGAAATGTTGAGTTATAGGAAATACGTTTGAGAATTTTGATAGAAGTTCGAAATCGAACTTAGGAGAAAATGTTAGGTTTGTTGCACTTGTAAGTTAATGTTAAATTTTAATACCGAATTTTTTTTTAAGAAGGTTCGATTAAATAAAATTGAGAAAGCAGCATTCGAGATTATTGAGATTCTTGTAATGTTAATGCTAATACATATATAGTTTTTCTGTTAAGCTAATATGAATCATAAACATAGCTACATACATATATTAAATGGTTCTTGTCAGCATACCTAAATGCAGGGATAGGAAATAATTTGAATTTTTGTAATAAATTTATGATGGAATTAGTTTGAAAGAAAAATGTTTGCGTAAATTATTTTGAATAGTTGCTAGTTGAGGCAGTGGTGAGTATCCTACTGGGCTAAAAGAGCCAACTTCCATTTTCTTTTACCAGGTTGGGTGGGTTTCGACGTAATGGCATCAACACCATAGGCCTTTCACACCACGGCCGGAAGATCTTTAACCCGGGAACGGTATGACGACCAATAAGTTCAAGTTGGTAAGTTTAATTTGCAGGTCTATTAAGATTAGGTACAGTTTTGAGTTTCTTTTTGCAACCTTCGTTGGCCCCAATTATATTGTTTTTAGCCTCTGGTTGAATTTTTTTTTGTGAAGCCGAGAAAAAGTCTGCGTAGGAGCAAGTTCCCCCCCCCCCCCCCCCCTCATTCGCTGAAGGCTAGCTGGTACCAGCGACCAGAGTATCCACTCCTTAAACTCTAAACGTACTCGGAGGATCAGGTGAACGAATGGCCTGTGTGGGTTTGGATGGTGGAGGTGTTAATAATATTTTGTCTGGACGGGTTAACACTCCCCTTAGGCCGCCGTTCTCAATGGTTCATTACAGACTGACCACCTACTCCAACCTTCGCTTTGTTTCTGCTACTCCATGAAGTACCTACAGTCAGAGTACTTTGCAATGTACTCCAATGTTGTTACTTCTTGGAGTATATACTGTCAGAGCGATAGTGTCGTGATTTTCTACGATAAGGCAGGAGCAATGATCGGCTTTCAAAAAGTTGAAGGTGGTCCGATGAGGTATACAAATTATTACTATTGGAAAAGTACTCTGCACATGAATACCATGGATCCATCTTCTTAATTGAGATCGGACCCGAGTCATTTTCCGGTTTTTTGATCATAACTTTTTACAAAAATTTAATTTTCGGTTTCGGGATCACATTTTTTGAAACCGGGACGCCTTTTTTTTGTACCTTCCCCAACATTTTCCGACGTGTTTGTTTTTTAGTTTACACCTAAAGCAAAAAATTACCAAAATTTTGTTTTCGACGTCAAGGCCAAAACAACAAATAAACAACAATTGCGATTACTGGTTTCCCCGATGGATGGCAGGCCGAATATAGCCCGCAACTTCCCTAAAGGTGGCAAGGAGGAGCATAACCGCTTTTGAACTAACGTGGAAGTGGAATTAAATGCGGTAGGGCCACCAATGAAGAGCGTTGCAGATTGGAAGAAAGTAAACATTTGAAAACTTAAACAAACTTACTTACTTATTTAAAATAGCCATCTAACCGCCTGAGCGATTTTGGCCGTCCACCATGTTTCGCCAGTCGGTTCTTTGTTAAGCCAATTGGAGATACCCGTGATTTTAGATCATCCTCCACTTGGTCCTGCCATCGGAGTGGTGGTTTCCCTCTTCCTCTACTTCCACCGGCGGGTGCCGATAAGAAAACCCCCGCAGATAATGCCATGCATCTGAAAAAATTCATCACCTATCCTTTCCTATTCTATACCACTGTTCTTCCTCTTTCACAATTTCTTTCTTTCTTATTTCGTTTCCTACTCCAATTCCCGTCCTATCCCTTTACCATTCCTCCTATCACTATTCCGTGCCTATACGTACCCCATTCCCTGCCCCTATCCCCATCCTATCCTTTTCCCGTCCTCTCTATGCCATCCCCCCTATCACTATCCCCGTCCTTATCCCTATCCCTATTCATATCTTTATCCCTATATATCCTATAAAGATTCTACTTTTTTTCTTAGGTTTGGACCAAGGTCTGAAACCGATTAAAATAACGTTCCGGTTTCAGTTTCGGTTTTGCAACGTGTTTCGGTTTCGGTTTCGTTCTTCAACATTTATATCGGTTTCGGTTTCCAAATAGATTAAGTTCAAGTGGCTGCCGCAGAGGCACACCTAGGTCAGTATGAAAAGGCCCGTTGTGATGCCACCAACACTAGGAAAGTCAGTTCCGGGACCCTGCCATATGGAAAATCCCGGTATTATCGGGATTCTCCACATAGCAGAATCCCGGGACTGACCTTCCTAAACCGACACCGTTACTCCTCCTCGAACCATTTAGATGACTTGATCAAGGCCATCAGGTCCTTTATGTCCAGCTCCGTGACATGGCGTAGACTAACCAGGAAGGGAACTCCCAAAAAGCGCATTCTCGCGCCACTTAAAGCCGGGCAGTTGCAGATACGGTGCTCCGCCGTTTCCTCCTCCTCATCATCTTTACAACTCCTACAGCATCGTCGGTAGGGCACACCTAGTCTTTCTGCGTGCCTACCAATGAGGCAGTGCCCAGTTAATACGCCCTTAATATGGAGATTCCTCTTCTCCTTAGGCAGGGGCGCAGCCAGAAGAAAATGGTTGGGATGGTTTTTATTTTTTCCTTTTTAGTATTCTCCTAGCACAACTATTTCCAAAATTATTTTATAGCGCCAATCAGGAGTAGCGCAAGGAAAGCATTTAAAAAAGATAATTATACACATATACATTAGGCTGGGCCAAAAATTCAAAATTTCGTTTTTTTTCAAAAATTTTATTGATTTTCTTTTTAAGAAAGATGAAAAAAAAAATACTGTAATTTTTTCAGATTTTTAAATTAAAGTCTAGAGGTCTATTATCGCTAATTTAGATTTTACAGACTTTACCTCATATTTGGTATAAAAACGACAAACCATTGTTGTTAAACGCAATTTACCTGAACATATTTTTGAAGGAAATCGAATTCACTACAAAATTTGTATTGACCAAAATTTTCTCAGACTAGCTGTTTTCTAGTACTCTAGCTTCAAAAATTAGCACGTTTTTTCGATTTCCCATTTTTTCTTTCTAAAATTCTCAAAAATGCAAATAACACTAAGATAGATACAGATTCTTAAAGGAAATTGAGTGGGCTACAAAAAAGGTTAACAACTTTTTTTTGTAAAGTTAGTTTTCGAAACTTATTTAGTATTAAGTTAAAAAAAATCATATTTCCGTATTTTTTGGTGTTTTTGATCCAATTTTTTTACAAAATTTGGTTTATTGATATTCTACATGATTAATTATCATTATATGATAATATTATAACAAAAAATATACATTTCTCATATACGTTCAAACATATTTTTGCTTAATATAGGATTTCTCTGCGAGGGTGCAGTTCTACAGTCTTCAGATGGCGCAGCCACAAAAAAAATACATTATCAATCATTCATTTTCATGTATTTTTGAGAGCTAAATCCAAATCCGTGATCCGAATTAGCCTAACAGGTGGCAGTTCTTCTCTAACCTAACAAAACCATCACAAAATAATATTGGACTTTTTTGCAAGGTTAGGGCCGAACCTGGGGCCCGTTGTTAAATTCTGATATCGAATTCGGATTCAGCATCCGAGTTCCCTTAAGAATATGTATTTAGCTTCATTCGATGTTGATTTTTTCATGTTTCGCAAATTTTCAAACCAAAATCGGGAATTCTGAGAAAATTTCAGTCTAGGCAGCTTTTGTAGGGAATTCAATTTCCTACAAAAATATGTTCAGGTAAATGGTGCTTCTCAACAATGATTTGTCGTTTTTATACCAAATTGGAGGTTAAGTCTGTAAAATCTAAACTAGCAATGATAGACCTCTAGACTTTAATATAAAAATCTGAAAAAATTACAGTAATTTTTTCACATTTCTTAAAAAGAAAATCAATAAGTTTTAAAAAAAAAAGTTCCGACTCAATTTGCTTAGAATTATAACGGTTCTTGGAATGTATGTATAAAATAATGTCAATAAGAAGTGGGTTATTTTTGTTATCGACTTTTAGACTGGTGTCACACATTACATCGTTTGAACATCTACGGATCGCGATCCATATGTAACGTCAAAGAGAATATATCAACAAGAGCCGTCACTCGTTATAAATGCAAGGGAAAAGATGGATGCCGTTTTCTTTCAGGGTTTCGGTAATTTTGTTTTCCTCAGTTGTGTAAATTCGATAGCTGGGAAATTTTTGTTTCGACTCTTGTGTTATTTCAGTTCTCGTCTATTTTATTTTACACATTTTGTTTTGATGAGACAATAACATATTTATATCGAAATTACCGAAACCCTGAAAGAAAACGGCATCCATCTTGTTCGTTGCTTTCATGACGAGTGGTGGCTCTTGTTGATATATTATCTTTGCTAACGAGGGTAAATTAGATTAGTTTGAATGGCATACTACACATTGAGTATGGATGTAATAGCCATGGATCACGTCAATATGGATGTAACGTCTGACACTTCTCTTATGCAAACAGCCCAAAAGCTTAAGGGTCGAATACATAAAGCTTTGTTAACCTCGCCTGACATTTGCTACCTCAAAACTTTGCGTCCAACTTCAGAGGTATGCTACAATGAACGTCTTGACGCTTCTCTTTTATACATTTGTTTTCGTTATTTTTTTCTTTGCATTCGTAGTGTTTTAGTTAATTTATCAATTTAATAGAGAGAAAATGAATTAATTATTATTTTCTCCAACATTTTATTCTTTAATTGAAGCAAAGTCATCAACAACTGATTGTCAAAGCAAGCAAAATTTGAGAGTTTGCCAAATTTCAACCTCGCTTCAACTTTGAGGTCTCCAATTTGCCATGCTTGGTTTAAATACGTATACTGAACTTTCCTGTCAAAGTCAAAGTTTGAGGTAAAGCCAAAATAAAGTTTTATGTAACTGACCCATTAGCCCCTGTTATGGAATTGACGTTTTTCGATTTTCATATAATCGAAATTTTTGCAAACATGTCATGAAAACTAGTTTTCACATATACAGTTTTATATCTCCGGGGTGGTTTCAACCCCTAAAGCCACCCCCTGGCTGCGCCCCTGTCCTTAGGGCATAAATTTGTCTTGATCTTTTATGATCCCATTGCGGCCAGGTTTCTTTGGATATCCGGCATCCTGGAGATTGCAGCCATCTTCGTTGGCTTGGTGGAGTGTGTACTCCTTCAGCATTAGCTTGCATGTGGCAAACGGCATACCCAAGTGCTCTTTATCCCGAAGAACCTGCTTGGTCGCACCCTGCCTCGCAAGTTCGTCTGCCCTACAATTTCCCTCAATGTCCCTAAACCCCAGGAGCCATGTGAGGTTCACGCGGTTCTGTTGGGCCATCTCTTGTAGAGATCGACAACAGCTGAGCGTCAGTTCAGAGTAAACCACCCTCGGAGAGAGACCCCATCCTTTGCCAATGGCCCCCGTGCAACAGTGCAAAGCGACTGAAGCCTATCTGGCCCTGTCCTCTACATTCCAGGACAGCTTCCTATCCAGGATAATCCCTACGTACTTAATAGAAAAGACTTAAACTAGTTCTATGCACTGGTAGAGCTGGAAAACTATCGACGGTATTTTCGATAGCATCGATGGTTTGGTTTTTGGCGATATATCGATTTTTTGGCGATAGTCGATAGTTTCGATAGTGTCAGTGCATTGAAAATTTGTGATGTGGATAATATTAAGTGACGCTGTGATCGTACTTATTTAGAAATTAACGCTCTAATTGTAATATATGTCATTTTTTAAGGCTGGTTTTCATTATGTCAAATGGTGTCAAATTCCATCGATTTTATCGAGATTTGGTTGCTTATTTCGATAGAGTCGATAAAAGTTGTCAAAATTTGACCTAGTTAACACCAGCCTTTACTTTGTTTGGCGCATATACATATAAATAATGTATGGATATGTTCGGAGTTGAAGTTCCTCTACACTTAACTTACGATAGTATACGATAGTTTCGAACTATCGATAGCATTTTTGCAACTATCAAAAATGGCGCCACTATCGATAGTTTTGCAGCTCTATGTACCGGTGGTCGGAGAATGAATGTTCATCAAGAATACGCCATTTTCTGAACCACTCATAAGCGCCTTCGCTGCAAATAGTGAGATCCATGACCCCCTGTGGGGTTTAGTGATAAACATAGGTTCGTTACCCACGTTGCAAACTACCAGGTTAGTTGTTAATAAATAGTCAAACAAAGACCCCCCTTGCATTGATACCGGAGCTCCCCACTATAACTGATGAGCATTAGGGTCAGTTCCGATAATAAGATGACCCAAAGAAAAATTTACCTCCCTCTGTGGAGGAGGTTCTTCGGCGTCGTAGGGCATATAGACCAACGCCACCGTCAGGCTGGTACTGTCGACTGTTAAACTGGCAGCTGTAAGAAAAAGGCGTTCAGCTCAGACTAAACCAAAATACAGGCTCTAACCCTGCCCCCCTCGCTAGCTCGGATAAGCTTAAAACCTTGGAAGAGGACCACATCTACGCTGCCTTTAGAAAGACGACTGATTAAAGCCGCCGAGGCTGCTTTAGATTTTTGCAGGTTTATCTGAAGCACCACCAACATGAGAGCCCTCAGACTTCCCTGCCACTGCCGTATAGTCGAGTTCTACTTCGTCTGAAGGCTTTTTTTTTCAACGACGAGTTGTTCCAAACACGATTTGGCGTGGCGGAGACCCCCCTATCTGTGGCAGTATCAACATTGGTGCGGTCAGGACTACCTGCTATCACCGTGACGTTGACGTCTTCCCGGTCCAGCAGGCTGTCTCCCATCTCCGAGCTGTTCACTGCTCCTTCGCCATTTGGCGTGGCATATACCATACTTTCCTGCGCACTGCGATGCCCGAGTCCTCCGGAGCAGCCGAAATGGCAGCGCGTTGAGCATTGCCACGGTATACGTGGATCACGATCTGACCCATGCCGTAGTGCACTCGTCCATTGCACCGTTTAAGGGACTCGAGTGCTTCCTTATTCAAGGTGAAGACCACCTGTCTATCAGGCCCTACCGCATCCTCAACCAGATTGACACTCCAGTCCTGCGTCGGGAGAGACGGGTTCATGATCCGCAGCATCCTGAGAACTCTCTTAGGATCAGCAGGGATGGCAGGAGTCCATGTCCTTGCCCTTGGCCGAGCCGGAATGTCCTTCCAGTCGACAACCTCGATTCTTGCCCCTGGGTAGATCTCACCCAGTCTGGCAGCTGCTGCCTTGTACAGTGCAACAGTTTTTGCATCCTCGCAAGCGAATACCTTGATTCGAGCCTGGTGCCATCCCGCACCAGAACCTACCGCCGTGGCACCCGGAGACTCATCCATAATATCAAGAAGGGCATTACCGATTGCGTTCCGGACGTACCGCCACTGGTTCTTAGGGTTGGCCCAGCTTTCGTTACATCGATCAATGACGCCTATGGGGATCCTGTCCTTGGTCACTTCAGCAAAGCTAAGTTTACCCACTCCGGGGGTGTTCTGCTGCCGCTTCGGATGAGGTTTTAAATCCCCGTCCGATCTCTGGCGTTAGAAGGGATTTCTGTTAACCTTCTTTGGCGCTTAATTGCTATGGAAGTTCGGTAACAGAGCTTCAGCTATCTCCACCGTCTTTCTGGCATTCGGCGATAGCGTCTCCTGTGAAGCTCCCTCGTATTTCTTCAGGATCCTTGCGGCCGCTCCTTTGTCCAAGTACCCAGAGCGACTGAGAGATGTCTTTTGGAGGTTTAGCATCAGCCGTTGTTGGCTTCACTGTGTTTGTACCGGTACTTGCTTTGGGGATTGCCCCCTTATTATCCAGAGCTAATCGACCTGTAGTTGCCATCGCTGTCGATCTCTCGGCTGATAAAGAAATGGAGTTTGTCCTCCGACATTGCGTTCTCGCTTGCTCCAGCATTTCCCTCCTCTGCTGTGCAGTATACATGGTTGTATCTTTAGTTTTAGGGTTTCTATTACTATTTTTCGTCTTGTTCGTACGACCCCTCGCCGGGCAAGTCCAGTTTAGGGTCAAGGGAAGAGTAAGGGGAATGTGTCGTCCGCCGCGGAAGAGCTTCATACCGTGGTAAGGCCATAGTTACTCTCCAGAGAGGCTTGGCTTCTCTCGTGTGGTAGTACCGGGCGGCGCTATGATCACAGCGTAGCCCTGTGGCTGTGAATTTATAAATCGTCAAAAACATTAATATGAGTGGTGATATGAATGGTGCTTTCTGAGGCAAGCCTGAACATTTCTTTTTTGGATCTCGTAAATTTTTTTCGATCGCTTCATTCAACCATAGTCAAACTTCCTCTTTCAGAATTTTGATATTGATGTCAAAACGTGTCTTTTTTAACCTTGCTCGGCAATCTTCCATGATAATTTTTCAGCGTACCTTTTTATAAAAGAAAATACCTATGCACCAACTAAAAGAAGTAAGATACCAACAAATATCAAAATCGTTTGGAACCAGTTCCGGCTTTTGAAACGGTTTCGGTTTTGTTCTTTTTCAGATCAAAATAACGGTTACGGTTTCGGTTTCGGTTTTGAAAAATTAATCGGTTACGTTAACGGTTTGAGTCCTTGGTTTGGACCGATCAGAAGAAATATGTGCGCCACAAAGCCTCAGCCAACTCGATGGCTAGCAAAGGTACTGGTGGCGGTCCAAACAGAACGCAACCCCTTTCCGACATCGAAGAGGCCATGAGAGTTACGTGGGGGGTGTGGAAGCCAAAAAGATTGGGCTCCCAAAACCAAAAAAGATGAAAAAGAAAATAAATATAGAAGAATGGGCCGCCCAGTAATTGGACGATTATCCTGGGGCGGAAAATCCTGGACTTTCTTTAATAACACCGTCTCCTCCTCCACCACCGACAGCTTCCGAGTCCCCGGAGAGCTAAAAGGGGCAGCGCAATGGCGATCTGATGCAGATGCACTGGAGGAAATGGCACGGTCACCCCCCTCCTCCACCGGCAGCTTGCGAGCCGCCGGAGAGTTCAAAAAAAGCGAAGGCAAGGCAAGGCGGTAACCAGCATTGTGGAACACAACAATGTTTAAAGAAAGCATTTTTAGGTAATGGAGAACCTGAAAATACAAAAACTTGAGGAAATACAATGCTGCTATGGAAGCTTTCTTAGCACATTTGAAAACTGATTAGCTGCCGTTACAACTATTTTAAAATGATTAGATTTTGTATGTGTTACTTACAATAGTACAAAACCCAATATTTTCTCATCAATTACTAACTTTTAAGGGGATAAGACATTTTTTTTTATTTTTTTATCATTATTTTGTATTTTTTTATATGTTTTGTTTGACATTGAATTATTTGAACTATTGTTGTTTTTAGTTTTGTTTGTGTACACAAATATAATCATTTAATTAATTTCAATAGTTTAATTATCTACTTTTTGACATGTAAAAACTATATACAGTGGCGGAAGATATAATAAGGACAAAATTTAAGATATTTTTATTCGTGGCATATACTTATAAATTTGAGCAGTTTGCATTAACTTTGAAATTTTTATTAATTTGATTTCTGTAATAGAATTGCCAAAAGCTTAAATGAACAATATTAGCTGACATCAATAAGTATATGCCACGAATAAATATATCTTAAATTTTGTCCTTATTATATCTTCCGCCACTGTATATAATCGGCTGTATAAAATAACATTATAAATTAATAATTAATTTTAATATATTAAAAACTAAACTCAAAAAACAAAAACTATTTTCTTTTCACATGAGCTAAGATTACTTTTGTATAAAAAAACACTCAACGCCCCAGACATATAATTTGAAAGATTATTTCCATTATTAATAATAATTATAATAAATAATAATAATAATAATAATAATTTGCTCTTATCGCTTATGCCACAGTGTAATATTGCGATGGCGTTATTGCAACGGGGTCCATGTCGGCAGTCTCCAGCACCTCATAGTCGTCTGTAGCTGTGTAAGCTTTAAAATGTAGGCACAGGTTGTGTAAGGCGCAGCATACATTAATAATTTTAGCAGCTTTTTCAGGCGAATGGTGCAACTCTCGCACCAAGAATACATCTGTTTTTCACCACCCCGTTTGTTCTCTCAATTATATTTCTACAAATTGAATTGGATTCCCCTTTTCCCGCATTCGTGGATGATTTTTTCTTGTGCCTCTTGTGAATGTATTACCGAGTTTAACTCTGGGAGCTTGTTCTTAGCTCCTACGAAATTGATGGCATTGTCACATACAGGTTTTGACAATGACCTCGCCTGCCGATGAAGCGCTTGAGGGCCCCAATGAGTGCCTCGGTGGTTAAGTCACTCACTAGCTCTAGGTGGACTGCCTTTGTGATGAAGCAAACGAACACCGCAATATAAGCCTTGTGCGGCCTTTTTCCACGATGTTTGTAAATCACTGACTAGGCCGCAATAATCTACACCGCTGTTTATGAATGGTCGAGATGGTGTGACCCTTGAGGAAGGCAGGTTTCCCATGATCTGAATGAGTAGTTCTGGCTTTGCCTTGCTGCATGTGACAAATCGATGCACTGTTGCTCGTGCCATGATTTTTCCTTTTATGGCCCAAAATCGTTGTCGCATCATTCCCTTATGTACCATTTCGAACATCAATTTTGTAATGTTATCGTTGTATGGTAGAAGAAGTTGGAGTTTTCAGTCGTATGCCAATAATGAAGCCTCTAGTCTCCCTCCAACCCGTAGCAATCCCTTGTCATCCAAAAATGGTGCGAGGTTCGACAATTTGCTAGGCCGCTGGAGCTCCTTATGATGTTTCAATTGCTTGATTTCTTCCTTAAAGTCTGCCACTTGTATTTCTTTGACGATGTGCATTAGTGCTAGCTCCAGTTCTGCTGTGGTTAAGCTTCGTGATGGCCTTCGTATATGCCTTGAGATCTGGAGTGTTTTTAACTCTTCAAGATCTGATCTGAAAGTGAGCCATCTTGTATGTAGCTCTGCTGGAAGCGCCTGATCCCAATCTAATTTTAGCTCCCATAGCTCTTGTATGAGTATTTTGGCCGTTACCACGATTGGAGACAGTATTCCTAATGGGTCGAAGAGTCTTGCTAGGTCTGACGTGACCGAGCGTTTTGTTATCCTTTTTACTTCTTCTATGTTGACCTTGACAGCTAAATGGTCCGGTTTTGGGAGCCAAGTGAGCCTAAATGTTTTGACGGCGGAAGTCCTTGTGTTTTCCAAGTCCAGATTAACCTATAGATCTCCTTCTGCTATATTTTGGAGTAGTTGAGGGTGTTTGGCCCTCCATTTTCGTAGTTTAAAGCCGTTTTCCTTCATGACCTTTATTAGTTGTTCTTGTATGAGCATTACTGGGGATATATTGTCTGCTCCGCTGTCGTTTAGAAATTGAGAGGCTAGCGCATATCGAGAAGCATTTTCGGTGGCAATTTGTTGCAGACATTTCGTAGCTAGATATGGTGCTGACCTAGTTCCATATGTGACCGTGTTTACCTGATAATATGTTATTGGCATGTTGGCATCCTTTCGTCAAATTATCAGTTGAAACGACCGATCTTGTGGTGCTATTAAGATTTGACGGTACATTTTTTCGACATCAGTGGCGAACCTTGCGTCAAATACCACGCGGAGTTTTGTGGTTGTGCTCTCTGGTCTCTGTTTACAGTGATGAGGTGTGAAATAGTTTGGCGTAGTAATCGTATCTGCTGATATTTTCGTCATGTGCCCCATGGCCTCATACTCGTTCATGATTTTGGCGTGCTCCTCACACCTTTCCTCGTCCATAGATAATGACTTCTTGTTGCCTTTTACCTCTTCCAGTTCCCAGAGTTTCGAGATAGAGGTTTCTAGGGATTCGTCTGCCAAGCACATTCCACAGGATGTATCTTTTGGGCTTCCTTCGTTGAGTCTGCCAGACACAATCCATCCGAGTGCAGTATTTTACATTATTGGTAGATGCGGGGATAGCGATTGAAGTTTGGAACCGCTAACTGGATATTCCTTGGTAGTGACCATTTTTCAGGAATAATGAGCGCTTCAATACGTGCTGTTAAGCTCGTGTTTCTGGAATGTAAGGCAACGTTCACTCTATGTTGTGTTTTTGTGCTAGTTGCCCCGATGCCGGTTATGTTGACATGTGGTTTTCAGTGGTAGCCCAAGCCGTTTTACCAGGCGTTCTGTTATGAAGTTTACCTGTGACCCTGAGTCTAATAAAGCGCGGCATTCAACTTCTGTGGCGTCCGTTTTGATTAAAACTACTGCTGTGCTCAATAGGACGTATGAATTCGGTCCCCCTTTGTCCGTCGCGGTGGGTGAATCTTCTTCAGAATTTCGTGATGCGGTGGATGTTGCGGAGGCAGCTTCTGACATCCTTTTTTTGGTCACTTCCGCTGTTGCTGCTGATGTGCTCCCGGTTTTGGGCTCACCCTCACGATTCAGGCTTGGCCTTGATGAGTTTCTGCTAGTTTCCACGTGCAAAAGTGAATGATTCTTGTTGCATTTTATGCATGCTCTTGGCTTTCAAACCTTTGAGGAATCTCCGGGTCTCAGGCAGTTTACGCATAATTTTTGTCTTTGGGCATAATTGAGCTGTTCATTTGGTGTCATCCTTTGAGTTTCGTGGCACCGGAATAATGGGTGACTTCCATTGTGACAGATTGAGCAGGAGGGTTCTCGTTCCTTTGGTGCGATGGCGGAAGCACATGTTTTTGAAACAAATTTTTCCTTCTGACCCATTGCTTCCATTGATTGAAAGCGGGTTTCAAGGAAGTCGAGGAAGTTGTTTAGTCCCTGAACTTCCTTTGGGTTTGCAATTAACCGTTCGTACAAAATGTGCGTTCCCTGATCCAATTTTTTTACGAGCATATGTATTAAGATGTGTGGATGTAGGGATCCCCATGTCTTGTAATGCATGCAAGCATTCCTTTGTTACATGGTGTAACCTTTTTATTGACGTGGACGTAGCTGTAATTACTGGTTGTTCCAGTAGTTGGTTCATGATGGATGCTACAAGAACCCGTTTGTTGTTATATCGGTTTTGCAACAGCTTCCATGCCGTTTCGTAATTTTCGGCGGTGGCTGATAGGTGGCCTATTAGCTGTTCGGCCTCCCCACTTAGGTTCGATTTTAGGTAAAATATTTTTTGAACTGTGGGAATCGGTTGATTATCTACCAGTTGGGAGAAGAGTTCGAAAAACGATATCCATTTTAAATATTCTCCATTGAATTTGGGGATTGTGATTTTCGGAAGATGAATGGTTTTGTTTTTAACCATTTCCCCATTTTGCTCTGACGTATTTGTCGTCGTTTTGAAGTTTGCATAGGCTGCCGCTTCGACAGCTGTGTATGCTTCCATGTCGTACCCATCCGTTGTTGGGTCAATGCTGCTTCCCCTATCGAGAAGTGCAGTTCTTGAATCTGCTCCCATAGTTTTTCTTTAAGCCTCATGTTGGCCGCCGTGGGGTCCATCGCGAGGAGTCGTTTTAGTGAGGCGATCATAACATTTTGCCTTCTGATAGCTGAATTGATCGAGGACACTGCTTGAGGGCCGGCTTTGGGTTTGTCAAGACTTTTCGTTTCCTTTTCCTCTGTTTAAATTTGAAGAGGCTGCGTTTCTTTTCCCTCTGTGTGAGTTTTGGGAGGTTCCGTCATGCCGGACTCCATTACCTCCTTGTATTTCGATGTCAACTCGGATATTTTGTTGTAATATCCGGTGGTGAAATATTGGTGGCTGAGATCCACATCTGCGAAGCAACGGATTTTATTGTCCGTTACCTCAAATTCAGCCCATACTATATCTAAGCGTTCGAGGCGCTCTTTGTAGTATTCAGGCGTTTTCCTCGCTGCTGAGTCCTTTTTGAAGTTTGGGATTATTGTTTCAATCAGCTCTCCCGTTGATCTTTGGGAGGCTGTCAATGAATCCATTGTGGCCATATCGAAATTGATTCCGAGAATTTGACGATATTGGTCAAGTGGAGTGGCAAGATTGAGGGTGAGTCAGAAGTTCGTGGCACTGTGTCCAGAGGCTGCTGGCGTTGTCGCTCAAGTGGTTGCCTGTTCGAGATTATCAAATGGCTGGGTTACCCAATGTTTGGTATTGTAAATTGAGGGGTCACCAAATTTTTGGAGCAGCTGATTTGCCGTCCTGATGAAAGAATTGGATGGAGAGGCTTAGGTGCCAATCCACGTACCGATAAATAGAACTCGAGGTGGTCGCACCAAGAGCTCGGGTTGTATGGTGGGTTAGTCAAGGCAATAGCACCAAGACTTGTGGGCAATAACGTCAGGCACTTGAACCTGGTTATTCTGGAGATGGGAGAAATGGCGATGGAAGCAGTTGCGCTTAAAGGAGTGAATCAAAGCTGGTTTGCTGGTCATACATTTCTCAATTTTTATTTCTAATTTTATGGCTTATATACTAATTAGGTCTTACATTTACGCTGAATAGTGCATTGGTCTTGACTTTGGTAATACTAGGTAACTAGTCAGCAGTCTATCGTTCTAGGTCGTCAGTAAGTAAAATTGCTGACCACCGTACTAGGACGTCAGCTGTCGCAACTGCTGACACCAGCAATCGCAGTGCTGACGCCGGCAATGGCGCACTTACTAAGGGCCGTGAACGTTGAAATGACGCAATCACTATTCAGCGCTTTTGCTTGTTCTAGAATTTCATGCATACAAATATGCCTGTGTCTGCATATTTGGACATAAATGAACAGATGTGAAGTTTCGAAAATTATAAAATCAAAAAATTAAGTATGGGGATTGATAAACATGGTTAAGCTGAGTATTCCTGTGAATTTTTATTTATTAATGATGAAAGTTCATATTATGCATTTTTGAAATTGCAATTACTGAGGAAATTAAAGGGAATCAAAATACTTATCGAGGTATAAAAACATTTGAAATCGGTTTAAGTAGTTTTTAAGTAATTTCAATCTAAAAAATGCAGAATAAAGTTTGAGCTTCAATAACTCTTGTTGTTGTTGTTTACATTCATTAACTCGTATAAAGGCAGCTTTTCATAGCTATTACGTAAAAAAAAAAAAAAAATATCCATATGTTTTCACTCCACCTTATTACACATACATAGTCCATAGTAGTAAATTTCAGTTGAAATATAAAAAATCCCGAAGGCAAATCCCGAGCAAATTCTATTTTGACGTATCCGTCGTATCTGGCGTTACGCATACAAACACCCGCAGTCGACTTTGCTGTCACTTATTTCGACGTACTGATGGACTGCTGAACGCTTAACAACTTATAGCCTGTTCATGCTGCGCCAGCACTATGCGTTTTAGCATTAAGCCCAAAACGCAGAATTTATTCTGTCATTTTTCATACAAATTCTGACACCAAAAGCTACTAAATGCTACAATGTTTTCGCATTAACATTATTAATCCACATGTACACCCTGTGTTCTACTACGAAATAATCTTTTCGAACTTGAAAAAGTTCCATCACTAGTGACTTTTTCTTTACATTCTTCCATTCTCTGCCTTTCGTAAAAAATGGAAAAATTTATTTTGTTGAAAAACAATATAAATAGACCAAATGAATAAAAAAAGTTCGAATTCTTGGAAACATGCTCATAACCTGCAACCGTCAGCTAAATGCATTAGAAATGCGGCAGCATGAACGTATCTTTGAAATATATATCCGAAAATGGTAAACGCGGCATTTAAAATTGAGCATGAACACTACATTACAAGCAAGACATTTAAACTGTAGTATCCCTTACGGTTATAAAACAGGTGTGGATTTTGCGCGGGTGCGATGATTCGTACATGAGTGCCACCAATGCAGCCCACAACGCCAGAAATACCATGCTTTATATAAAACTGCATGGCAATTTTCCTTTTTTCCTCGGCCGTGTCACACACCTTTATCCACTCGGGACACATAGGAGGCAGTGCGAACTGCTTTTTTGCTGGCACCAATGCATTACTCAGAACTTCCAGCAAATACTTAAAGGCGTCCTTATTGACTCCATAAAACTTTAAAAACTTACAAAAAAGTAGAACAATTTGATATTATTTAGTAAATTTCAGTTGAAATATAAAAAATCCCGAAGGCTTTCTCATCAGTTTCTAAAGCTTTTGGGTGTGCTGAATCCGAATCTGAAGCCAGATTTTTCGGTCATCCTAGACTTTTTGTATTTTGAGTAGAGGTTGGTAATAAAAAATTAAAATTTTTGTTTAAATAGCTTACTATACCCCAATTTCTTGTACTTTGGAACATTTTTGTGCCGCCAAATATGAAAACCAAAACTAAACTATGGTTTCTTGAAATTATTAAAAAAAATTTTAGTTTTAGAAACCGTTGAGAACACCCGTCGGGTTTGCAAACTGTTGTTGCACTGTGTTATTTTTCAATCAAAATTAAAAAAAAAAAATACCTTATATTTTTATCGAAATTTATTGAACATCGAAAAATGACTTTTATTTTCCAATCGAAATAAAAATTTACTTTATTTATTAAAAATAAAATCGTTAAAAAAATCTTACCTCAAAAGCCAAAAACTATTTGCTCCGCCTTTGTATTCCTGTTCAAAATGGTCACGTAGGTCGCTACTTTTCCAAATGAAGGAATCGTGGCATGCACCAGGGTGCGAAGCGTCGACATACCTGATCTTCAGTTCATGATCGCAAAGCTAAAAGGACACATGTACTAATGTTATTTTGAAACAATTAAGACCACAAAGACTCAAGCAGGAAAAAGAATCAGTCCGCCAATACGTCAGTTGCGTAACGTACGTCAATTTTAGAGCAAATTCTATTTTGACGTATCCGTCGTATCTGGCGTTACGCATACAAACACCCGCAGTCGACTTTGCTGTCAGTTATTTCGACGTACTGATGGACTGATTCTGCTGAACGCTTAACAACTTATAGCCTGTTCATGCTGCGCCAACACTATGCGTTTTAGCATTAAGCCGAAACGCAGAATTTATTCTGCCATTTTTCATACAAGTTCTGACACCAAAAGCTACTAAATGCTACAATGTTTTCGCATTAACATTATTAATCCACATGTACACCCTGTGTTCTGCTACGAAATAATCTTTTCGAACTTGAAAAAGTTCCATCACTAGTGACTTTTTCTTTACATTCTTCCATTCTCTGCCTTTCGTAAAAAATGGAAAAATTTATTTTGTTGAAAAACTAGCAAATTCGCGCGCGTGTGTTCAAATAAAATTAAAAAAAGTGAAACTACGATTAAAGTGATGCTTGTGAAACAATATAAATAGACCAAATGAATAAAAAAAGTTCGAATTCTTGGAAACATGCTCATAACCTGCAACCGTCAGCTAAATGCATTAGAAATGCGGCAGCATGAATGTATCTTTGAAATATATATCCGAAAATGGCAAACGCGGCATTTAAAATTGAGCATGAACACTACATTACAAGCAAGACATTTAAACTGTAGTATCCCTTACGGTTATAAAAAAAAAAAAAAAAAAAACTAATGGCGGCGATATACCAACAGGTTATCATAACCTCTAACGAGATTTTTAGCCGAGCTTCTCTTTCCAACTTGTGGTGTGTTGCTTTTGAGTTTTTTCCTACAAGTTGGCGGGACCTACAGTTTTTTTGCCGACTCCGAACGGCACTTGCAAAGCAAATGAATTTTTTGCTGAGAAGCTTCTCATGGCAGAAATACACCCGGAGAGTTTGCCAAACTACTGCCGAGGGGCGACCCCGTTTAGAAAAATTCTTTTTCTAAATAATTTTTGATGTTACTTTTGCCGGGCATCGAACCGCCACGACTTGGTGTAGAAGGCCGAACACTTAACCGCTACACCACGGCGGCCGCGGTTATAAAACAGGTGTGGATTTTGCGCGGGTGCGATGATTCGTACATGAGTGCCACCAATGCAGCCCACAACGCCAGAAATACCATGCTTTATATAAAACTGCATGGCAATTTTCCTTTTTTCCTCGGCCGTGTCACACACCTTTATCCACTCGGGACACATAGGAGGTAGTGCGAACTGCTTTTTTGCTGGCACCAATGCATTACTCAGAACCTCCAGCAAATACTTAAAGGCGTCCTTATTGACTCCATAAAACTTTAAAAACTTACAAAAAAGTAGAACAGTTTGATATTATTTACAGTATCTTATAAGCAGAGCTCGGAATTTTATGTTTTTTCAATATGCTGAAAATATGCAAAAAAATATTTAAAAATATGTACAAAATATTCAAAACTTATGTTCTACGTAAGGAATAATATAATAAGCTTTTGTTTCGTGTTTATATCAGCTTATATATCTCTGTCAACGTGAGATAGGATATATCTATTTTTTGAGTCAAAATATTATTACCAGGATATTACATACCGTATGACCTTAGGTTAGGCTATTTTGGCTGCCCCTCTGCATGAGAGATAAACTCACTTGAGCCGGCTGGCCCATTTAGTCTCTAGCCCTTCCTTCTCTAAAACGCTGAAGCATTTCGAAGCAATCATTCAGACAATTTAAGGATGGGGTCCGGGGCTAGCGGCCCCACGGCCCCCTAGAGATTTTATTGGTCGAATTTTCGATCACAAGCGATACTAGTTCCAATTAATGAGCCTAGGGAGGGGCGCCCCTGCGCGCTAATGATGTGCTAACTCGATGGTTGATCTACTGATATGATGCCTCTCACTTCTCATTACCCATCTTCTCCTTCCTTACGGATGGAGGAATGACATGACCTAGAATGTTCCAAAACCAAATCGCTACCACTACAGTCGGCCAAGGCGTGTCAATTTCGGCATCATTTTTAACAACAACGCTTGAGGTTGATGGCAAACCTTTCTCGCTCCTAATTAATGCGAGGCCAAGTCTGTCTGGACACCTCACATGTAGGATCCAGTTCCCACCTCGTATTAGCCTTTTCGGCGAAAACCGACAGAAGCTTGTATCTACTCGTAGCAAGAGGAGTAGAAATACTTATGTGGTGCAGAAATATCTGGTACACCACTATGGCCCGGGAGCCGCATAACTGTTGTCGTGCATCTCGAGGCTAGGTCATTTACCGACTGTCTTCACTCGATTGCTACCTCTTGATGTTGCCTTGAAGAGAATTGATAGTCGACTGACTGTCAGAGTGAATTTGGTTCGAAAGAAAATGCATTGGCTTCAGAGTGTGTGCCGCTACCAAAGTTGCCATCCATTTTGGAGCCATCCGTGAAGATCGATGTGGCCTTCGGGTCCAGAGTTTGTACGTTCTCTCATTCGTGCGTCTCAGTGATCCTTTATGGAGAATTTGTTGTCTAGAGAAAAGGTCGGAGTGGTGTAGTAAGTTTCCGTGTATGGTCTCCAGAATATTAGTCTATCCGAATGTGGTGTCGTTCCATGTCGAGACCGCATTGAGTCCTATCGGGTTGCATCTGGCCTGCGTGGAGGGAAGTACGCCGGTAACAAGCAAGCCATCAGACAAATACACTCTACCCATCCTGCATACATTAAGGATTATTTCGAGTGCTAGGTACCATACCGTGAAACCGTAGGAGAGTACCGGTCGATCGGTGACGACCGCGGTGTACAGCCAATACCTTTTTCCCACTTTAGAGCAGGTTCAGGCGAAAATGTAACTGAGGTTGTGTTAGTGATAGAGCAGTCATCGCACCAATAAAATTATGTTATCTGTTTATGCTTCCTTAGCTCACTAGCTTCACAGAGGCAACAGCGTATGTTGTTGAGTCGTTGTTCCAAGTGAGTGATAACCGAAATGCGTTGATTGGTTAGTTCTATCATAGCGCTCTCACAAGCGCAGCAACAATTTCATTGTTCGAGAGGCCAAACGAAGAGCGTAACAAACTGTGTGAACTTGGTTCTCAGAATTTTGGACAATTGTCCCACTAGGTGCCTAGGCCTACTTTAGAGACAAAAAGAGCAGTAACAGCTTTCCTGGATCTCTCCTCGACATACCTGTTCCAGGTTAGGTTGCTGTCTAGAATTACGATATTTACCTTCGATTGGGAGTTGAGTCTCACTCCATTTAAGAGTGTACTGGTACTTTGTATCGTCTGGTATTATCAGGATTAACATTGACTCCACTCTCTATCTTAACCACTCCTCCTCAAAGTGTAGTGCGGAGTAGCTCTCAAAAAGTTGGAGATATTCACCGGTTGCCGTTAGAGATATATCATCAGGATAGGCGATGACATGGCAACCGGTTCTTTTCAATTTTATAAGAAAGGTGCTATCCGTTAGGTTCCATAGTAGTGGGGATAAGACTCACCTTGAGGGGTGCCCCTAAAGGCGTATTTCACTTTGGTATGCACCGTAAGCTCTGCCTTCTTTGGCCTGGACAAACAAGCGAAAAGGGAGTCTGGCGGTGAACCAGGATAAAAAGAATCGCCGCAGCTGCACCTTGATAGTCAGTCTTGATAGTTACAAACCAGAAACTTTGCCCGATTTCGTCTATTTGCGAACCAGCTACAACGGCCTGGACTGAGATAGAAGAGGGATAGAGCAGGTAGAGGATAACTTGAACCTTCTTTGTATAATAACAATAACGATAAATGATGATGAAGTGAAACCGATGCAATATTCACAAAAAACTCAACAAATATGTCAAAAATATGTAAAAAATATGCTAAAAATATTCCAAATTTATGAAAATATGCAAAAAAGATGCAAATATGTAAAACATACTAGCTAAAAAACAAATCTATTTTTGACATAACTAACTTACAATTTGGTCCGAGATTTCTATGATGACTTGTTTACGCTCCACCTCCTCTGCGACCAACCGAAATGCTATCGAATGCATTTGTGACCTAGAATAAGAAATAGATTATGGTATCACATGCGTTAACAGTGAAGGGTGATAGCTATATCAACTAGTATACAGAAATTAGGTGCTCATTAGGTGCCATAATACGAATTAGGGTGCTCAGCCTTAAGCTGGCAGAACATCGTTTTTTTCTAAAAAGTTGAGAAGCACCCTAATTCGGATTATGGCACATCATGAGCACCTTTCGAGCATCTAATTTCTGTATACTCAGGGCCGTCGACAGGATTTCCGGGCCTGGGGGGATCGAAATTTCCGGGCCCCCTATATGAAGTATTTTTTTTTTAGTGAACTCATTTTTTATTTAAAAGTAATACATGTATACAAGAAGGTTTTATACATATGTGGCTAAACTTATAAATTAACTTTTCTTGATTTTTTGGCGGCGAAATTCCGAATTAAAGCATTGTAGTCTAGTTGCCTTGCTAAACGAGATTCTATACAAAGAGTAGCTAGCCCAGAAACACGATCTTGTGCAGAGCACGAGCGCTGAAAGTTCTTTATCCTCGTAAGAACACTAAATGAGCGCTCAGCACCAGCAACTGTGACAGGTATTGTGCAAAATAAACGCAGCGCGATACAAATATTTGGAAAAAGCGTTTGTAAATCCTGAGAAAAAATTGCATTCAACAAATTGAATGGTGTAAGGGCTATTTCAAAATTAGTTTCGTATGGATTATTTCATCTTCTAAACCCTTTTTAACGTCAAATTCATGTACTTTCACAAAAATCGTAGCATAATTTCGAAGTTCGTCTTCTTCCATCGTTGGGAATTGCCATAAAAAAGCAAATGTTGTATTCAGCTTTTTCATGCCTTCAAATCGACGAGAAATTCCTGAAATCACTGAATCCACTATGACTAAAAATGTGTTCCTTTTGAAATCAGTTATGGCATCTCGTTGATGTTCATCTGAAGATATTCGGAGTCTGTTCTTTCTGGTTAAAGGGAAGGATGTTGAAACATCTAATCCGCTGGCTACGTTCTCACATTCACGCAAAATGCTGTCCCATTGGTTACGAATGACTTGTAAATCTGAGAGTAAGCTGTCAAGATTTTTTACTTCAATATCGACAGTGACGTCTGTGCCTTGTAGAATAACGCTTCTTTCATTGATGGAGCTCAAAATCTTGCACCAAATCGACGACATGAGGATACACTCAAACTTGGTTATGTACATTAGGACTCCGTTTATATCACTCCTAGTTTCTGTAGTCAAATCGAATTTAGTTAATTCTTCTAGAGCGTTTTGCAATCCTTTGAGATGTTTTGCAAAGGGTTTGACTGCGTCGATTCTTGCAGACCATCTTGTGTCTGAGAGTTTGTGAAGTGAACCTGGTACATGTTTTTTGAGAATTTCCCAATGTTTTGCACTACTGCTGAATATGTTAAAACACTTTTGAACCAGCAGCTACGACACCGCACAAGTTCAGACTGTGAGCGGCGCAGGGCGAATAAACGGCTTTCGGATTTTTCTTGATAATATGACTTTGTGCACCATTAATTTCACCTTTCATGTTACTACCGTTGTCATATCCCTGCGCACAACATTCTTTCAAAGGAATGTTATATTTTTCCAGAGTATCACAAATCAAATTGGCGATTTCTGCTCCAGTTTTTTTAGTGTAATCGACGAAACACAGAAATCGTTCTTGGATAGTAAAAGTCTTTTTCAAAGAGTTAAAATTAAGGTATCGCAAAACAAAAGTGTTTTGCTCGTCATTACTCGTATCGGTCGTAGCATCGACGATAATAGAAAAGTATTTGGCCTTCTTTCTTTCTTCTAATATTACTGAAATTACGTGTTGAGCACAAATATCTATGAACTCATTCTGAATAGATGCAGAAAGATAATGCACTTGGAGACGTTTGTGTTCTTGTTGAGCGAATCTAACTTTTTCCAAATGCTCGCGAAGTATTGGATCGTAATAGCTGATGTGCTCCAGGATACCCAAAAAATTACCGTTGTTTGGTTCTCCTACAAGATTGCTTCCACCTCGCAAAGCTAATCCTCTTTCACCAAGGAAAATAATGGTGTGCAGAATCCGCTGTAAGATTTCTTGCCATTTTTTAGTTTTGCTGATAATATGCTCATCAAGAAGTGTATCAAGTGAGCTGTCATTCTGGATACGACGTTGCGTTGAGCGCCATTGAAGGAAGCACTGAACGTGATCGGGGTTTCTTTCGTGTCCTGGCAGTTTGTCATACCATTTTTTCCATGATTGATGTTTCGAATATCCTTCTGGACTACAAAGCTTAGAACTATTTAGCTTATTAGTATTTAGTAATCGACAAGGTAAACAGTAAAATGCATCCATGCTGCTACTCCATACCAACCAATCGCGATTGACGATTTCACCATTAGGGAAGGTTATGTATAGGAGCGAGAGCGGAAATGGCTCATTTAATCGATCACGTGGAAAAAAAGCAGGCATTTTCGCGTGACCACGACGAACGACTTCGTTTACTATATCGGGCGGCACAAACTCGGTTTTTAAGGTTCCAATATCGTAATCGTAGAGATAGTGTTGATCGTTTTGTGATGCGTCTGGTGAATTTGTTTTTATAGCCTTATCTTCTCCGTCAGAAATTGGCTCTTTTTCAATTATTTCTGTAGAACAGTCTTTAGAGTTAATGGTTTTTTCGGGATTCTCAGTTTTTCTCATAGCTTCAGTTATATTTCCCGAAGAATCGGAAGCGCTTATATTAACACTGGAACTGGCTGTAGAAGTCATAAGCTGCAAATCTCTCTCAGGTGTTTGGTCGTGGCTAATATCAGTAGTATTATTCTGTGTTTCGTCGATTTTCCCGGCATTTGAGTTGCCGAAACTAAATCCAAAAAGGGTTATGGCGATACATTATGAGTTCAGACTGAAAATGTTAGTTAATTTAACAAACAATCAATAAATACAGTATAATGTGGGTTTGAGCCTAAATTTTAAATTTTTTTGTACTACATACATGACCAAACCAAATATGGTTTCAAATTTAAACTAGACCAGTTTTCAAGAAAATTCGTTAAGTGAATAGGGTTTAAATTTTAAACCAGTAATTTTTTAACAATTTTTTAAAGAAAAAATAATATTTTGTCCGTTGGCTGGGACTCGAACCAAGACTCCCCGCAGCATGCCGGTCTGCTCTACCACTGAGCTACATCGCACAAATAAATTTTGTGGGCAAAATCCAATCTTGAATAAGCTTTCAAAAATAAATGAAAACAAAACAAAAATTTTAAACAAAAAAGTTTTAATTTTAAACCGAAAAGTTTTAATTTTAAACCGAAAAAATAAATAAAAAAATTAAAATATTCCAAAAAAGGTTTAAAAAAATCGCTTAAACTTTAGGCGGGCTTAAAATTTAGGCTCATTTTTTAACCGTGTAGTTGGCCACTCATATTTACTTCATACTTCAAAAAATTATTTCTGTCATAATAAGTATAAAGAATAACGATACTAAAAAATGATTTCTATAATTATGGAGATATTGCAAAATCAATTAATAAATTTATAGAAAAGTGGGCGGTGTCACGGTATATAAAATTTTCATTTGACAATTTCTGAATGTATTTAGATATACATATGTAAGCTTTAATAAAGATTTGCACAATTAAAGAAAATTAAGCTGGGTGGGGCACTTACCTGGTTTATAAATAAATCAAATAAAAATAATTTCAATTTCACTTTCTGCTTAAGTTCTGTCTTCACTCACTAAAAACACACTAATTACTCCACTTGCAGCATACTGAGCTGATAAACACACTCAATTAATTTTCCTTAAAAAATCAAATTTCCAAGGAAATCTAAGTTTGAATTCTAAACTATCAAAAATATGATGCTGAAATATCACGGAATTTATGTACACGGTTGCCAAAGGCCTAAAAGAGAAGATTACCAAGCTGTTGAAAAAAAACCCAAAAAATTACCAAGATGTTCAAAACGCAGGTTCATTGTGTTAACAAAGAAAATAACAATTTAAAAAATATATTTTACTTCGTATGCTTCACATATCAGCTTTTAACTTTAATTCAACGATATCGGCATTACAACATAAAATAACTTTTTTCAAATTATAAACACATCTGCACTATGAAAACTGTTAAATAATTGGAGACACTTCTTTCTAGCGTCACATATTTTTCTGTCAAAATACAAAATTATATGCCCTTTTTATTCAAAGCCGTCTCATACTTGCTACGAAAAAGTTTCAATGCAAGAGCAAAAACAAACTTGACAAGCGAGTAAAATTCTTAGCAATCATATGCAAAGATTCTTAACTCGAAGCGACTTATTCTTAATGAATTTCAAAAAACTCCATATTTTCAAATAAGGGTTTTTGGTTCGTTAAGGATACATTTGTAGTTCAGCTTTATGGTATTGATAGTATGAAATTCAAAATTATTTCGTAACCTAGTTTTAAATAAGCTTAGCTCGAAAAATTTCCGTTCCGCAGTAGCTGAGCTGTGTGAAAAGATTATTAAATAAACGACAAAAAAACCACCTACTTTGGTACTTAATTACAGAATTTGGCAACAGTGTGCGATATGATTCGAAATAACGACGAAGCTAGTTTGTGCACTTTTTATCTTGTTTATCTTATTTTATCTGTTTAGTTTATATATTTACCGGAAACAAAGTAAAAAAAAGCGTAGACACAAACTACGGTCGGAAACTCGGATAGATTGTATGGTTGCTATTGGAATAAAAAGTCATTGTATGGTGAGAATATTCAAATATTGCGTGGTGAAATTGCGATTTATAGGGCAAGCATGAACGAATATGGGACAAGTGTTGTACAAAAATAATCGAATTATGCGGCGCTGTTAATTTTTTCCGAGTTATTCAAATTCCCGGGCCCCTAAAAAATGCCGGGCCTGGGGGGTTTCCCCCCCGCCCCCCCCTCTTGGCGGCCCTGTGTATACTCATTTTTGATGTAGCTATCACCCTTCACTGTTAACGCACAGTGTTCTGCTAGCTTAAGCCTTAAGCTAGCAGAACATCGATTTTTGGGAAAAGTTGACGAGCACCTTTTGTGGGAAAACCAGCCAATATTTCACACATATCGCTAAGTGGCTCAGTGGAGCAATAGTTGTTTACTTAATGGGTAAGTGCTCTGTGTGAATGGTGGCGTTAACTCCCCCACCTCTAAGTCGAAGCGTCCCGTCTTCGAATATGTAGCTGTAAGGTTAACAAGGTTAAATTTAGTACTAAAAATTTTTTACTACTTTTTTGTTAGGGACTTGAAAAATTAATTGGATAATTTAACTTTTCTTCAATGGCTTTGGGTCCAAGAAGAAAAATAAGTCTATTAAGCTGTGCCCTATATTCTGTTCTGTTTTTGGACGCAGTATTTCCATTAAAAAAGTAGTAGATTTAGGGTAAAGCGTATTAAGTAGTAAATTTTACTGCTATCGTATTATACCCCTTTTACATTATTCAAGTCTTGAATTCAATTCTGCCGCGACATAGGCGAAGGGAGTGAGAAGCGAGGGGAAGAGTATACTTGAAAGCGTACCATCAACTCGTTTCAAGTTTTTCTTGCTATCTCTTTCACTCCTCCTTGCACCCCCATATTTTGTTTCATAATTGCTTTCAAGAAAAATTGACAAGTGTAGACACGAATAGAAAACACAAAAGAGAACGCCAGCAGAGTTGAAAGCAATACTTGACAAATGTAAAACCGGAGTTAGGATTCGAGCCGCACCTGTTTGCGCGCGCAAAATTTTAGCCGTCCGAACCATGTGGATGGTGTGTTCCCTGGGTGGCCTGGGTAACCTGAAGTTGCTGGATTGGGGATAGGATTAACTAGCAATGATCGCCAGCTGCTACTAACATGAATTCTGGAGAACAAAGTGTGATTAAATTTGACGTTGCTCTCATTCGAAAGCAGAGTATAATGTCAAACAGAAAAATATTTGACCGACATGAAAACTTTTTGAAAAAAAAGATTGATTAATTAACTTTTGTATTAAATTTTCACTATTTGTATTTTATCTTTAATTCAATGACCAAACAAAATTATAATTAATTCTGTAGCAAGGTTGTAAGTATTTTATGGATAATAAGTAAATTTCGGTGCCAGTGCAGAACGATTGGAATTCAGCTGTTTCGTATGCTGAGATAAGAAAACTGTAACCGAACAAAATTTTTTAACTAAAATTGTGTATGTTATAGGGTTAATTTATTGTTAATAGTGAAGAAATAAAATGGTAACCAATGAACATGTGGTATACCATAGGGGTTAATTAATTTGTTTACACTCGTTTGACATACCAGTCCCTTACGAAAGAATCGTATTCAACTGTCAATCATACCCTGCCCAATACATTTTGTGCATACATAACTAAATTCAATCACAAAAATGATAACACCAATAGGTCTATTCCCCCTTTGCTGACACGTTCACGGGCGCCTGCAATTATCCAAAATTTTACCCGCAGTTTACCCTTGCCACTCCGGGAACACACCAAGTACTTATTTTCATGGAAATTGAAAGTTCCGTAATTGGTGCCTTTCCATTCCATGCATTGTGTATCAATACAAGTGTGAACTCTTGTTTTGACAACACACATTAAAATGTCGGTTTGTTTACATCCTGCACATATTAAAATATCGCCAGCACCCAATAACAGAAAAACAATAGCGTTGTTTAACATCCTGCACACATCATCATGGCGGTCTCCTATCTCTTACCGAGTGGTAGAAAGAGATGGGAAGATGGAAAGAAGTGAGACAAAAAAGGAAATTAAAAACAGGTGACTAATTCACATTGAAATTTTCGTATGTCAATCATGTGTTAAACTCATTTTGGAACTTTGACGTCTATGCAGAAGAGTTTACACTTGTACTGATACACAATGATTCCATGGGAATATTCGGTGTTGCCAGCTGTGCACAACCATACCAACTCAAGAAAACTATCGACTATCAACTAAAACCCGCGAGTAATGCCCAATCACCCTAAACCAAAAATTACTTAATCAAAGGCAAACCATAACAGGCGAACAGGAAAACGGTTTACCTGCGAGGTCGTCATTTCCAGAAATTAAACCAAAACGAGGGGCGCGACTCTCCCCTAGATAAGAATCTCTAGTTCTACCACGAGCTAGCCGGGAAACAGAATATTCCCTAAAAAAAAATCTTTTAAATTTCAAAATATGTGACAAATCCGGTGAGGTATTCAGCCCTACCCTGCATCTCGCTTGCTTCACTTACTAATCCTTGTAAATGGTGACCCGCATTACGATTGAATCGAAATGTGAAAGGAAAAATGGATACAATCTTGAAATTAGCTAGTTCCTGAGAGTTCAGTAAAAAAAATCACGACTTAAGATAAATTACGATTGAAGTACAAAGAAAAATTAACATTTAAAATCGCCGAACAATCAATGATCCGTGTTGAGGAAAACGAAAATTGCAGTGCCAGGCACTAAGGCAAATTATGAATGGAGCAAAAAAAATGATTAATGGAGAGTACGCTCTGAGTGGAATGACCCACTTAGAGAAAACAAATGTATTACCATGCCACGTACTAAGGCTTATATAATTAGTGAATTATGAAATTCATGATAGAGCCATCGAGGCCTTTCTACCAACGCCTGAAAGAATAGATTAAAAGAAAATGTACTGGATAGTAACTGCTTTGCTCGATTAGAGCAAGATATTGACGAAGTTGTTCGGCAAAGAAAAATATGCGATTTGCGTCGAAATGCAGGATAGGGCGGATTATAAGAAAATCAGGTAAAATGTTCGGACTGGCCTACATATCTTCTCCTACCAAGTGCTAAAGTCATTCCAGCAAAAGAACTAGCTTCGAATTCTGCGTCCGACGCCAAATCCTAGACTGGTTACAGTTTCCCAACTATCCGGCTTTCAACGCGTATCCGGTTACCTTGATCAAATACCCCCTGTGCCTGCTTCAAGGAGATAAAGATTTAACCACTGCACGTTACCAGTAATAGGGGCCGTAGTTAATCCTCATCTGCCCTAAAACAGACTGGCCCATAAAGCTTAGAGCTAATTTGCATAGAACTCTGAAGGATCCACTTCCATGCAAAGCTTGTTGAACGCATTACCAAAGAGAATATATCAACAAGAGCCACCACTCGTTATGAAAGCAACGAACAAGATGGATGCCGTTTTCTTTCAGGGTTTCCCCTGGACGGTGTGGGGACCCCAATCCGAAGGCTTCGGAGCCCTCACAACATTTATACATACGCTTCATAAGCTCAAATGAAGTACGAGCTGTTTTATGAACAATACTGGATTGTTAGATTTTTACACATACGCTATTTTGCAAAACCACCGAGTTACGTGGTTTTACACAAGGAAATACACTTAGATGTTATACTTATCAATTTTTATGCAAAAACATTGAAATCTAATAATTTGCACATAAGCCATTTCTTAAATTAAGTACATACGCGGTTCCGCACAAACGACATATACTTATACTTTGTATATAGCCAATTATATGAAGTATACTCAAATTTTATATTTTTGCACATATGCAATTTTACACGTCAAGCGCATACATGATTTTGTACAAAAATATATACTCATGCTTATATGTACATACAAACATACAACCTACATAATTACATATTTTGCTAATGAAATCTAATTTGTACAATATTAGGCACACCCTGATGTATGTTTGTAAAATAGAAGATTTTTACCGGAATATCAGCGGCCCAACATGTGAAAATATTCTTGTTGACAATAACCGAAATTTTACACAAACAAGTTACCAGCATTCCAACTAGAAAAAGGGTCGGTCACCAACCCAAGCAGCTTTGCTTGGCTACATACACCCGCATGCCTACATACTAGATCATCCGATGCAGTGGACATAGCATAAAAAAGAGAAGGAAAATGCATCGTTAGCACGGCAAGAACAATAGGCGTTGGGAATGCAGCGAAAATGAACAAGTAACTTATACGTATTGACGTCACCAATATTATTTATTTATAATAAGAGCGTTTTCACCTCAGCCGCCTTTATTTTAGCTAGGAGTCTTAAGTCATAGTAAGCGGTGGGTTTTCACCTCCGCCGAAGAAGGGCTGAGAAGGGGGTTTTCACCCTTACCACCCTTATCGTAGTTTGAAATTAAAATTAAGATTGTAGATTGATTTGAGAAAAGAGGAGTGAATCCCAACAATAAACATTTTAAAAATATTAATCAGGGCTTTGTCATTTCGAGAGGACCTTTAGGGAACATCTATTTTCAGAACCCTGGACGGACTGAGCCTACCCCAGCATACCGAAGGAAAAGTCCGTCACAACGGCTCTTGTTGATATATTCTCTTGGCATTACGAAGCAAACATGTTAACGCATGTTTAACATATGGAGCAGCCATCTCACAAAGTTCTAAGCATTTCAGCCTTCATTGACTCACTATGCCTTTTGATCGACCAATATAGCGTCCGACGCTTCTAAATCTACCTGGTTCGGAAACTGAAACCTCTCCGAAACTCCGAGACCGGACGCAGACACGAAAGATAATCCTCTACAAAAGCTGACTGCTATGGCCTAGTGGGCCAGTAAATGTTATTTTGTTTGAAAATAACTAAAATTGGAAAGTCCGATATTGCGGTAGTTTCTCTATTTGTTTAGGCCAGAGATGCCCACCCCCCTTCCGTGCCAGACATAGCTGGGCTTACCCGCTGTCCCCCCTACTAGTCCAACCCCGCACACTGGACCAAGTACAGGCTGTTCCAAAAAGAACACTTGCTCTGTGGTTTCTCGCCCCCCAGAATTGGGCTTCTAAAAAGGTAGTTTGCTCTTTGTTTCTTAGTTTATATGGCTTTGCGGTGTTAGACATTTGTTATTGGAGAACTCGTCAAAACTCCGAAAGAAATTATTTCTAGTGGATTCACCCCCACAGAAAAGGTAAGAAAAAAAAATTAATATGCAAGCGACTAAGTTTCCTAGTTATATGCTTCGCGGCCGGCAGACATTTTGATTATGGAGAACTCGTCAAAACTCCGAAAGACAATCCGCTAACGAGGATTGCCAGGTCCTCCACTGCTTCCGAAAGCGATGTGGACTCCCTATTAAATCGGTGCTCGGGGAGAATACTGGGCGAGTTATCCCCGACCGCCAAAACGCCCAGATGGAAATAGCAAATTTGAAAAAAGGGGAAAAAAAACGTTTAAAATCTTAGTTATTGTAGACGAATATCCGAAGCATGGAAGCGGCCTATCAATTTACCCGTCAGGTCCTCTAAATCATACAACGCATTACCCACTTTTCGACGAACTGCAGGCGAATTCCAGAATTCTCCATCCATCTCCAGCTCGTTAATGCTAAAATATGCCAAAATGCTTAAGCAAATGAACTCTCAGAATTTTAGGAGATGGCGCTTATTTGCGATTCTGATCCACAAGCCGCCTAGCTATGATAATAGTGCGTTATCTGCACTATAGCTGGCGCGCAGGCATCACTGCAAGATATCAAATTAATTGTGATCCCTTACAACTCAGAAAAAGCCAGAAGTAAACCGAAACGCCCGAAGTTACTAGCTACTAATCCCTTACTTTTCATCGTTACTCTACATTTTTAATTACAAACTAAATTCCATTTTCGGTGAAAACATTTGTGTTTATTTATTAAAGTCGGTTAAGAACAGATTTTAAATTGTTATATACACCTTAATTTAATTAGTTATTGAGTTTTTCTCTATAAAAATGTTATACGGAAACAAAAAATGTTTTTTAGTTATAACTTTTAAATGATAAATAATATTACTTTTGTGACTCCGGATTACGATTTCTGGGACTGAAACCCGACTTTTGATTCTTTTCCCGACTTTTTACGACGTGTTTTTTGCAGTTTTAGTAGGATAGAAAAAAATACAATTTCCAAAATTTATGGGCAAATACATAATTAAATATCAATTTTTCTTTTAAATTACGCATATTTATTGTTTTTGAGTAATTTTAGGGCATAAAACAACATATTTCTACCCTTTTTCCTTTTTTTTTGCGTCTTAGCAACAAGCTTTTGGAGAAAATTGGAGATTTTACGAGATGGCTAAAATTGCAGAATCGCAAATTTAGCTTAGTAGCTGTCAAAAACAGCTGAGCTACATTAAATGATTCATTTTGCGTTCATCGCTTAAATATCCCAAAAAATGAAGCAAATATAGAGATTTATAGAGATTTTCTTTCACTGGTTTTCGCAAAAGTCGCTAAAATTTGGCAAAATGAATTTAGAGATTTTAGGAGATGGAAAGTAAGCATTAGCGAAAACTGGAATTCATGTACTGGGCACTTAAGATATTTCGGCGGGAATTTTGCGTTTAGGCCTTGTTTAAAACTGCTCAAAGCAAAATTTTTCCTAAAAACATAGTTCACTAGTCTAGAACGTTTATTATATACCCGCACTGCCAATTTTAACAAATTTTGTTCTTAAATATGGCTAATAGAAACCCCTAAATTTGTGTCAAAAATGTTTGCAAATATCGCAAAAATTCGGCGAACTTTCATCATAGATTGAGCCATTTTCTCAATTTCTTTTTAAATTTTTTCGAATTTTTTAGTACAATAATTCCTTAGATCATTTTGCTGTTCAACTACTATCTCATTGCGTTTTAAATTGTAAAAATCATGGTTTATTCTTTTCGGTGTTTATTTTCAGAGTCGAATTCATTTCTTTGAGTCCAATTAGAGAGTTCAATTTGAATACATGTAGAGAACTATCCCTTTCTCAACTTGAGAAACAGCGTTTTTTCATATACATGGTTAAAAAAAAAATGCCGTTTTTGTTGAGAACGCTATCATTCCCAAGTGGTTTTTGTGTTGAGAAACAACGTTTGAGGTTTGAGAAGACACTTAGATCTCAACTTGAGAACTAACGTAACTCAAGCCTAAATGTTTGTTGGGCCGGCTCATATGTGATAAAACACAACCCTCGGAAGAGGCAGCTGAAGCCAATAACAAAAATATCAAAGACTTTCGGCGATGCCACACCAGAAAAATTACTCGAAAACTGTCAAACGAAGATTTGATAAACCGAATTCTTCTGCAATCGGACCCATACATTTCAAACATGCGGCAGTTACCATTTTCTAATACTTCTGCGTTAACTAAAGAAATTACAAACTTATTACAACTCTCATAAAAGGCAGAACTTTCTGTAATAAATACACCCAATTTAACAAGAAATATCCATAAATTAATATTGTTTTATTCGGTCTATAGACTCTATAAAAGTAGAAGCCTTTGAAATTTCACTCTAGATCTACATCACGCTAGCAAGTAGGAGCTGTACGAATGCACATTTGAATTTTTTCACCTGAATATTTAATTAAGCTCGCATTTTTATTCGCATACATCAATTACACTACCTTCAGGGGTGGGCGTGGCTTACAACCTATGTGCGCTTAATTTTTTTGAAAGACAAGTCTTATAGTAGGAAACCGATGTGCAAAATTTGGTATTTCAAACTTTTCTGAGAAATTGAATTTTATCCCACTATCTATACAAATCAGGCCACTGTGCCACGCGGGAATGGAGTGTCAATCTGGTCGGGGATGCGGTAGGGCCTGATAGACAGGTGGTCTTCATCATGAATAGGGAGGCAATCGAGCCCCTTAAAAGGTGCAATGGGCTGGATTTTGCAAAAAGTGGCCAAAAGTCGGTTTAGGCATTGTGACAAATGAAGTACACTTTTGAAATCTAGAAACATCAAAGTAGGACTGAGTAAACATTTTTTGATTTTGCTTAAGTATTTCGTTAGATAAAGGACAACTACTCAGGTATTTCAATAATTTTTTCTCATGGTCAATACAGCTAGCAAATAGCGAAATACAGATATGTGTGTAAAAATAAATCAACATTTTAAGTTCAAGCGTTTAGTGGACATCGTACTGATTTAGTTTGCACCGATTCCGGCTTAAAATAATGCAGATATAAAAAATCTCCCCTTTATTTATAGACATTTTTTAATTTTTTCCAATAAGGAGGCCACGCCGAGTGCCGGTCCCACCCGATCCCCGCTAGATATTTAAATTTTTTTTCTTCAAGTATTCTCTGGGGTATCTACTTTCTTCTGTTAATGCGCAAATATGCGCTTTTTTGTATGTGCTGAGAGAACGGTCCACAAAAGTCAATAATTGAAATTTACTGTTCTAAATTCATTACAGCCTTTATTTTTCATCCGATTTGAACAAATTTTTTTTTTAAACGAAAGATTTTGAGATTTGCAAGAGTGTACTTTCACCTGATTTTTTAATTTTGGTTTGTTTAAATTTTTTTTAGTGGGAAAAGTGTGGGGAAATTGCAAATTTTGAAAACGCGATATTATCCTGCTCCAGTTGGCACACTTTAAACGGAAAAGTCTTCCTCAAAATATGTTTGGGAGTTATGTTAAATAAATAAAAATATGTCGGCTTGTCTGGTTCCTGCAGCGCGTAGGTAAATTTTTCTCAAAAAACACATTTTCATACAATCCCGAAAATTGCTTGTAAATACCGTCGGTATTTACAGCAATAGACTACAAGTCAAAAAAGCAACAAAGAGTTTAATGTTATAAATGGAAAAATATTCGCGCTTAATTAAGCATAGAAAATTCTTTCATAGGTTTCACACCAAGTCCTAAAATTCGCAAATCTTTCATATAAGTTAGCATTGAAATTAAAGAAATGTTCTATATGGAAGTATAAATATATGCATAAATGGACACTGAGAAGGGGTTACCTTCAAGCTGGGTAGTGGCCTAAGGTGCTAGACCTTCTAGCATACAAGTCACTACAGTGTTGTGAGTTCGACTCTCACAATGCCGGGAAGAAAAGTCCTTAAAGAGATGTAACTCCAGTATCATCGAAACATATGTCGGCTTGTCTGGTTCCTGCAGCGCGTAGGTAAATTTTTCTCAAAAAACACATTTTCATACAATCCCGAAAATTGCTTGTAAATACCGTCGGTATTTACAGCAATAGAATACAAGTCAAAAAAGCAACAAAGAGTTTAAATGTTATAAATGGAAAAATATTCGTGCTTAATTAAGCATAGAAAATTCTTTCATAGGTTTCACACCAAGTCCTAAAATTCGCAAATCTTTCATATAAGTTAGCATTGAAATTAAAGAAATGTTCTATATGGAAGTATAAATATATGCATAAATGGACACTGAGAAGGGTTTACCTTCAAGCTGGGTAGTGGCCTAAGGTGCTAGAACTTCTAGAATACAAGTCACTACAGTGTGGTGGGTTCGACTCTCACAATGCCGGGAAGAAAAGTCCTTGAAGAGATGTAACTCCAGTATCATCGAAACATATGTCGGCTTGTCTGGTTCCTGCAGCGCGTAGGTAAATTTTTCTCAAAAAACACATTTTCATACAATCCCGAAAATTGCTTGAAAATACCGTCGGTATTGACAGCAATAGACTACAAGTCAAAAGCAACAAAGAGTTTAAATGTTATAAATGGGAAAATATTCGTGCTTAATTACACTGAACCAAAAACGTACATGTTTTTTACGAACAAAGTTTCGTAGAAGTTCACGCTGATTTTTTCTTAGAATTATTTTGTGGTCATTTTGCACCAATTTCGGGGATATATTGTTGTTATTTTGTGGTCATTTTTTGAATAATTTGGTGTCATTTTGTGGTCATTTTCGGGTAATTTTGGGAATAGTTTGGAGTTATTTTGTGGTCATTTGGGACTAAATTTGATGATATTTCGAGGTCATTTATTTTGTGGTCATTTTTGGAATATTTTGGTGTCATTTTGGGAATTTTTTGGGCTCATTGTGTGGTCATTTTGCGGTTATTTTGTGGTCATTTTGGACTAATTTCGGGGATATTTTGGTGCTTTTTTGTGGTCGTTTGGGGATATTTTGGGGTCAGTTTGTGGTCATTTTGGAATGGCTCCCAGATATGGGTGGTAGAAGGAAAACCTTTGTCGCCGAATATCAGGAAGACGGTGGAGCTAGCTCTAATAATCAATTCCGGAATTCCCTTCAAATGCCAGAGATCGGACGGGGAGTTAAAACCCCACCCGAAGCGGCATCAAAACACCCCCGGAGAGGGCAAACCAAGCTTTGCTGAAGTGACCATGGACGGGATCGTAATAGGCATCCTTGACCGAGACAACGACAGTTTGGCCATCGCCAAAGACCGGTGGTGGTAGGTCCTGTACGTAGCCGGAAGACCTAGTTACGACCTTTACAACGGCGCTCTCAAATGCCCTCGATAAGGCCTGTCCAGTGCCAAAACCACGCTGTAAACATAGGCCACACTGGTGGAGGAAACAATTTAATAAGGCGGATTATAAGAAAATCAGGTAAAATGTTCGGACTGGCCTACATATCTTCTCCTACCAAGTGCTAAAGTCATTCCAGCAAAAGAACTAGCTTCGAATTCTGCGTCCGACGCCAAATCCTAGACTGGTTACAGTTTCCGAACTATCCGGCTTTCAACGCGTATCCGGTTACCTTGATCAAATACCCCCTGTGCCTGCTTCAAGGAGATGAAGATTTAACCACTGCACGTTACCAGTAATAGGGGCCGTAGTTAATCCTCATCTGCCCTAAAACAGACTGGCCCATAAAGCTTAGAGCTAATTTGCATAGAACTCTGAAGGATCCACTTCCATACAAAGTTTGTTGAACGCATTACCAAAGAGAATATATCAACAAGAGCCACCACTCGTTATGAAAGCAACGAACAAGATGGATGCCGTTTTCTTTCAGGGTTTCCCCTGGACGGTGTGGGGACCCCAATCCGAAGGCTTCGGAGCCCTCACAACATTTATACATACGCTTCATAAGCTCAAATGAAGTACGAGCTGTTTTATGAACAATACTGGATTTTTAGATTTTTACACATACGCTATTTTGCAAAACCACCGAGTTACGTGGTTTTACACAAGGAAATACACTTAGATGTTATACTTATCAATTTTTATGCAAAAACATTGAAATCTAATAATTTGCACATAAGCCATTTCTTAAATTAAGTACATACGCGGTTCCGCACAAACGACATATACTTATACTTTGTATATAGCCAATTATATGAAGTATACTCAAATTTTATATTTTTGCACATATGCAATTTTACACGTCAAGCGCATACATGATTTTGTACAAAAATATATACTCATGCTTATATGTACATACAAACATACAACCTACATAATTACATATTTTGCTAATGAAATCTAATTTGTACAATATTAGGCACACCCTGATGTATGTTTGTAAAATAGAAGATTTTACCGGAATATCAGCGGCCCAACATGTGAAAATATTCTTGTTGACAATAACCGAAATTTTACACAAACAAGTTACCAGCATTCCAACTAGAAAAAGGGTCGGTCACCAACCCAAGCAGCTTTGCTTGGCTACATACACCCGCATGCCTACATACTAGATCATCCGATGCAGCGGACATAGCATAAAGAAGAGAAGGAAAATGCATCGTTAGCACGGCAAGAACAATAGGCGTTGGGAATGCAGCGAAAATGAACAAGTAACTTATACGTATTGACGTCACCAATATTATTTATTTATAATAAGAGCGTTTTCACCTCAGCCGCCTTTATTTTAGCTAGGAGTCTTAAGTCATAGTAAGCGGTGGGTTTTCACCTCCGCCGAAGAAGGGCTGAGTAGGGGGTTTTCACCCTTACCACCCTTATCGTAGTTTGAAATTAAAATTAAGATTGTAGATTGATTTGAGAAAAGAGGAGTGAATCCCAACAATAAACATTTTAAAAATATTAATCAGGGCTTTGTCATTTCGAGAGGACCTTTAGGGAACATCTATTTTCAGAACCCTGGACGGACTGAGCCTAACCCAGCATACCAAAGGAAAAGTCCGTCACAACGGCTCTTGTTGATATATTCTCTTTGGCATTACGAAGCAAACATGTTAACGCATGTTTAACATATGGAGCAGCCATCTCACAAAGTTCTAAGCATTTCAGCCTTCATTGACTCACTATGCCTTTTGATCGAGCAATATAGCGTCCGACGCTTCTAAATCTACCTGGTTCGGAAACTGAAACCTCTCCGAAACTCCGAGACCGGACGCAGACACGAAAGATAATCCTCTACAAAAGCTGACTGCTATGGCCTAGTGGGCCAGTAAATGTTATTTTGTTTGAAAATAACTAAAATTGGAAAGTCCGATATTGCGGTAGTTTCTCTATTTGTTTAGGCCAGAGATGCCCACCCCCCTTCCGTGCCAGACATAGCTGGGCTTACCCGCTGTCCCCCCTACTAGTCCAACCCCGCACACTGGACCAAGTACAGGCTGTTCCAAAAAGAACACTTGCTCTGTGGTTTCTCGCCCCCCAGAATTGGGCTTCTAAAAATGTAGTTTGCTTTTTGTTTCTTAGTTTATATGGCTTTGCGGTGTTAGACATTTGTTATTGGAGAACTCGTCAAAACTCCGAAAGAAATTATTTCTAGTGGATTCACCCCCACAGAAAAGGTAAGAAAAAAAAATTAATATGCAAGCGACTAAGTTTCCTAGTTATATGCTTCGCGGCCGGCAGACATTTTGATTATGGAGAACTCGTCAAAACTCCGAAAGACAATCCGCTAACGAGGATTGCCAGGTCCTCCACTGCTTCCGAAAGCGATGTGGACTCCCTATTAAATCGGTGCTCGGGGAGAATACTGGGCGAGTTATCCCCGACCGCCAAAACGCCCAGATGGAAATAGCAAATTTGAAAAAAAGGGAAAAAAAACGTTTAAAATCTTAGTTATTGTAGACGAATATCCGAAGCATGGAAGCGGCCTATCAATTTACCCGTCAGGTCCTCTAAATCATACAACGCATTACCCACTTTTCGACGAACTGCAGGCGAATTCCAGAATTCTCCATCCATCTCCAGCTCGTTAATGCTAAAATATGCCAAAATGCTTAAGCAAATGAACTCTCAGAATTTTAGGAGATGGCGCTTATTTGCGATTCTGATCCACAAGCCGCCTAGCTATGATAATAGTGCGTTATCTGCACTATAGCTGGCGCGCAGGCATCACTGCAAGATATCAAATTAATTGTGATCCCTTACAACTCAGAAAAAGCCAGAAGTAAACCGAAACGCCCGAAGTTACTAGCTACTAATCCCTTACTTTTCAGCGTTACTCTACATTTTTAATTACAAACTAAATTCCATTTTCGGTGAAAACATTTGTGTTTATTTATTAAAGTCGGTTAAGAACAGATTTTAAATTGTTATATACACCTTAATTTAATTAGTTATTGAGTTTTTCTCTATAAAAATGTTATACGGAAACAAAAAATGTTTTTTAGTTATAACTTTTAAATGATAAATAATATTACTTTTGTGACTCCGGATTACGATTTCTGGGACTGAAACCCGACTTTTGATTCTTTTCCCGACTTTTTACGACGTGTTTTTTGCAGTTTTAGTAGGATAGAAAAAAATACAATTTCCAAAATTTATGGGCAAATACATAATTAAATATCAATTTTTCTTTTAAATTACGCATATTTATTGTTTTTGAGTAATTTTAGGGCAAAAAACATATTTCTAGCCTTTTTCCTATTTTTTTGCGTCTTAGCAACAAGCTTTTGGAGAAAATTGGAGATTTTACGAGATGGCTAAAATTGCAGAATCGCAAATTTAGCTTAGTAGCTGTCAAAAACAGCTGAGCTACATTAAATGATTCATTTTGCGTTCATCGCTTAAATATCCCAAAAAATGAAGCAAATTTAGAGATTTATAGAGATTTTCTTTCACTGGAATCGCAAAAGTCGCTAAAATTTGGCAAAATGAATTTAGAGATTTTAGGAGATGGAAAGTAAGCATTAGCGAAAACTGGAATTCATGTACTGGGCACTTAAGATATTTCGGCGGGAATTTTGCGTTTAGGCCTTGTTTAAAACTGCTCAAAGCAAAATTTTTCCTAAAAACATAGTTCACTAGTCTAGAACGTTTATTATATACCCGCACTGCTCTATGCTTTGTCTGGTCTAAATTCTTACGAATTTGCTCGCGGATGTTTGCTAACTTGTCAACTCTGCTTGTTATAGGGACTTCATCTTCCTTAAGACTACCGAGTTTCTCTAATATAGTATACGCTGATGCGTGCTGGACCATGTTCTGGCCGTGTAATGCAAAGTACGGAGAGCACTGAATGGAAGTATAAAAATCGCTTCGTAAAACTGCTAAGATCTCGGGTATATGTTTGTCCCAGTCCGTATCATCCTGTCCGTATCATCCTGTTATACGCTGATGCGTGCTGGGCCATGTTCTGGCCGTATAATGCAAAGTACGGAGAGCACTGAATGGAAGTATAAAAATCGCTTCGTAAAACTGCTAAGATCTCGGGTATATGTTTGTCCCAGTCCGTATCATCCTGTTTACCCCTAAGGAAAATTCTTATTTTTGAAACAATTTCTCGGTTTACGCGCTCCGACGCGTTAGCTTGCGGAGAGTGTAGTCCTGTCCTAATATGAGTTACCCCGTAGTCATGGTTCAATTATACCAGGTTAGCTTTTCAATGACAGATTCTGTCAGTTGCAGCCATCTTGCTCCCTGAAAAATTCTCATTCACATCCTGGGTAGCCTTTTAGCAAAATAATGTAAAAAAGTAGTTAGAAATATAGTAGATGTTGGCTTTTGGAAAATTGATGAATTTATCATTAATAAAGATTTTGCTTCTGTGATTAGAGTATATTATTTTCATTCTTAATCATCAGCCAAGTGTGCATGAAAGAGTTGGAGGTAAATTTATTGGAACTGGTTAAATTTGGTTAGTAAAATGGTAATACTATCCCTTTGGCACACTTTTTCCGATAGTATTTATGACCCGAAAACCTTTCAAGGAACTTTGGGTTAAGACTGCTTTACATGAGTCGATGTCCTATTCGATTTGACGTTCGATTGTATTCAACCATCAAATACAAGTTGTCAATCGGTCGAATTACTATTTATTTAATTTTATTTATTACGACTCTTCGAGCCTAGATCACATTACAATATTTTAAAGATATGTAAATATGTTAAAATGAAAAATTTTACATTAAATTATTTAAAAATAAATATATTAAATTGAGTAGAAATATGTATCACAAACCCATGCAATCATAGAATCTATCTAATACTTCAAGATTTGGCGTTCTCATATAGCCTTTTTTTAAAAAGGTTATTATCACAATTTTTTACACTTTCTGGCAATTCATTAAAGCATTTTAGCCCTTTGTAAAAAGACTATTTTTTCCAGATTCGGTTTTATAGTTCGGTAACTTAAAATCAAGGCGAATAAATTTACAGGTGACTTTTTCCCACCATATGACTTCTTCTTCTTCCTTGAAAATCCAATCGTAGCTGTCAAATTTCTTATGTTGCTGCTTTGTCTGACATTTTTAGGCACAAGGAGTGTGTGCGTGCGTGTAGATCTGAATTCGCTCGAACACACCTGTAATGAATTCGCCTTGCTTAAAATCATTTCTCTGTCTTGTGTTCCGGTCATGAATCTCGTAGTTAAATTTGATACTTGTTCGCAGATAATCGGGTAAATTTCCGTTTTTTAAATTGTAAATAAATTTCATAGTATGGAAAAATATTTGTTGTTTTACGCTCATCCAATTTAAACTTATAAGCATATCTTTTATTGGGGTATCATACCGTTTGCATAATATAAAGCGCATAGCTTTATTTTGCATTTTTTGTAGCTTTTCAATTTGAGAATCTTTCATTATAAAGAAAATTGTAGAGCAATAGATAAAACAAGGCTCAACTATTGATCTGTATACTTTTACTTTATAATGGTTACTTAAGTTTTTTTAAGTTCTCTGCATGTACCACAGTTTTTTTTTGCTATTTTGCTAATTGTATAATCAATATGCGAGTCAAATTTCAATTTGCTGTCTATTTGGATACCTACATAGGTGTTTAATTGTGTTTACTTTTTCAATTTCGTTATTATTTATTTTTATGGGTTCAAGATCCACAATATTTTTCCTTGTAATTACCATATATTTAGTTTTCTCGATATTAATTTTTAGTCTATTAGCACAAAGCTAAATATAAAGGGCATTTAAATCACTCTGTATATTTTCTGTTATATCCTTCTCGCTTTTTCCATTTATTGAGATAAGCGCATCATCAGCAAATATTTTAATAGAACTAAATTTCAAGATGGAATTTATATCATTAATGTAAATATTAAATAAAATTGGGGCAAGAACGGAGCCTTGGGGTAGGCCAATCTTGACGTCGACTTTTTCAGATAACGTAGAACCAATGACTGTCCTTTGCGATCGATTTGTTAAAAAAATTTTAAACCAATCTAATTCCACATTTCGAATACCAATACCTAATAGTTTATCGACTAATATTTTTTGATCTATAATTTCAAAAGCTCTTTTAAGATCGATGAATACTGCTATGATCGACTTTTTATTATTAAGTTCCTCTTTCGATTCAGCTATAACCATGTTTAAGGCTGTTTCACATGAGTTCTTTTGTCTAAATCCGGATTGCTGCGGTATGAGTATATTATTGGTTTCTAAATATTGAACCAATGGGTTTTTACGACAAGTTCTAAAATTTTTTCGTCACTGGCCAATGTATTTATTGGTCGTAACTCTTCCGCTTTGATCGTATTTTTAACTTTTTCTATAGGGACAATAGTAGAAGTTTTCCACATGGAAGTAACTATGCCACTACTCAAACTCTCATTAATTATTTGAGCATAGAAAAAGCCTACATAAGGTACAACATCTTTGATTACTCCATCTGATAATAACTTTTTCCCACCTATCTTCGATTTAAACTTTTTCACTAGGTCTTCGATGTCAACCGTACTAACAGGGTCAAACTTAAAAACACAACTCAACTGATTAAATATATTGACATCTCTATCAACTATTTGAATGTCGCTGCAAATGTCTGTGATGCTATCTACAAAATAATTATTGAGCTTGTTCGCAATATCAGATTCACTATGATATAACTGACCATTTATTACTATTTTTTTAATTGAAGAGTTTTCGTTTACCAAGCTAATTGCCCTTTTTAAATATTTCCACATCGCTCTTCTATCGTTGCTATTGATATCTATGTTATACTCCACGTGCTTAGCTTTTTTTTATTTTAATAAGCTTTTTATATTGCTTTTTAATGTTCCTATATTCATCCCACTACCCCAATATTGTGGTAATTTTCTTAAGTTCAAACTTATTTTTGTTCATGCTGTCATACCATTTATTCATAATTTTCAATTGAACTACTTTTTCAAATGTCAAGCTTCGCATAACATTTAAAATATTATTATTAATATACAACACCTTGCTCTCCAAATCAAATTTATCAAAATTGCTAAAATCGCATAGGCGTTACTGATTAATAACAACTTCATTATTATAATTTTCCCATGAAGTTATCTTTATTGATTTTTTAGTTTAAATTGGATTGTTTCTTATAACTGTTCACACACTATATCATCAGTATTAGAAAATAGTAAATCTATTCTTGTTCTTGACGTATCAGTTATACGAGTATCGAAATTTACTTTTTGGTGCATCGAGTATGACTGGAACAGATCAATTATGTAGTTGAGTGCTATAAGTTGATGCGTTATTGACATTAATATTAAAATCACCAACAACAATATTACTCTCTGAAATTTCGTAATTACTGCCTAAAACGTTACGTAAATAATTTATAAAATCCGCATCACTTGTGCTGGGCGAGTGGTAAACTACACCGATTTGCCATTTGGGGTTAATATGCTTCAATTTTATAAAAATGCACCATATATTTTTACCTGTCGCTTTATTATATTTAATGCTAAATTCAATGGAATCATGTATATAAATCAGAACACCGCCAGTGTGCCTACTATAAGAATCACATCGCATCACATCACATTGTATGTTAGTATGACCAGTTCTTGATTTGTAACGTGATTTGTGGTACATGTTTCAGCGCATAATATTATTGATGGATTTGTTTGTTCAATTACCTTTTCTAATATATATTTATAACTCAAAATACGATTAATATTTAGGTACAAGCAGTTTATAGTATTATCATTTCATTGCTACTTTCTATATTTCGATTTACTTTGAAGATATTTTTAAATGCTGGGCATTCTTTATCAAATGCGGTGTGATGTACATCCACATCCAAAAGATTTTTCGCTACAATTTACACAATTATAAACTTTTGACAAACAGTCTTTAGTGTCGTGACTAGCTCCACAGTTGCCACAAGCTTTTTTATTAATGCAATCAGCCGCCTTATTCTTAAATCCCAAGCATTTAAAACACCTAAACACTCTTTCATACTCAGCAGTAATGCAAGAGTCCCACTCTATATTAATTCTCTTTTATTTTATTATATTCTCAAACGTCTCTATATCAGTTTACACAAAGGTATTAAAACATTCTTCTCTTCGACTATAGTTTTCAAAAATGTTTACAACATTAAATTCTTTACCCTCACATATGCGGTTTTGCTTTGTAATGCACTCTACTAAGCGCTCACTGCTTGGTCTCTCAGTTAACCCAATAACTTTAAATATTTTTTTAGTCCCTCTCTTATATTTAGATTTCTCCATCTCAAATTCACTTCCAATTTGTTCCGCTATCTTCTTCTGCACTAATTCGCAAGATTCCTTATTCTTGCATTGCACTACTATTCCACCGTTGCTAATCTCCTTCACTGTTGTCACATGACATTCTGTTGGTTCTATAACTTTTTTAAGCGCTACTTTCGTATGTTTGTTTTTCTTTGCTTTGTCTTTCGGTTTAATAACAATCATATTTTCTCTCTGTTTGGCTGCTTGTTGTTGTTGTTGTTGTTGTTTACATTATTTTCCGCCAAAACTTCGCTTAATGTTTCTCTATTGTTTTCAACTGTTTTTGATAACTCCGCGAGCATTTCTCTCGGAATTCATTTATTTTAATGTCAACATTATGTTCAAGCAGCTTATTAAACTCTGTAGCCAAGCTTTGTTTCAACTTCTGAATCTTATGAGACATTGTTTCTTCAACAATACCTTTGAACTCTTCTTTGCCAATTTTGTTTTGA